>CAEMYA010000003.1:2492456-2541890 GCA_903131615.1 Diplodus sargus | reverse complement strand
TATATATATATATATATATATATATATATATATATATAGGATGTACAATGCAACAGAGCAAAATGGGCGATATCAAATCGATTGATGTTGAATCAGAATCCACATATCGACATAAAAATTGCAAATAACTAATATTATTACAGTTATATTCTACTTAAATTCTTTGCCACACATATTTTAGAACACTCTGTATTTGGGAATTTTAGTATGAGCCCAAATCACACTAATATTAGCTCTGAACATTTTAAAACACATCACAACCCCATACAACACAATATTACATGCTGTTTTTTGCGCATAATCATAATTAGTTGCCCGTGCTTTTATTTTTGAAATCTTCACCGGAAACGCGGCCATTCCTGTCGCCAGCTTGACGCTAACAGCTCCTACCTGTAGCTCACCGGCAGCCGCTACTTTTTCTCCGCCGTTTTGTCACGTCGTAGCCCCGCGAAAGTCCTCAGGTGTACTCGGCATTTCTTGGTGAATTCATTCTGTGTTTTTTGTCCGTGAAAAGCCGACAGAAAGCTCCAGTGTGGCGCTCGGAGAGGTGGAGGCTGAAGCCGAGGGTGGTGCTGACGGAGCTGTGACCTCCTCAGAAGCGTGTATGTGTGTGTGAGGTGGGTTGAGCTTACCTACAGCCCAGTGTGGCTGTTTACTGTCCGACAGGGGATTAAACCGCGGCTATTTTCTCCTCACAGACGAGACGGCCGCTCTTTTATTACACCTGCAGGCCTGAAGGGCTTCCGTAGCTTGATTTAACAGTGGAGTCATGTTCACGTACATAATAAACCACCTAGCACTGGTTTTACACTGGTTTTGTTTTCAGAAGGTCATATAAACTGCTTATAACGACGAAGGTTTACAAAAAATACTTATCTCCAAGTGTCTGAAAATACCGAATACTGTTACTAAAATTATCAGGACAATGTGTCAGTATCATGTAATTGATCAACGATGATCAGCGTCATTACGTCGTAATTACGTTGTCACGTGACGCGCTGAGGCCCAAAAATACTTTTTCCCACAAGCTAACATGGAGAACAAAGCGGCTGTAAAGCGGTGGATACACCGCCTGTGTGAAATGGTTCGTGTTACCGTCATTTAAACCATTTGATCCAATACAATATGGAAAGTCTAAATCATTTAATCTCTGTTCAAGTTAGCCGGCTCGGTCGGCGGAAGTCTCTAGTGCGCATGCCCCCTCTGGTGGACCCCATGGGACCTTTTTTGAAATATTTTTTTTGATGCCGTCTGAATTGTCATGAACTACACATATTTTTGCTATTTCAAAAGATAATTCTTCAGACAAGAAGTCTCAACCTCAGTTTGTTCACAAACAAATTGAAATGCCTTCTAGTTTTGTGATAAACCGCTCAGTGAACTACATCCCCACCCTCAACACACAACACCAACATGACAACAACAAGCCTGCTGCTTCCAGTTTTATTTTCTCCTCTGAAAGACTGCGGTATTGTATTATATTGATATGTTCTTTCCTCTGTGAGCCTTTGTATGTTTGTGATATGTTCAATAAAGAAAAGAACAAAACAAATAAAAACAACAAGCCTGCTGCAGTTATGAGAAAGGGTAATTTGTTAGTTCTGTGAGCTGCAATGTTTAAATTATGTGTTTTGGTGAGTGTTCAACGAGCTGAGATCACTGACGCACCCGTTGGCTGTGTGGTTTATAGTTACGTGTTTTCACAGTTGTATATTTCATTTGTTCTTTGACAAACTGAGACGTTCTTGACTTGGAAAATGATCTAACTGACAGTCATTTGTCTGATTCGTGGCAAAATTTTAAAAAAAGTGTTTGTCTCTCTTTCCGTTCACTACCATACAAAGTTTTTCTGAAATCAGGTCCCATGGGTCAAACAGGAAGTGGCGTGACTGCGGCTCACTGCGGGGCCCACAGTGCAGAAGAACTGCGTAATGTAACTTTAATTTTATTTACACAGTTTTTAAGTGGTTGTTCTTTACTTGAGCATTTGTACTTTATACTTCTTCTCTGCTACAGTTTGGAAGTAATGGTACTTTGCAGATTCAGATTATTTTTACAAAATAGAAGTAAACTAATAAATGATGATGTATTATAATGGATAAGAATGTCCAGCAGTACATACAACGGCTAGTTCAAATTCACCCAACCACTCCCAGATGCAACATTAATGCTTTCATATGCCTCAGTTATTATAATCCAGAGATGTGGTTTATATTATGATTTTTAAATGGATCATTCTGCATGTTGATTACTTTTACTTTGGTTTCTTTAAAAGCACAACATGTGACACTTCCCCCTTTAAAATGGCTTCAATCAACAACGTTCAAATTTAGAGAAATCCATCATTTTACTGAAGATGATGCTGAGTTTCATGTAGTTCTCTGTCAGTGGCGTTAGATCCTCTCTACCTCCTCTAGTTGATTTAACTTCCAGGTAAACACAATGATGATGATTAGATTACTAAAAAGGATTAGTCTAAAAAGTAAAGATAAATAAAAGGTGTTGGTAATTTCTCAAATGCAAGAGTAGAAGTTTAGGAGAAAAGACAGAAGCACCAGAAGGAGGATGAGGTTTAGTTTGTACATGGTGCTGGAAAAATATGACAAGAAACTTTAGTGTGACTTCATCTCAATCCAATGGCTGCTACATCAGTGAATCATATTAGCAGCACTCTGAAGGTGAGCAAAACTTGAATCATAAACTCTGTGGTTTTTAAAATCCTAACCACGGCTGACTCACCTGTGTCCAAACTGCAGGTGTTACAAGGTGCATAAATGTTCAGTGTTATATGAGAAGAACTCTGTAAACACCACAATAAAACGTCAAACTGATCACAATAAAGATGTAACAAACAGACGGTGATGTAGTCCCTTCACTTCCTCGTTCATTTTAGTGCTTCATGTCTCCTTCCTGTGCATTTGATATCTGGAAACATTTAAATAACAGCTAATGTTTCAAAAATCAGTCTATATCACTTTGGGCTGTGGGAAATTTTAAATGTTTAAACAATGAATCAAGTAATTGTAACTTACTCCAAAGTGACGTCTTTAAATGCTTATTTTGTCCAACGAACAGTCCAAAAGCCAAAGTCTCTTCATTTACTGTTAAACATGATGAAGACTTTGGAGGACCAGACCTGCAAAAATCAACTATAATAAAGACATAACTACATAAATGAATAAATGAATTAAAGAAAGAAATATCTAATTATTTCACATTTAATAAATGAATTAAAGAATGAAATATCTAATCATTTCACATTTAATAAATGAATTAATACCTACGTTTTATGGTGCAAATACATGCTCACTTTTAAGAAACTGAAAGCAGGAAATATTTGACTTTTTTGCTTAAAACAATGAATCGATGATCAAAATACTTAGTCGATAATAATCATTTATTTAAATCTTTTATATTTATCTACATACACTGATTCTTAAAACATGGAGGGACGTCGTCCTGATCTCAGAGTTGCCTCCTGTTGTCCCCAGCTCAAACCTCCCTCTCTGACACATCTCTCATCTCTCTGGATCTCCTCCTGTGATTGGCTCAGTTGCAGTAATGAATTGCCTTTTACCTGGACCCACTTTGTGAGCAGCGTGCCACATGCTCTCTACCTGCAGTGCAATTCCTGTGTGCTGCAGCTGACTGACCTGGCTCTGCTGGCTGCTATCCTCTGGCTGCAGTTACCATGAGGGTGGCGGTAGTCGGGGAGCTGGTAGTATCTGTCCTGGCCGGGGGCCTCGTCGGCGGGCAGGGCCTTAGGGCTGGCTGCGTAGATAGTGCATCCCATGAACACCTCCTGGAAGTCACCCTTAGTGTCCTACAGCGAGCGGAGGAGAGCCGTCCTCAAGGTATGCGTCCTCTGAGCGGCCTGTCCTGTCCTGATGCCAGCCAGCTGCTCTGTGGAAAAGCCATTGGCTCAGCACATTGCTATCTTAACCCCTCCTTCCCATCTGAATCTCTCCTCCAGCCAACCTCGCTCTCCCTCTCCCTCTCCCTCTCTCTCTGGCCCTCCTCCCTCTGCAGAGCACAGAGGATAATCAGATTTCACATTTACACTCAACAAAATCATCCCCGGCGTAATCAGTCGCTGTCACTGATGTTGCATTATGCTAATGCATAGAGCATAGACTCAGTTCAGGAGCATTAGGGGCAGTTAAAAATATCCCCACTGACTGATAGAAGTGAATGTCAAAGCAGAGGCAGATAAAGTTAAAGTGTGTGTGTGTGTGTGTGTGTGTGTGTGTGTGTGTGAGCTGCTGACAGCTGCTCAGGCTGCAACTGGGATGTTAAAGGTGCATTATGTAGTTTTGGGGAGAAGAGAAAATGATTCAATTGCGGATTTTCATGATGCAAACACTGATGACGCAAACAGTTTATACTGTTTTGTTTTATTAATGTTAGCTGGACACCTTTTAACATCAAACAGTGTTCTGAAATTCTAAAGTTATTCATTTGTGTTTGTGTAAATTGGTGTTAACTTTGTTTTCACTTTTGATCATGTCGTGGAAAAACCTTCAACAAATTTCATATTATTAAACATGAGTTGATAATTAATTGTTAAAGCTGCGCACCATCAATTCAAGAAATCGCACCCAATCGTCATTACAGTAACTCTTTAGTCTACCAGTTAGTAAAAGAAGGAAATTGCTTAATATGTTTGATCAACAGTCCAAAACTCAAAGATATTCAGTGTTCAGTTAAATAGAGCTGAAAAAAGCAGCAAAGCTTCACATTTAAGAAGCTGCTGCCTGCAAACGTTTGACACTTCTGCAAGAATATTGACTTAAAAAAAAAACTCAGACGTGACTGAAATACTCCGAGTTGAACAATGATAAGGCTGGTGGGGTTTCTAAATAAATCATAAACTACCTCAAAATTAGATGCACTTTAACATCAGGACTGGTGCACACATCAGTCTCAGATGTAAAGGCTCCCTGTGGGTTTTTTTATCTTGAGGAGTGCAGTTTGTGTAGGAAATTGGTTTTATACTATACTGATTTTTGTTTTATAGCTGATTGACAGGTGGTGGCAACATGCTGCAATGCAGCAGCAAAGGTGGGATAGAAGACTGCAAGCAGGTAATCAGGGATGTAAACAGTGCTGGATTTAAGATGATGAGGGAAGAATTGCACCGAACATGTTTGTTTGACTTCAAAGATACTAGAATGTGATTATAACCTTTGTTCTGAAGAGAAGAAAACTCCACAGGGTCGATGTAACGCGAGCAAAGCTTCAGATGAGCATGTACAGTGTCTGTATTCTAATATGTATTCATAGCATCATCCGTTCAGCTTCTCTAGGAAAGGAATACTAATTAAAACAGCACACAGACCAGAAACAATGAATCAGTTAAATGTTCACGACCCACTCGGACCTCAACTGTTCAAACTTAGAAATGTTCCATGACGACTTTATACAATGACAGCTTTTGTTTTCACACAGAAAGTGAATATTATGCAACATATTGTATTTTGGAATTGGATCTCATAAAGTCATCAGGCGAGTCATCAACGTCAGAACTCATGAGAACGGCGGATCGTTTGATTGTTTATCATCATCCTGTTTTATATGACAGAATTATAAAGACAATGTGACAACGGTGACTTGAGATGAGTAACTTTAATTGCTCCGTGCACACACAGACTGCTGTATCTGTGGGATTTATGACGGAGAACTGGAGCTGTTAAATCATCTGAGCCGTCTTCAGATCCACCAGACTAGAATTTTTATTTGCAAAACATGGCAGTTGGTAATCAATCACGATCAGTTCATGTGTTTGCATCTGTGGTGTTTTAACGTTTCAATACTTCTTAATAGAGCGGACCAGACTGAAGCCCTGCAGCAGGCAGCTGAGATGAAACCTGTGAATACAACTTCTCTCTGCCCGTCCACGACCCCGTTGGAGCTCTGCTGACTATTTTGAATGTTTGACTGTCGGGGTTGACGTATATCACTTTGTAGATGACAACTGCACAAACATACTGGAACATTTAAAGTTCCCATTCGTAAAGTTTGATTTGAACGTTTGCTTTATCATAAATCAGCTCTATGTGCTATAAATTAATATAGTGCAAATGTTATAAAATCCACAGCCTGTATTTAAAAAGTGTGCCTTTAAAAGAGCAGTCAGAACATCAGTCACAGCCCAACACAGAGCTGATGTGGAAACACTGTGGGTGTTGCCTGTTCAGGCCTGTGACATCTGACCAATCAGAGCAGACCAGGCTCTTCAGGAGGGAGTCTTTAAAGAGACAGGTGATAAAATGGAGCGTTCCTGCTGCAGCAAAAGATGGTATGAGAAAAATGTGTTTTAAATGATATTATTAATTGAATAAACATTTTCTTGTCGACACCCTAAACAAACGACGTTCAGTGGTACCTGAACAAAGGATCATCAAGACTTTATTATCTGGACAGAGCAGAAGCCATTGAGCAGTTCTCAGGACAGATTGTCTCATAAAAAGATTTATTTTTTCCAGCCCAAATTTACAAAGGCAAGTTACAGAGTATTGTATAAAAAAGAACCATGGTAATGTACACTTTACACAAACTCCTGAAGGGCGGGAGAAAGGAGAGGGCGAAGAGTTCTGAATTTTCTCACACAGAAAGAAAATGAAGACATTGTAAACATCCTTGCAAGCACCAGAACCGGTACTCCTTTTAGGGGAGGTGAGGGGAGGGGAGGTTTGTGTGACAGTAGGTGGGTCAGGAAAAGACAAACGAGCAAGTGTCTCCGTGTTTTCAACTAGGCACCAATTGAGACAACTGCTGGCCAATAAATATACTCTTCACCATGAAACAAATACAGTCCTGCAAAATACAAGAGCCAAGCACTTTCCAATATGTTGATAGCAAACATTACTTTTCTGGCTTTTTATACACTTTAGTATATATGATTTTCACTGGGCTTTGCTTACTACTGAGATAACATTACTACTCTCAAGAGAGAGAAGAACAAATGCACTTGTCACAACCATTGTCTGATAAAACTATATGTACTGTATGCAGTCTGCTGGTACTAAAACCCACTGACTTTAATGACAACATCACAGCTGCCTAGATTACCCTTACAGATTAAGTACAAGTCAAACACCACCACATTCAGCTTATTCATGTCAGCCATTCTTCTTTAAAATGCGCAAAAAGTCAAAAGATAAACCGTTCTGTGAACTTCAGCGGGATGAGAAACTGGCAACTTATTTACTGGGAATGTCCGAGAACCTCAACATGAAGAGCTGCAGTTTCGCAGCCGTGAGTCTCAACAAGACGTCCGACGTCAGAGGGCGCCAGACGTGAAATTAACTGATGGCTCATGGACTTGAACATGTACAGAATTCAATGAGAAAAAAACTACAACAATGGGAACATTAAAAGTGATTGTAAAACCAAAATCAATACAGTTAATGACATCATGGTCAACATTCTAGGAACATAAAGACGGTGTGGCATAAAACCTTTAATAACTCTCTCCTGAGCCAATCTGTCATTTCTGAATGAACCACTGCAGCTCAGAGCAGCAATGTGCTTTTTCACACCCAGAAACAGAAGCCCTCTGAAATCAATGCAAACAGCATCTGGATAGAATTTCACTTACAACCCCTGAGGTAAGGGAGGACTGTAATTTAAAGCCAAAAGGGTCCCTCTGCTACAACGCTGTGTCGATTTTAAGTTAACCAGACTTGTCTGAATTTGCAGTTTGACATCTGGAGGAAAGTCTCCAGCAAAGTGCTTCTTTTTAGGCCAATGTGACTCATGTGTGCATGACCAGGGTCCAGTTTCACTCCATGTTAGCTCATTGTCTGCATCTGATTGGCTCATCGATAACTGTAACAGCTGAAAGATGTTTCGGGTTGTTTCAGTAGTTGAGCTCACAGCACCGGCAGCAACTGAACAAAGCAAACTGGTGTCTGAGGTCTTACTACTCCAGTTGGATTCCAAAGCTTGCAGCTGGTCAGACGACCATGCCAACAACTGTGCAGGTGAAAATGTTTTATGGTGAAGCCACAGGAGCAAGCGCAGCACCAAGAGATGTTTCACCTAAAAATCAGACTGATTCACGATCGAGTTTTCCGTTTCAAGTTGCCATTGAAAGATCTGAGATGTGGACGGTGATCCAGAAGTCTGGAACCAGTCTTAAAGTTCATCCAAAAAGAAGATTCAGTCATTATCTACTCACCCTCATGCTAATGGAAAAGTGTCTTAGCCCACAAACATTTCTAGAGCTTCACAGTAAAACAGCGTTGCAACGCTCTCCTACACAACTGCAGAAGATGGAGACTTGTTTTGAAAAGTTACATAAACCGCTCAGTTAACGTAAAATGGCTCCAAACAGCTCATCCAGCGTAATCTAAGTCTCAAAAACCCCCGAGATTCCAAAGTGATTTCACGAGATTTTGTTTACACTCCTGATGCTCGTTGGAGTTCCTGCTCTCGCTTCAGACGGGGTTCATTCTAAAGCTTTAGCTTAGCAGCTACAGAGTAAACTGCAGCTTTATAAACGATGTAAAAACATCTTTCAAATCAATTAGGGATGTCGGTTCTTTCAGGGACCTGGTTTACGCTGGAGCAGCTACTGTGAAGCTCCAGACAACGAAAAGTCCACCCAAAATTAGATCAGTAGATAATGACTGAATTGTCACTTTTATCCTTTCAGAGGAGACAGAAAAGGTGAAAACAGATTATTTGTCATGCACTGGTCATTGGGATTTTGGCCCATCTTGCTTCCATCACATATATTCTTACAGAGAAGCAGAAACAAAACTCCAAAATCCATTAAGTGTTTATTTCAGGTTAGATTTCTGTTCTGGAAATGTAAACAAAAGTTTAATTAGATAATGCAGCGTTTGCATATTTAAACATAACATTTTAGAAAACTTGTAATATAAAAACTAATCTTCTAACGTGGGAAATTTCATAATGCCTGACCCTGTTCACCTGTAGTGTCTCCCCTGCATGTTAGGATGAATGGAACTGTGCACCATGTTTGTGATGTGTCGTCACGTCATGGTCAACAGAATAAAATAAAAACAATCTGCAGCAAGAAAACCAAAGCTGTGCAGAGAAGAAGCACAGTGAGATCTGAGCACATGACGTTCCAACGCTGTGAAGGCTGAGAGCTATTTAACAGTTTTCGAACACTTGCCTGCTGGGATAAATATAAACATTTATGCACATAAGAGTTGGCGAAAAAGTCTATTTTACAGCAGAAAAATACACGAGTTGAGTGAGATTTCACATTGTTTACAGAATCAAACTTGACAAGCTGAATGAAGCACAATCTTACAGTAAAACACCAAAAACCCTCACACGTGGTGATGACAATGCCCCGTGAACTCATCGCTTGCTGATGTGGCTTCACCGTTTTAAAATGACTGTTTCATTGTGAGAAAAACAGGACTAATACCAGCGTCAGACACATTCAAGGATGATCACAATGATATTGAAATTTACTGAGAAAAGAAAACATGAATAGTGTTTATTCTCCATTGAGGTGTGAGCGGTCCCTTCGCAAAACATGACGACATCATCCCTGAAACAAGAACTGAGAGAGGAGGGGGATGGGAATCAACAATGATGATGGAAAATGAAAAACGAAAAACTTCAGTCTCAGGCTCTTAAGTCTCTGAAGAAAGCAGCTGTTGCCATATTCCCTCTCCCCACGAAATATAGCCAAACAATTCTCAAGTTAAGGATATACTGTTGTTTCACGGCATTCCATAAGCCAAAGACATAAATCATCTCAATATGATCTTTTTTTTTCAGTCTTTAATTTAGTTTGACTCCCCCTTTCCCATCAGCCACCCATCATCCCCCTGCCAATTTCTTTCTGCATGTGACAAAAAAACAATGCAGTCAAAAAGAAAGACAACGAGAGAAAAGCTGTTCTGGCAGTCCAATAGTCTCTTTTTGCATTGTATTTGTTGACAGTGCAAAGACTAGATAATCAGCGGGTTGGTGTTTCCTCTGCGTGACGAGGCAGAGTGATGGCTTTGAACCTGGGTTATTATCAGTCCTGTTACAGTCCAAGGTCTGGAAATTTGGGGGTCATTTACGAGGGGAGGAGGAAGAAAAAAAAAAGAAAAGACAATCTGCCTCGCTTCGGGGCAGAAAAACTAAAAATAGAGATAGAAACACCATTCAACTGATGTCTAAAAGGTAACACCCGGGAGATTCTCTTCTCATGTGAGCCAGTCACATGAATCTTTGCAGGGTTGAGGTGTGACGGTCAGGTTTCCCTGTGAGAGATACAAACAAACACTCCGTTATTACCGGATCAGAACATGGTTCATGGTTAACAATTGCTTTACACACTTTCATATCTCTTCCTTGTGTAGAGTAAAAATACAACTCTGAGGTATTTGTGCACAGTGGTGGATGATGTATTCAGAGCCTTTACTTCAGTTAGTAAAGTAAAAATACTTAAACTACAAGTTACATCACCAAATCAGCAAAAAGTAAAAGTACTAATTGTGAAGTAAAATGATCCCTGTCAGTGTTTATCAACTACATCTGATTAATATTCCTGCTACATGAGTGTTGTATTTTACTGCTGTGGATGTTGAGGATCATTTAATTACTTTTTAATACTGCTTTTATCTGCAGTGATGCATCATATTCTATAAAATCATCTAAAAAACTACAAAACTAACTACAACAAATTCACCAAATTTAGAGATTCGTGTTATAAGTGAACAGGAATATTAATAATAATAATAATAATAATAATAACTACTAGATTTTTACTGCAGCTTTCATACTTAAAAAATGCATTAAAAAAAGAGAAAAAAGTCAAGAATTTTAAAGTTTGGAGGCGTAAGAGGAATAAAAATAAGGAGGGTTATAAAACATGTAATCCGATAGGAGTAACTAGTAACTAAAGCTATGAGACAACTGTAGTGGAGTAATAAGTACAATGTTTGCCTGTAAGATGTAGTCAAAATATAAAGTAGAATAAAATAGAAATATTCAAGTACAAGAACCCAAATTTCTACATACTGTATGTAAATGTAATAAGTTACTATTTTAGGTTACTTAATAATTAAATTTAAGTTAAAATAAGCTCTGGAAGGGGATTGTTCTACATCATGAGTACTTTTACTTTGGATGATTTAAGTACATTTTGCTGATTATAAGTCTGTACTTTTATTTAAACACTTGTAATGCAGAGTATTTTATGGTGTTTTTAATTAAAGAATTTGAATACTCCTTCCACCACAGGAGGTGTGTTGTATGCCTGTTGGACCTGCAGCTTACACTCAATTCAACCTAGCTGAACTAATACAGTCTAACACAGGGCCGTCCAAGTGGAGCCATAAATTTTAAGCCAGATGTTTCTAGTGAGAAAAATAAATAAATATATATAATACTAATTAAACTACTTAAATATTTGTAAGGTAAAAATACACTTTAAAAATTAAGAAACCCTAATTATGAATTATTTCCAAAATAATCTCATAACAATACAGTACATCACAATACAACAGGTATTTACTCTTGGCCTGTGGTCTGCCATCAAATTTTGGTTTTGGCCCTCTAAAGGAAGAAGTTAAGGCCCCTCTGGTGGTGTAATAAATCCTCCTTCATGAAGGGTGTAATGTTCCGTTTGTGTTGAAATGGCTTTACACTCAACTCAAACGTCATTTTGAAGGATGTAGTTTGTGGTGCTGTTGAACTGGAATGCATTAAACACAGAGGTGTTTCTATTCCTGAAACTGCCCTCACTGATGTTCAGGGGATGAAGAAGTGATGAAACTATCAGTGTAGTGATATTCAGCAGCACCACAAACCACATCCTCCAAAGTCCAACATCTCTCTAAGACGCTTTTATACCAAAATTGATTAAAAGCCTCATGAAGGTGGGATTTATTAGTTTCTCATGGCGTGTCTAATAAAATGGCAACAGCTTATAACAAATTACTCAGCTGTAATTTAAAGAGCTGCCACTAGATGTCAGTGCAGGCTGCTCTGCCTGCCTGTCTTAGTGGGCCCATTCCACATCTCTATTATCAACACTGTGATCCACTTGTCCTCAGAGGACCTACTTAGGAAGGATGAGCTGAGGGGCTAAAAGCTGCACTGCATATTGTACGAGACTGCAGCAGAGCGGGGAGGGCTTTGTTTGGCTAAGATTTGTTTTCTTTACAGGTTCCTGCCTCCGAGTCTGCAACGTAAGTGTTGTAAGGAGATAGTGGAGCAGGGTGTTCTTGTCACTTCAAATCAAATAAACCAGAGACAAAGAAACACTCGGTTTTATTTTTACAAGACAATCTACATCTGTGCCTGTACTCACGAGTTGTGTATTTTTAATCATGTGTATTGTTTGTATGAAACACAAAGTCTTCCACCTGCAGTCATCAGGTTTGTAAACACTGCTCTCAGTCTATCAAGGTGTCTCATTAGGCTTGGATTTTGTTTCACTGTCAGTGGTTTGCGTGTCTCTCCAGCTAAGGGGGTCTTACCGTTCTCACCTCCGAGGTGGTGGGTAGAGGGAGGGGGTTGCTGCTTGTTGGCTGGCAACAATAGCAGATGAGGAGAGACCTATGGCGAGTTGGAAAATATCCAGCTATCAGTGATTTTTCCTATTTAGGTTCAGAACTAAGATCGCTGATCTGCCATAATTTAACATTCTGCATCTACTTACAAAAAATATTCTGGGTTGTGGGCTGTTTTTAAGTAACTGGCATTAACCTACTCTGCATGTATAGTACCTTATTAAATATGTAAGCACAAATAACATTAAGTGAGACTGAAGGAGCGACTGACCTGTGGCGTAGGACAGGTCATACTGTCCTGAGAGCAGGGGGTATCCCAGGTGGTGGTGAGAGGGCATGATGCGCTGGGAGGGTGAGGATCGTGGTCGGTCCACGTCTCGTTCTCTTTCCCTCTCGCGCTCCCTTTCCCGATCTCGGTCTCCACCGGCTCCTCTGTCCTGCTCGCGCTCCCTGTCGTGGGGTTTGTCACCGACTGTCGGGGATTTGCTCTTGTATTGACTGGCGTGCTGATGCAGGATGTCCAGGGCTTTGGAGTCCGTTGCAGTTTTGGTGACAGTCGGGCTAGCGCGAGATTTGTCACTGCCTTCTTCACCTCCGGCTACTTTACCGCCGTATGGTGAAAAAGGGTAGCCTGCAGGCAGATACGAACCTAGAAGTGATAAAGAAAATTGATTGTTTAAATTTAGGCTTTCATTGAATATAAATGTGACAACTGGTGATTGATTATTTTCATTCACATAAATCAAGCTGAATAGTCAATACAATTGATTTTGGGTCACCAACTCCTCTATTTGGACTTCTGGACAAAATGTCACATCGTCTATTTAATTGGGCTGTTTTCAGACATGGAGACCTTAGAGGTGGAGAAAGATAGTTGACGGCCTCGGAATGAGACTCAACAATCACAATTTGTGTTGGTATGGTTGGTTCAACCACCATTCAAACATCTTACAATATCTTCAGCACTTTTAATTATCTAGTACCAGTATATATTACTGGTACTAGATAATTAAATACGACTTGGGATCATTTTGATCTTTAGAAATGGAAGTTGCCATCAACAGCACGTAGAGTTGCCTTATCTGGTGGTGAATCATCAGCCATGTCAGTGGGATAAAAACTATGACATTCTTATTATACATGAATATACAATCCTCCATGAATTTGTTGGTGAGCACAACCCCTCCCAGAAGTAACGCCCTCAGTATTTCAGCAAAAATCTTAAAAGGAAGGATGCCTGCAATTTCGTCTCTTTTGTGCCGTTCTCCTCGTAATAATAACCTCTTTAGAACGACTTAGATAGGTCAAGTCAATCATGGATTGATTTTGTTTGACATATGTTCCTAACTTACTACCACATTACTCCCATGCTGTGTTTTGCCCTCAATAAGCTCAACCATGTCATCATTTCATGCTGCTTTACCAATTTCAGACCTCCAAGCTAAATAACACAAAATTGCTTCAAAAATAATTTCTTATGCAGAAAATTTTGACAAATCTTAATAAAAAACAACAGTGAGATCCTGCTGAGACTTCCATCAACTGAATTACTGTGACATCATGCTAACAACAGTCGCTTCTGTTTAGAAAACTGCCAGTTTATTTGGAGATATACTTTTGCAAACTTGCTCACTTCTGTTGTCACGTTGAGCTGTATCTGTAATGTTTGGAGATATATAGTAAAACGCGATGTTCAGACCTGTCTGACTGTTTTGTTGTGCTCATTTCAGATACTGTGCTGCCTTGCTGGAGTCTCAGACACAACAGCAGCATTTCAGACAATCTGCTTATTTGGAGTAAACTCAAGCTGTATTTTCTTTCTGACATTCTTAAGTGCCACAAACACAATCCTTAGAGACATTGTGTTTTCAAAAAGCATTGCATGCTTACCTGGGTAATTCTGCATCATGACTGAAGGCATGCCCCTGTATCCAGGGTGGCTGGGGTCATACCCTTGTCCATAGGGGTAACCATGCATGTAGGGCATGTAGCCTTGGTGCTGTGCTAGTGGTGATGAGAACTGCATGTGAGGATTAGATCGAGAGTCTTTGCTCATGGCCCGGTGGTCCTCAGAAGTGATTCTGGGATCACTGCCCTCCTTGCCATCCTCCTTGGGCCCACTGTGACTGTCCTTGGGCCTGGGCCTCTCTTCCTTTAATTTACGATCGCGTTCCCTCTCCCTGTCCCTTTCATCTTTCCATCGAGGTTGTTGTTGCTGGTGTTCATCTTCTGCTTGGGGCTTTTGGGTCTCAGGGTACTGCTGTAGGTGAGAAATAAGGTCCAAGTCAGCATCTACGTATTGAAATTATTTTAAAACATACTCACAAGCATATATTCTGACACTGTTACTCTACATTGACGGTTACCTGTCTGTACCACATGGCCTGCTCCATCCCTGCCTGACCTCGGGACTCCAGTGCTTGCTTGGATTCTTCCTTTCCATGGTGGCCCCCCTCAGTCAGCTTCATCTTCAGCCCCTCAGCTTGCTGGGACTTTGGGTCCTCCACCTTTATGCTTCCCAAGGATTTTGAGGAGGGCTCAGAGGGCGAGTCCCTGGATTTGCCTGGGGGCTGCGGCGTCTTTCCAAGGTCTGACTGACTTGGGGCTTTGGAGAGGCTTGGTGGCATTGGGCTCTTTTGTTTCCACTCCTCCTTCATGGAGGCCTCTCTTTCTTTTATGGCTACGTCCGACTTCTTCTCAGCAGCACGGTGCTGTTCAGCCATCTGTCGCTGCCGCTCCTCATACTGTTGCCGGTATGCTTGGTTGGTGTTCATCAAGTGGTTATGGTAGGCTTGATCGGGATGGTATGCGTATGGTGGGACATAAGCATACTGGTTATAATAAAGAGGTTGCATGTACATGTTGGATCGCTGTTGGATGACAGAGGGTTGCTGTTGTTGCTGCTGGCCAGGAACACTACTGTCAGGTTTGCGGTCCTCATGAACCTCAACCTTGATTTTATCCTCACCTTGGTCCTGGTCATCCTCCTTTTTGACCTTTACCTGACCTTCAGCCCCTGGTGTGCCGGGAGTGGGCCCACTAGGACTAGGGTTGACGTAATTGGGTGAGTAATAACTCTCATAGCCATGATAGTATGGGGAATCTTTACTGGGTGTCTGGTTTGGAAAGAGTGCTTTTTTGACACTTTCCCTGATGGCTTGGTCCTCTGTCCTGACTTTGCCACCTTCTAGTTTCCCTTCACCATCCTCACCAGCATCTGAAATGTCTGAATATGCTGGGCTATTGGTTTTAACTGAAGAGTTGTCAGCACCATTCTGGTTCACCGCGTGAAGTGGTGTGAGAGGCTGTGGCATTCCGGTGCCATCTATCCGACTGGCTACACCAATGGATGGGCTAGGGGCATTGTCAGAAAAGCTGTAAATTTTGTCAGCCTCAGCCTTGATACTGGCCAAGCGACTCTGATGAGGATCAGAGGAACCATTCAGAAGTCCTTCCCCCTTATTTCCTTGATCAGGGGGTTCAGGGTACGGAAGCTTCCCTTCCTCCAGTTTACCTCCCTTTCCTGGAGGCTTGGGGCTGTCCGCGTCCTTCCCACCATCTTTTTTCTTCTTATCTTTCTTCTTCTTGTCCTTGGAGCTACTTGAGGCAGGATCTCCAATTGCAGGTGGCTTAGGTTGTGTACCTTTCAGTTGGGGACTCTTGGGGATTCCTTGTATCATTGGGGTAAGCCCTGGGGAAGAATTCGGGTTTCCAGGAGGAAAAGAGTATATCTGCTGGGTTGCTGTAGAGGAAGGGCCAATCGGCCGGGGTGACTTCATGTTTTTCTGGGCCATTTTATCAGCCTTTGAATTACCCTTTTTGGTCTTGTCTCTCTTATCATCAATACCATCGTTACTGGCCTCATCAGTGAGGCAAAGCCCATCTTCACACCCATCTGTCGGTGTCCCTCCCATTTCTGGTTCTGCCTCAGCAACTTTCTTTTTACTCTGCTTTGAACCAAACTTGCCAGGCGATGGAGAAGGACTCTGAGCATCAAAGTTCCTGCCTTTTGGAGTAACTGAACGTGCTGGAGACGAGCATCCTTTCTGAGAGATAGAGGCTCCATTACAGTTCCCTGGTTCAGGGTGGAGAGTTGAGTCCTCTCCATACTCACTGTCTGCATCTAATTCCAACTTAATGTCATCATCATTGTGGGCGCGGGCTTGGTGGTACTTGAGACCATTGATGTGCTTGTACTTCTTGTTGCAGTTAGGATGTGGGCAGTCAATGAGAACTGGAGAGGGGCAGGTACGATCGAGTGGAGGTGGAAGTGGCTCTGTCTTAATGGAAGGGATGGGGAGACCCGTTCCCACCCCTCCACTGTTGGAGTTTGTCCTCATACGTTTGTTGCCTTTGGTGTCCTCTGAGCTGGAATTGGGTTCCATGTCTGAGGCTGGTTTGGTCTTGCGTTTTCCAGCTGAAGAGGGACTGGCCTTGATGTCTTCTGTGTTGCTGTTGGGTGGTGTGCGGCGCTCTGATGGAGTCTGGCTGCCCCTCCGGCCTTTGCTGTTAGAGGCAGCACGTGTCTTGTTGTTGGCGGTCCCCTTGCTGTCCGATGAGTTGCTGTTTTCGTTGATTGGGGTGTTACTATTCGGTCTCATTCGCTTACCTCGACCACGGCCATTCCTCATCTCCAGATCACTTGTAGGGGATTCACAAAACCTGCAGTAGTGGCAAAAATAATGTAAGAATTAGTGATGTCATGGTATCAATGGCTGATGTCAATACAAGTCAGTGTTCTAGTTTAGATGTTAGAATGGAACACATATTTCCCCTTTACAGTTTGTAATATTTCAAAACATCCAATCACTATGATTATTATTGGCTTTTTCCACAATGATTAACTGTCCTTCACAAAAAAATACAACAAACCATTTGTAATTTATAGGTATTTAACCTTATTACTATTGCAGATGTATATAATATTATGTTTAATTTACTTTTATCCGGCAGGTTTAGATTTGTTTCAAGGATACTGTTCAAACCCCAGTTACCCTGATTATCTGATAGATAACCATAGAGAACCAAAACATTCATTGTCAAAGTACAAGGCAGAAGATGGTCTGTGTGGTTTTAAAGACATTATCATTTAACTCTATTCCGGATACAGGTACAAAATTCTGGGCTACTCCTGTGTTTGGTCATGCACTTTCTAAAGTTTATGTGTTGATACTTTCTGTGGGAATCTCATATACACTACAAAGTTACTCATTTTATTGGTATTCCAAATAGAATACGACAATTACACCAATCTCAAAGAAAACAGTAACACAAATGATGGCAACTCCAGAGGGCTTAAATAATTTTGAGCCCTGACACCATTATAAACAAAGACAGCGATATCTTATTATGTCCACCATCGTTCTGTCCCTGTCCTCTCGTAATATAACAACCTGATATTGTGCACTTCAAGTCAGTAAGCACTTTAAACAAAGCCACATGACATTCCAAATGAAGGACATGTAAAGATCATTTGAAAAGACAGCAGTGAACATTGTGGCTGCTTTGTAATCAAAACATACAGTCATTCAAATACTTAAAATAGCAGTTTGGCCTTATCTCTCCATAACAGTAATGTAATTATCTTTCAGCACAGCAGTGAAGGTTAGCAATCTGTGACAAAGAGAGACACTGGGCTGGTATGACTCACAGCTTCCTCTGCAAGCCTCTCCAAACAATTTCAGCCCCAGCAGGGGATGTGAATACATCCGTAGTCTGACAGCGGTGGAGGAATTTAGACTCATTACAGGCGCAAGTTTATATTCAGTCCGTTGAAAGCTTTTTGAATTATTCATGGTGTGTCTCTAATGTAGTCGTGCTGCAAACTGTAAGACTATCTTGTTGCGAATACAGCCCAGCAAACCTCACTTAGTGTGCAAACCTCACTTACTGAACATTATTGTTATACAGGACTGTGATACATTAGTGTGATACAGCCTCTCCTTGTTTTCCATTAGCTTTGCTTTAATCTTGATTTTTTTTCTCTATTGCACTTAACCATGCATTTCAAATATAGATTTATATTTACATTTAGATACGGTGTAGGTGTTCTAAATCAAAGCAAGTGCTTGGAGATGTATTTTACACAACCTGTGTATTTTGCATAACAAAAGCAGGTATATAGAAACCACAAACACCTTAAGCTACCGCCCACCTAACACTGATCTAAGAAATTGCAGCCTTTGTGATGTTATACAGTGTTGAGGAAAAGCTATTAGTACAATAATTGGATTCTGCAATCTGGCTTGTTAGAGGAGCTTTCTATTTCCACAACTACCTCCTGGGACATCAGCCGTTTGCCAATGAATACTGTTTCCCCTGACTGGAGATAGACACTAACGGACTTGGAGGGTCCGGCTACACTCAGATTGGTGCACGGGTCCACGTATCCTTGAGCTGATTCTACCACAGCAGATTCATATCACACAGAATGTGAAAAGGTTAAGTGGAGCTTGGATACAGAGAATGCATTAATGATTCATAGCAATCTTGATTTTCTACCTTTTCTTCTTTACCTTGAACTAAAATACCACGTGTGACTGTAAAGTGCTGACACCCAACAGGAGACATACCGTTAACAGAGCACTTAAATGATGCATTGTAAATGAAACATATAACTTTTTTTCCCCTGAAAAATAACAGGTTGAAGGTTCAGTGTCTCGTAACGGTCTGAATGGTGTCTCTGTCACAGCCGCTCAACACTGTGTGTTGAATCACACAACATGACAATTTCAGCATAATGTTGCTTTAAATACAATAATGATTTCTCCAGGTGAAATGAGAACAGGGCAGTGGTCCTTACCTGGGGGGTGCCCAGTCATGCCGCGTACAGTCCAACAGGGTGCCCACATATGTCTTGTTTCTCCAGGTAACATTGACCACCAGCATGCCTGGAAGAAAAGAAATCAAAAAATGGTCATCATTTATTTTGTGTTAACTATGAATATAATGAAAATTACAACAAATTAGAGCCTGACTTTTAAGTTTCATGAAACTTTTCTTGTGAAACTTTTTTTAAGATCATATGTTAGAAAAAGATAGTTGGTTTATAATTATCAATTACATTATTAAATAGTCAGTTTCCGTGCACTAATGACAACACATTCTACTATTAAACTGTAACATATCCTGCCTCCGCTGCAAAAAAAAGTGCGTAAATACACACCCCAAAAATCAGGTAGTGTAGAGGTGAATGTGGGCACTTTCACAAAATAGAAACACGGTGAGATTTTTGATAAATAATAATAGTAATGTGGATATAATGACTGAGTAGGTACAGACAGGTATTAGAACAAATGGAACAGTCTGGTAAATTTCAGAAAATTATGTAATTTCACGAGTACAGCATTTAAAACTAGTATTGGCGATATCGAAAATCTAAGATGATATATGGCCTCATATCACAACAGCGATATATATGGTACATACTGCCCAGCCCCAAGACAAACACAACAGAGAATGTTTGATGGTGATTTTTTAGATATAGCTGCCGGCACAAAGTGAACAAAACGTGCATCTTTGCCGCTGCATCAATGCATTGATCTTTGCTAAAGGGTGTCACATGCAAGACAATTATATACGTTTACAACCCTTTTTTTAATCTTCTTCACTCAGTAAAGCCCAAGGGCCAATGCTGACTGATATCTTCTAAATGACTTGGAACAGACTCAGCTGCTCTCAGTATCATAGAACCTGTAAAAGATACTAGCAGAAGGTCTCACTGAGAATGATCACACTGAGGTTACTGGGGAATACTCACTGAATGCCCCTTCCATTTAAATAAGCCATCTTACGGCACAGGCGATTTCCCTGAAGGAGAATTATTTGTAGGCAAACACTTTTTTTTGGCGTCCTCTATCTCACTTTGCAGCCCAGAAATTTACTACCTTGGGGAGAGTGTGGATCTGCAGTTACAGCTTAAAAAAAAACAAGCAACAAGCTGGTGGATTAAACCAATTCAACGTGAACAGTTCAGTTTGACAGACTGTAACTGAGTATGCAAGAGAAGCTCCTTGACTTCACTGGTATTGCTGCAATCTGTCACACTTAGAAGCTTCTGTGTTGCCATTTGGCTCGTGTGAATTTGGTAGCACTCGGTGTGAGCTACACAATCTGACCTGTGCTGGCTGTGATACCTGACCTCACATTTGAAATCTAAAATTGGTTCCAGGAGACCCAACACTCTGTGTGTATGTTCACCTTAAGAAACCAAATACTGTTCATCTGGCAGCAGCTTGCATGTCATCAAATAGAACACTCACACCCACTACCATTAGGGTTTGGTCTTCAGTGGCAAAGACTACAATCAGCATTAATTCCCGGGTCAAATGTCTAGTGTTCTAGTCAAAGATATTTTTCTGCTCCACCTCCATCTGGGTGGAGATTAGGGCTGTCACGATTCGCCAAATCCTCGATCCGATTACATTTTCGATTCTAAGGTCACGGTTAGATTCGATTCTCGATTTTTACAGTTATTTTTTTTTTAAAGCACAGGTTGCTATGCCATTTTTAGACTACACTTTTATGCAATATAATATCTGACCTTTGTTCACAATGTACCACATTACATTGTCAAATTTAAAACATTTAACAACTTTATGCAACAATAACTTATATCTTCAGTCAATTGGAAATTTAAACAAAATAACCTGCCATCTAGTCTCTTTGGAGCTTGCAAACTGTGGCTTTTTTGTCGACAACAAACGTTGTCAACATAACTCACTGGAAATCCAAAATACTTCCACACCGGCGACTACAGTGAAAGAGGAGGGGGTTCAAGTTCTGTCGATGGGTCTCCTGCATCTGCAGTTGCCATTGTTGTAAGAGTGGCGTAGCCCCTTTTAGGAATAGGGCGGTGCGTGAGGTGTGTGTGCATGAGGTGCGTAAGATGTGGGTAGTCGAGCGAGAGTGAGGGAGCGTGCGTACGGGTGGACAATGAATGAATGGGAGAGGAAGGAGAAGCGAAAGGGGTAGCAGTAGTAGTGACAGCGATAAAGTGTACAATACAGGCTGCAGTTTGGCTGTGAATAAAGGTGACGGCTCTTCACGATACAGCAAAGCTCCTTGGTATTATTTCCCGACCAGCGAACACGTGAAAGGGGTTCACCCCAAAGGTAAACACAAACTTCGGCCCTGGAGGAAATCATCTCCCCTGTGCCTCCACTGGCTGTAGCTAATAGCTACTGGCTTAGCTAGTAGCTAAGTTCGAGGAGGTTGACTCGCAGCACTTCAACGTGTGTGTGTGTGCGTTTTTCCGCACGGCAAGTCTACCGGACGTGACATGGGGGCGTGGCAGCATCGACGATTCCATTTTGTAATTCGAAGTTCTAGATTGTGACTTAATTTCAGTCGATTACGATTTAAAATTGAAATTGTGACACCCTTAGTGGAGATGCTAATATTTGACCCTTTTCCATCACAATACTGTGACTTGCGTTGAAGCTATATTGTTGGTGTGTTAGGAAGTTTTATGTTAGTCACTGTTCAATCAGTGCACGAACATCATTCAGTCAGGGTTGAGTGTGAAAGAGAGACTGAAGTAGAAGATATAAAAGAGTAAACACGAGAACATTGTCACTGGCCTCCATACTGATTTCTACTGATCCCTTTTGTCCTGCGTGTTTGTGACATCGAATGTGATGAAGCAGGAAAAGCAAAGAAAAAAGAAAAACAGAAAGGCAAACTTGTCCACTGGATTCGTCAAAGAAGTTCATTGCCTATTCTTTTTTTTTTTACAAGGTTTGCCTGTGTTTAAAATAGATTAATCTATTGCTTTAATTAAATCAACTATTATATTAATTGCTGACTATTTTGATGAACAGTTGAAGGTACAATATGTACCAACTGACCACTTGTCAAATTCAAAACAAATAGGGGGCAGCAGATCGCGAGAGTAACTGCTAACTGTAGCTGCCAGTAGCTAGATAGCTCAGTCGATTCCAGCTTCTGAAATGTTAATATTTTCCGTTCTGTACTCTTCCATATGTCCATTTCTGTCCCAGCATTTGTCTGATGTAATAATAGTAAAAAGGTTATGATTAAGATTGCAGATTTGTACAAAACATCTTGCCCTAACCCTGCACTGTTTTCACATTTAACTGCAGTAAACACAATTTATGTTAATGTAAGAAACAGGTCTGAGTGGCTGCTGCAGAGGGCTACTTTGAATGAGGCAGATGAATGATAATTTGCAGCTTTTGCCTGTAAATTCAAAAGTAAATCATCAACCAAGCAGCTTCAGAGGATTAAGAGCAACCACCGAGCACAAAAAACATTCTGAATTTATTTCCCCCACCATCCCCCCTCGCTCCCCGGTGGTGACCTCAGCATGCCACTTCAGCACTGCAGAGAAACTGGAGGCTGCAGTGAGCTAACTTATCTAATGGCACAGGAATGCTGGCTGGCAGCTTCCGTCTCTCCGAGCATTTTATTAGCTCAGGAAACCTCTCTTGCCATTTTCCCTCTCTCCTTCACCCTCACCCTCATTTCCTCTTTTCAATGGTATAACCATCCCTGACAATCTTTCACACACACACACACACACATACACACACACGTCACAGTTCAGACCTCATTTTTCTCTGGCTGCCTCTGGCTTAAGCGGCGGGTGTATAAGGCATTTATATATGTTTACAGGAGCCTGCTGACACTTGCCCACAAGTCTCTTCCTTCACCCTTTGGCCTGAAAATACAAGTGCTTGGTCAAGACTGGATCCGACTGCAAATGTCGTTTGTGTGTGCTGGGGGTAGTGGAGAGGTTCTTGAGTTCAGATATCTGTCACATTAAAAGAACACAGACCTTTTCTAAAACGCCTTCAACAGCCCGCCCCCCTAAGCTCTCCAAACACTCCAACACAAAATGGCTCTGGCAGCTGGTTGTGGCAGGATGTAAATCAAGGCACGGCAAATGAATGAGTAGCCTTTCATGATGTGCAGGATATAGTCTTCCCTGCTTTCTCCAGCGAGGGGTTTAGAAATTATACTATGAGTTGTTAGAAGTCTTTAATCATTTTTAATTAGCGCTCAGCCTTTATGTTCGGCTGTCTCCTCACTTCAGTAGCTGTAACAATGGATGGGCATGGATGGAGTTCTACTGCTACCGTTGCCAGAAATAATCAACAATTTTCTTATTTGCCAAGAGTTAGAGGAGAATTTTAGACCATGCTAACACTTGTTTTAGTTTTTTTTCCAGTCTTTATGCTAAGCTAAGATAAGCAGATGCTGGGATTGGCTTCATAATCAACAGAGACACAAGAGAGGTTTTGATCTTTTCATTCAAGAAATCAATCAACATATTCCCCAAAATGTGGAGTTGATGCATTTCATAATGTGTAGATTACCAAAATAATAAGAAAAGAAAGATCTTCATTTACTGATTTTTATTGTATCTTTAATGTCTAAACAAACTCTCTTTGGTTTCATGACTGAAGAAACAAACAGGCCTTAAAGGACAACACAGTTTATACTGTTTACATTGTTTATATGTGGCGGACCCTGCCACCTCTTCAGCTTCATAAAAAAAAAAAAACATTCTCAGTTTGTGTTATTACCTCATTAATATTGTTACAACAAAATTATGAGTTAGAATTTATTCTCCACAACTACATAGAGCCCCTTTTACTAAAATAACCAACAGTTTGAAGATACAACAGTTTTGACCTCATGTCATATACGCCTACATACTGTGTTGCAGAAATATCTACTGAAGATAGCATGCTAGGCAGCTACCCCCTGTCTGTACCGCTATATAACACTTTAGAAGCAAAACACTCAGCCTAATGTTGGCACTTTCACTGCTTCAGACAGCTCTTGGCCAGTCAAGTTACATATAGCACACCTTTAGGAATACTGAATCAGTTTTAATGTACATCGCATTTTATACAATGAGACAAACGCCAAAGTGAAACTGCAATATGCTGGAAATACAGACATCATACTGATGTCGCTTTGGCTCGTCTCCAAAATAAAGCTGTTGACTTATTACATCAAGATTTTGGGATTTCCTGTAATTCTACCCACGACTTTACTCTTCTGCTCGATCAGGCTGAACGAGGAGTATCTCAAAAACCATCTTCAGGCTGCTGCAAAGGTTTCCTTGTAATACGACTGAGGTTTGACCTTTGGCTCAGTTATCAAGGACTTCCACAATCTTGTCCTGAAGACATTCCACGGTGTATTTGGCTCTGTGATACAGATCACTCTCCTGTCGCCACACAGATCTGGATTTCCCTCAGGTGTCTGCTGGTGAAAAGCTCCCATAGAGCAGCATTGTATACACACTTTGCTTCATAAATTCCCGAATCTTATTGAGCGTTTACACTCTGAATATATCGATTGGCCAAAAACACTTGATGTGCTGCCAGAGGCAGTAGGTGAGCACATCTCAATCATTAAGCTTCCTATAGATACTGCAAATGCTCCTACTCATGGACACACATCATCCACCATCACTAATAAATATGCTGCAGAAAACCCTGTAAAAAAATATTACACTACAGGCCAATATCTCCATTTTCACTGTATCAGTTTCTTTGCTTCAAGCTCAGAATCTTGGCATGCCTGTTCACAGAGTCTCTACTCGCTGTTTTGTGTTTTTTCCAAAGAGTGCCATCCTTCTGGCCTCCCTCCCCTGTTGAAGCCAAGGAACTCCGTAATCCTGATTGGTCCTCGGCTTGTGGGTCACCTCAGATCTCTCTGCCGCTGCAATACTTTCTGTGAATGCTAATAAAGTAGTTCCCTGAACGTTATGTGGGACATCTCAAGGACATTCAAAGAAATCTGGATGCAGCTCAACTCAAATGGGAATGGGGCTAAAAAAACAAGACACGGTTAGTTAACTGGAAATGTTGCAGCTCATGTTTAAATATAAATTCTTCTCGCCTTCTTTAAAAGGCTTTCAGATGCTGGACAAAAACTAAAAAAAGGGCAGACCACATTTATCAGATCATATCTCTCATGGTGAAAAGTAGATCTGCCACTTAATAAAAGATTATTTGATTAATCGGGTAATAAGTAAATCCATCCCCTCACTGCTTTAATAGTTGATTACATCTTCTGGTTATAGCTGATTTGCTGTTTTTCTTTGTCATTTCCGACAGCAAGTACACAGTCTTTGAGTTCTGGAGTGTTGGTTTGACAAAAGAAACAATATAAACACTACGAGACATTTTGGACTTTTTATAAACTAAACAACCACTCAATTAATCATGAAAATATTTTGCAGATCAATCAATAATGACAATATTCACTAGTTGCCGCCCCAGTTTTTGTGTTTCTTCACTGCATGTTACTCTTAAAAACAGTCTGAGGTAAAAACAGACTTGATTATTCAGCATTATTTCAAAACAGATTAATCTTTCTAGGCACGGTAAGGTGAAGTATTACAATAATTACAACTTTACTCAATACAAAAGTATTTTCTTTGCAAAAATATACTTTATTCAGATGACAGTTTCTCTTCATTAAGCCAGTTATTTGTTGATGTTTGTGCAGACTTGATTGAAATGCTGTTGGGACTTGTGGTTAAAAATGACGGGATGAGCCTTTCAAATAATCATCAATGACAGTTCTCGTTTATTTAAGACTGATTTTCAGATGTTCCACGTAGAATCTACTCTTTTGACAACCTACAACAAGTTGTTTTGTCTGAAAAAATCTCTTGACTAAGATGATATGAATTCATAAAATCTCCTGGCATTATCATAAAAATATGCTCTAAGGTATGCAAAAAGATTAAGATGAGGCTTCCATGCTGAAAGCTATTTGAATTTATCTGTTCATCCTTGGAATAATTTCCAAGCTGTTGGGACAAGGACGTCAACGCCAAGTCTGTCTAAACATGGAAAGCCCTTGACAAAACAACCCGAACAAATTTCCCCGTGGCAAAAAACAAATTACACAAGAAACGGAGAGGACTTCCCATGCATGATGATTTGTTTACACACAGGGAGTTACATGTCAGGGTTAGTGCGAGCCATGATCTCTGTCTTTACGGACTAGATTTGTTTCTGGGGAAGAAACAGACTGATCTGGAGCAAACCCAGTTGCCACCCCCCTCCCCTCGTGTCAGCCTTATTAGGGTCACTCATGACAGTTGAGTGAGGCCCACATTACTGAGAGGAATTGGCCGGCAATTTCCTCTCAATGCTGTTGAACAACAAATGGCCGCACCAAACTCCACCACGCACTTATAAAGGATTATGTGAAAACGAGGGTAATGTGAGGGGACAAATTAAGTGGGGAGCAGGTTGTCTGGTGCATGGGTGACTGCCCCCTCCAGCCCCAAAAACCCTCTCTTCCCTCCTTACACATTTCATCAAGTTGCAGTGGGGCCCCCTAAAAAAAAGTCAGGTCCTGTGCTGCTGGTGAGGGCCGTGGGTTCACCCGCTGACCTATGCTCTGCTTCAACTCAACAGGAATTCAGTGGGGTTAATGGCATTTTCACAGACTGACCTTGTCAAGAAGCCTTTGTTATCTGGAAGATCACTTCTGTGTAGTGACATTATGAGACTGTTCTCACAAGATTCAAATTAAAGGTTTTGGATTTGTCTTTAAAAAGCTTTCTAAAGCTAAAAAAAATACTTATGTGAACGTTTATCAGCTCTTGCAATCATCACCTTCTGTACACAGTCAGGTACTAAAGTAATTATTGACGGATTTTACAGCCGTCTTTGCCGGAGAACAAGTCTTTTCTCATCTCCGTTCTCTCCGAACTAAAAAGCACCACTGATCAAGACTGCATGTAGACAAGAAAGTGAGAACAATGAGAAAAATAGTGTCAGTATTCATTACGGGGAGAAGATAAAAGATAGCCGGGTGCTGCCATGAGCAATAACTGCAACGTTGATAAATGAGGCGTTTGAGCATTCAAGTGTCTGAGCATGTTTCCAACAGTCCATTTTAAGAGCGTTTCTGCACTCGCGGTGCATAAAATGAAGCCGAGCTTGTCCGATTATGTCAGTGTCAGAATACAAAGTCCTAAGACTGACCTTTTCTTAAATCCTGGGCAGACAGGGATTTAGGACGAATGGTATGAGTCAGTTACAGCACTGGAGAAGCTGGTCATATAGTCAAATGTAGCTCTTAAATTGTTTTGTTAATCTGAAAGAAATGGTGAAAGTGACATAGCAGAGCTGTAATGACAGGTCCACTCACAGGTTAGTTGACTGACATGAGATTGACAGAATCTATTGTGATTTAAAAACAGTTTGAGTCATTTTCTGTGTTTTATAAGCCACCTCTCAAATTATACGAGAGAATTTGTGGTTTTGTCTCTGAATCTCTAAAAAACAAACACTCGGGTCTTCCGCCATCAGCACATTCTGTTCAGATTCAGTTTAACTGATGTCCACCATTTTGTCAGACCAGTGAGCAGCACACACTGACAGGACTGCTTTGTTTTCCCCTCCGCTGCTCTTGTTGGAGCCTTATCTGTACGTACCCTCTACTACTAAAGCTAATATACATTTGTTTGTTTAGTATCTCAAGGATCAGTTTACTGCCCACCAAGCTAGCTAGTATACTAGCAGTGTGTGGCTAATATGCTGCTAATTCAACATTCAAAAGCAGCTGTCAATCCCCATTATGTATTTTTCTCTTACTGCGGGGAACTCTTTATGTAAATTTACTAGAATAATTACTGTGTTTCATATAAAGCAGCGGGCTTTAAGAAGAACCTAGCTCGGTATTCTCTGTATGGAAATCATTGCAGAGGTGAAAAGATCGGAGAGAACGCTGACAGATTAAACTAAGAAAAGAAAAAGAAAGAATGAATGAGCAAGAGGCAGAACAAGAGTAGAACCTGAACTGGATTTAGTTGTTGAAGAGAGCTTTGCTAAATAAAAGGCTGCAAGACATATAGTCATATTAGCTGGTTTGCTACGTGTAGTGTTGCATTTGTTTGATGCTTGGCTGCGTATGCAAAGTTTTCCACTTGCTAGTTTAACATTTTGGATGTCTTCTTACATCAATGTACATCGGTCTGAGGTCAGTGGTATTTACAGCAGTGGTTTAAAGTGAACTGCACTCCAGAGCTGTATGGGAACCTGGTCGCACCATCTATAATCTGTATTGTTAATCTTTCACAACTTTTTTCTTTGAGGGATGAAGAATTACTAGTTTGACAGTTCATACTTTTGCAAATCTTGGTTCCTCGTTATCGTTTTAATTCATTTTCAGAAAACTTCGAACTCTTGATTATAACATATCATCTTTTTCTGCTTCCATTTGCTTCCACTAAAGACGTAAAACACCAAATTCTTGGCATCCACATTAGCTTGTTAGGCTTGCTGCACCTAAGCCTATAATGAAGGCAGAAACAGGAAACTGCAGTGGATGTTTTTCACATTTTATTACAAATTGTTAATTAATAAACCCAAAACAAAATGGCCTTTTTTTGGTAGTTGTGTTTGAAGTAGTTTGTGTTAGCTGCAGCCCTACTACACTGTACAGAATGATTACCAAAAAAAAAAGAAGCTGGGAAATAAAACTGACAAACATACCATTACAAAGTCCACATCTGAATCATACAGTAAAGGTTTTTCAGTGAGCAGCAAATGCTACAAAGGTGTAGTTGATGATTCTATTGTGAATTTTTACAGCTTTCAAATGAGCTACATCTGAAAAGTTCAGGCTACATTCCGGTTCATAAGAGGTAAAAGTGCAAAGTCACTCTCACTGACAAGAATAACAGCCTGTGAGAAGGTCAATTCTCTCAAACCACTGAGAGGCAAAGGAAGGGAGCATTAGTATGCCATCCACATCGCCGCAGCATTATCAGCCGCATGCAGCAGCTTCTCCCCCCCAAAAAAATCATTACATGTTTACTCCTACAGCGAGAGTAGATCACAAAACATGCGGAACAAATGTAACAGCCAAAAAATAAGTATCTGCCATCTCTACCAACTTTGCATGCAATTATTTCTGCAAATAATTTGTAGCGAGGAGCTGTTTCCTTAAATGTCATGTGAGTAAATCTGAAATCCCTGTTAAAACAACCCCTCTGGTGTTTTTCCTTAAAGGAGATGGTGCTCAGATTAAGAGACAGGTCTGCCAAAGGCGCATTACTCAAGCTCTCGCTGACGGGTATATAGCAAACGTGATATCTTATGACAACCACTGGCAAAGCCTCCAATTCCTTCAGGCGTATGATTTACGTTGCAAGACCATTTAAGTGCTTGAAAAAATGCAGTTCGTCGGCCAATATGAATAGGAACCAAGTCCCTCTTAAGAGATTTGGGTTCACTAAGGCGCCATCTTGGTAACACCACCCGGGGACTAAATTAGTGACTAACAAGACAAGCCTCCTCCCTCACAGCACGGTGAGTCATCTTTATCTTAATTTCCTTTCAGGGTCTTCTTTCCTCCACATATTTAGGAAGACGGGTGAATTCTTTGCATGGGAGGGTTCATTTTTTGGAAATTGGTCACTTCCACTCTTGCACAGTGAGCAGGAATGAGGGTAAAGATTGGCTGGGTAGATTGGAAAGTAAACATAGCGAAGGAACTGGAAAATGGAGAGCTAGAGAGAGCAGGGTGGAGAAAGAAGGATGTGTACTGGGGCTGGGTGATACAGCCTTCAAATAACATCCTAATCCAACATTTTGAAATCTCCTCAAAAGCACTTTATAAAAACCCAACCACAAAATGTAAAAACCCCATACCGCAACATTTGTATATACCTGTTTTTGTATTGCAGCAATATCATAGGGATTGACTACCCACAAATATTTCATTATATAATAAATTGACAAAATATGAAAGTCAAGTTCACACTACAGGATTGAAGCCCTGATCTTCTGCTCATCAATAACACTGGCAACAAAAATCCCCAGGTCAGATCAGAAGCAGATCGGTGAATGCTCCCGTTTGACTTTCAATTTTGAGACAAAGAATCAAAAACATTTTCAGCACTGACAGTTATGCTGTTGTAAGACGAAGACTTTATGCCCTGACAACTGTAATTGACATTTTTTACGGCTGCACTTGAACGCACCGTGATGTCTTTGTCAGCACACATATCCTTTGCCATACAAAGCAAAGCAGATTTCAGAATTCGGATGTGCGCCTGAATGCTCAATGAAGACCTGTGTCAAACTCCGGCTCAGGCAGACAGCAGAGGAGAGAACCAGAGATAAATCTACAGAGACGCTCAGGAGAGTTGTATGAATGACTTCAGTACAAACTGTCAGTGTGGCAGAGACACGTATGAGATTTACTTGCCAAATGGAAATTATGCCCACGTTTGGCCCATGGCGGACCATGTCTCTGAATCATCGATCATACTGCATTTGATTATCGAAATTAAAGTCTCAACAATTTCCAATTTTAAAAATCGCGATCGTAACCTCACTAAATGATTGGTATGTGGGCTTAGAACAGCTCACTGACAGTTTGCATATGCTGACGGATATCTAGTAGGCTACATGTCTGGTTGAGTTGAAGACGGTGAGGGAACAACCACACTAAAATTCATGTGTTTTCAAGGATTTCCGCATCCGTCTCTCCTGTGCAGCTCTCTGACTCCTGACTTATCATGCAACTATGTGTCTAGAGCTCGCACAATAATAGCAAGTGGTTTCTATCAGAACACATACACACAAGCTGTTCAGCATTTGTAACAATACGAGCCAGCAGTTTCTCGTTTTCAGTGAAAAAAACAATCCCTGCTGCCCTTCATCCTAATCCATCCTCTCACACATCTCCTTTTTTCTCAGTTTTTTGCACACCAACAACCTGGATGCTTGAACGTGTCATGTCGTGGGTGTGATCTTGTAGTGTGTGACCTTCCTCTCGCTGATCAGTCATGTAGTGTGCGAAGAATAACAACTGCACTACTCGGATTACAAGACAGAAAGTTGTGTTGCTGCAGTGTGAAGAACACAGTGATGTGGGTGAGGCGTAAGTGGGTAAAGACAAGTATTAGAACAAGTAGAACAGTGTGGCAAGTTCAGAAAATTACACCACTTTACTGTAATGCAGCCTTTAAAACCAGGACAAGACAACACGATATAACCAGATCAAAATCTATGTTAATGCATAGTCTATTGACATATTGCTCAGCCCTGATGTGTATCCTGTTAAAGAAGACGGCCTTCATGATTGATTTCTCACTCCATCTTTTTGCTCATCGGCCTGGCAGAAGGCTACAAGCCTCCTGAGAATACTCACTCTTATTTCAAGGACAGTTTCTATAGCAAGCTCACCTACAGCAGCCACGGCTCGCCTTTGTGAAAACATTTCAATGAGGCCACTGACAGGTGGTCTTCAAAAGAGCAAGGAAGCGTAGCTGGCAAGCGAGCTACAGAGCCAAGTGCTTCTTTCATACAATATTCCCCTTCTCAACTCTCCGACAGGGCCGGAGGAAGAGAGCAAAAAAGACATCCTTTAAATGTTTATACAGGACTAAATGTTTCACACTGACCTCTCTATTCAGAAGCTTTCAGGTCTTGTGCTAAAGCCAACGCTACAACCATGTAATGCCTGCTGCATAAATAATCCACGAGACAAACATTTTATCACAAACAGCCTGTATTATTTATCTATTAGGGAGCTTAAGAAGCTGTGGGACCTGTTTTAGGAATAGCCTGCTGTGTACTGGAGGGTGTGTGTGCGTGTGTGTGTGAGGGGGGCGCACTGGCATGGAGCTACAGTGTTTGGCCAAAGGGGCCCCCTCTGTGTTCCCTCTAGCCTGGAGCAGGAGCCAAGGCGTTCTGGGCTGCAATTCAAGAGCAATAAACTTCTCCAGCATTTTAGAGATGACATTTGGAGGTATCAGCATGCTAAGCCTGGGAGGGGTTGGCCCATCGCTCTACCGACACGACCCTGGGAGCTGCCACTGCCTCGTCTGCGCCGAGGGGATTTGTGTCAGTGCCGGGTCCTTAAAATACCACAGCTCTGCCCCCAACCCCCACCCTCCTTCCTCCTGTCTACGCTTCACTCGCCCCCGGACTGACTCAATGACACAGACTCACTTTCCCTCACCTCCTGTTATCCATCAAATTGTGTTTTTTACTTAAATTCTATGGGCTGTTTTGCTCATCCAGGTTGCCATTATCCAGATTTGACTGAACAGGCTGCTACGTCAGTGCTCAAATTACACAGGATGAAAAATTCATTCGGCCTCATCAGACCAGATTCTTGTCAGCTCTGACCGAAGGTGCAGCTCCTGTGATCGCGTTTTGCTCGATGTCGCTTGCTTCCTCCTCATCTGTTTCTTTCTCTGGCACTTGGTGAGCCGTGTGAGGCGCAGACAATTACTGAGAGCCTGTTGTTCATTTACTCCCACAAGGCCAAAAGGCGGAGGTGATGAAGCAGCTGTTGGTTGGCATGCTAAATGAAACGCGCACTCACACGGTGCATGCCTAAACAGCTCTGTATGAGACTTGTCATGCAGAGAACTGTTCAACTTCACTGCTAATCAGGATTCCTCTGCTCCGTCTTTGGGGCCTCGGTTTGTTGCTCCTCTGCCTGGATTTGCTTGATTTCCTCATTTGGTTCTCATTTGCTCAGTTGCTCCACCACGAGAGAAGTCTGCTTTCATGGGTCTCTTAGGGAAAACCAGCAGAATGGCAGTACAGTCTGAAGAAAGCAGCATCTGGGTATCTTTCATTTTAAAACTAGCTGGTGGGTTGTTAGCCGCTCGTGCCATTAGAATGATTTAGAAGGAATCCACATCTTTGTATTGTTTAATGTAGTGTGCAAACTGTAATACAATGGGCCGATTGAGAAATGCCTCCTTAGAACCTCAGTACAGAGCCAATCGTATAGTTAAAGATATGATGTGTCACATTTCCTGCATGAAATTGACTTAAGAGTCGAGATTATTGGCTTACTGACGCTGACGATATAAACTCCTTTGGTATTTATGACCAAACAAGACATTCTTTGATACTCAGTGATATCGAGGCAATTTGGTAGGTGCCATTAGAGTACAGAAGTCTTATTACCAGCCTTCTGCATCCTGGCAATAGATTATATCATTCATAATACTTAGATTAAAATGTGTATTGTAAGAGGTTGTGTACTGTGTAGTATCTTATTAATGTTCAAACTCAAAGAAATCTGTATTGTTTATTAACCAAAACTTACAAATATTACCTTGTGTGTGAATATTTCTACCTTAGAGATTTTCATTTGCAACAGTGTTTATTTTTTTAAGCAATAAAGAAGAAAAACAACTCCCATCATCCTACGCTACTTCATAACGTTGTCCAACTACATCTTCTGCTTTCATTGTTTTATTTATAGAGCCCGAGCAGCAGAACTTACAGCAGACTGGGTCGTTTAAGTGCACGACTAATCTAATGGTCAGTTACAACTAAACCTGGTTATAACTCAGGAGCAGCACAGAAACTTAAGTTGGTTTTGTCAGCAGGGACCAAGCAGCAGTGTCAAACAGCTGAGGGCCCATTCACAGTTGCAGTCATCAAATACATCTCTAAAGCCTTTATCAGGTGATTTTCCACCCCCCACTGTCTACCTGATAGAGGTTTTGTCTGAGATAAAAAGAGGCTTCAAAGAGAGCGAGATGTGCTGGTTTCTGGAAACCCTACTGGCCTCGCAGCTCCGATGGCCATAACAACCTGTGTGCTACACCTGCAGAGCTCCCCCTCCCGCCTCCTCTCTCCTCTATACCACTTTTAAAACCACTCCAAAGCTCGCACCAGCCCCCTCCCCACTGAGCCACAGAGTTGAATCAGGAAAAAGACGGAGCCCCATCAGGCCAAACCACCACCTTTTGAGCCAAAATAGCTGCTTTGAGAGAGTGAGTGCAGGCAAAGGACTGACTTGGATGGGGAAAGGGAAGGGGGCAGGGCGAGGGGGAGGGTCAATCACTCTGTGGGAGGCAGAGAATGAGGGAGCACAAACATGGTACTGGTGTTGGCTCAGAGCCATGTTTGTGTCACTAACAGAAGTAGCCTTGTCTGTCCTCCCCACCCCCACCCCCTGCCTCGCACTCGCTCTCTCCCAGTTTGCTTGGAAACAGAGTCAAGGGGTGACTGGCTGGATGCTTGGTAACAGAGAGGAGTTGCAATAGAAAGGAGAACAGGGGTGAATCAGACACAGCTCGGGGCTGGAGCAAAAATCAAAAAAAAGGGAGAGGGGGGAGAAAAGCCACTCAATAGCAGGGACTGTGCTTTGGGAATGTTGATGAGGCAGGGACCTTTTTCTGTTCGCTTCCTCCAGGTGAACCAACAGGCAGCACTGTGGATGTGTGGGCGATTTGTACTCAGCATGCCCGCGGAGCAACTGAGCGCGAGCTGCTTTGAAGATTAGGTGTTTGCGTTATTTCACATGCACGACAGAAAAAGAGGGCAGTTTTTCAGACCGAGCAGAACCTGATAGTGCTAGTGATACATCTCAAAATTAAATAAGCTGAATGCGGTCTCGATCAAAGGGAGGAAAACTGACAGAGTCTAAGATTTCACTCGGACTGCACTGCAGGAGAGGAGCCAATTCTATTCCCAAATGACACGCTTGCTAAAAAAGTGCTTTGTGTTATGAGGCATGTTGTTGTGGAGAGCAGATATCTCTGTGCAACAAACTCCCGCCTGCATACTCCTGGGCAAAAAAAAACTAATCAAGGCCACCTAAGAACTGCCTGCCAACTGCTATTCTTGTTGGCAATATTATGCAGCATGTGGGCTGTTAAAGCACACATTAGTACCAACTCCGGCTCCTGCGGCAGTCGGGGCAGATCCAATTACATTTTAGCAAGCAAAGAATGTATGGTAATGACTGCAAGATGGTCATTTTTTAAAAGACAGAAGCTTCACTTAAGTCTTGACAAACTCGTTCCACTTTGATGTGTTAATGCAACCAACACAGACCATGTTAACAAAAGCACAAAACAGCTTGTTTCCTTTCATGTCAAACATTCAAGAACTCACTGTTCCACAGGAAGGAGGTTCACTTAACAGTAATGATGGAGAAAATAAGACTCAAGCCAGAGTTGTGAGTGTCATCCTCTCCAAGTCAATTCTTATATGTATTATGCTGCGATGGAGGAGAAGAAGTTGATCCAACCAGCCCGTCTTTAATGAAGGCAATCGTCTAGGCTAATTTTGTATTTCATAGTTCATCAACACAAGAGGCTTGCTTGTGAGGCAGGGGCTTTATAGCTGGCTAACAATGTGAGCGGTCATCAAAGGCCACTTTTACCACATTTCTTGGGGGGCCCTGATCGAGCCCAACCAATATATTGGCGTGTCGCAGATTTATCAATATGTGTTGTCCAATATGTGCAGATTTGAAAATGTTATTTAGGGGAGACTAGAAATAATTACTTTCCTTTTTAAGTCGACTGTTTCAGTGCACCAGACAAAAGGGTTTATTGTTAAACTGTAAAATATTCTACCTCTGTTAAATCAGATGAGGGTTAGGCTCTACATTTTACATCACAATTTCAATTTTCACTGAAAAGGTATTGAACAAGCAGAAGAACAAGAATGCGCCACAGATCTTCATTATAATGCTGTTTTGTCACACATTTCACTTTTAGCAAGAATGTTCTGCTTCTGAGACTTTGGGACCAAATTGTGATTTTGATAATATTCGATTAATTGTGCAGCCTTAATCTAAATTGAATCATGAAACCAAGAACCAGAACTAAATCAAATCATGAGATTGCCAAAGACTCCCGCTCCTCCTCATCAGCACATTAAGCCTCTCCACTTACCGTCTTCGGTTTCCTGCCACACGATGCCTTCCAGATTGACACTGGTACCAGGCTCGCAGGGCCCCAAGCACTCAGGTTCAGTAGCCAGGGCCACATCGGATGTGTTCACAGCCACTGAGCGTGTGCGCACCATTATCTGCTCACACGGCGAGGAAATCTCACTGTTGCCTACTGTGGCCAGGAGATGGAGGGGAGGAGGTGCTGGCGTGGAGACAGGAGATTCCATCTGTGAAGAAAGAAGAAAAAAGTGGGGGTTGAGAGAGAGAAACACATGAGACACTTCAGAAGCACTGTATAAACACATACAGAGCAGATGTTAAGATACAACCAACGGATGCCACAAAGAGGGGAAGTTCACAAAGTGCTGAGACCATGAAAGTCATCCCCGCACAGCACTTAGTGTTGAAATATAGTACTTTGTCTTTCCTCAACCTTAGAGGTGATTAGCAGGCAGAGAAGCAGGGAGGGACATGTGAACTGCCTCTGTGGAAGGACAGAATTAGTTATGCAGGATTGGTCAAACAATCCCTCCCCCAGCTTTCCTCCCTCGCACACAGCCGAGCAAGATCCGTGACACCAAATCATCTCACAGGCTGATCGCTCATTAATTCCCTCAATTAAAAAGCTAGTTGTGGACGGGGAGCGGGTTGCTGAGGGTCAGTAATTGATTCCACCTGTTCTGACACACTGTGACAGCGTTGAAGAGACAGTTGGCCTACATGGAAAATAAAAAGAACAAGGAAGGAGGGAGCTGACGAGGGCAACCGAGGAGAAGAGGAGAGAACTGGAGGTAGAAATGTGCGTAGGCGGAAAAAGAGACAGAGAGAAGAAGACTGATGGGGATTTAAAGGCCACAGTGACACCAGGCTTAGTCCTCTTCATTCAAGGCAGTCGACATTAAAGCTTTCCAAATCATTAGCAATGAACTGCAGGAGGAATGCTCTGCTGCAGCCAACAACACACATTTATTAATTGGGCATAAACCACTCAGTGCTCGCGAATATGCTGCCAATGCTGGATCCAATTAGACCGAGAAGACAAAATACCAACTGACACATTGGATTATAAGCCTGCACACCCTTTAAATAATTGTTTTAATCTACTTACTGTTCCAAACTGAGTATGATGAGGAGAACTAAAACTACTTATCACTGCATAAATTGAAGTTACTGCTTCATTTTGATTCATCTAGAAATGGAAGCATTGGCTGGTCTATCTACCACTTTGGTCCACACTGAAATATCTTCAAATTCATGGTCCTCAGGGGATGAATCCTAATGTCTTCACTGATCCCCTGAGGTTTCCTCTGGCGCCAACAGCATCTCAGACTTTTTAATAATCTTATGAAATATCTCAGCCTCTACTTGGATAAACTAGCACAAAATCCACATTCATGGTTCCTTGATGATGATTCCCACTTTCGGTTTGTCCAGTACCTTGACCAAATACTTGAGCTGGCTATCTTTAAAAAATGTTAGATACCGACACAGATACCTTGACTTTGATACCGGTTCCTGAGCAATACCAATGTCATGAAATCACATTTAACGCAAGCGTGTGAGTGTTGGTCCTCCATGCCTCCACCAGCACCGTTGGACTTCGGCTTAACAATCAAGCCACATGCTTCCTGACTCACTGACACTGGTGAGGTTAACTCAGGAGGTTTTGCAATTTGGTATAGAATGAACGAATTTAGAATTTAGAAGAATGACAAGACATTTTTCAATATTCTATAGTATCGAGGCAATTCAGTTGGTGCCACTTAAGTGTCAAAGTTTGATACCAAATGCATAATAATAATAATAAAAATTATAATATTAATAATGTCATTCCAAGCAACTTCAGCTTCACTTCATTTACAGCTGTAGGTAGTGCTAATAAGAAAATGTGACCATGCTATCATGCTGAACGTGTTAAAATCAGGCAAATAAAAAAAAAAAAACAGTTTACCTTTTCTGTATATTTAAGTACACACTATAATAAACTACCAAAATAAAAACTAACTGTGGAAGGTGGATGGGAAAAATTTGCATTTTAATTCTTTTTACTTTTGTGTACCGTGTCCACTTACGATCTACTTTTAGAAAATGCAATTTCCTGCTATTCCAATTACATTTTGCTCAAGGTGAATTGATTTTATTGATCATCATTTATAAAACAAATCATTATGGGAGCATTATGCGATGAATCATACTGTGTGAGACATTTCAGATCCATCTCAGTATGAGAAATCTGAATGTGTGATGAACTCAGTGCTTTGAAATCCAAACATCAGTCCCTGATGAAATTTAATATTAGCACAGGACTTGTCATCGCAGAAGCTTCATATTTCATGGTTTACAGAAATGAGCGTGGAGAGCACATTTCTCCGGGTGCTCAGAGGAAGAACAAATTAATGTGTGCAGAGAGCGACGGAGAGTCAGGCCTAACGACATCGTAATCACTGCGTGTCAGTTTCTGATGCATGATAGGGCCAAGCTGCCGGCCGGCTGAGTGAATGAGACAGGACAGGTAATCACCCGAGCTGTCACCACACACTGTTCCTGGGCCGTATGGAGACACAGAGCCGCAGACGAGACCACACATCAAACTCTCCTTCAGAGTGACAGCGAACGGTGAAAGGTGCAAACAGGTTCATGCCGAGCCTCCTTTAAATTGACTCAACTCCTCAAACTCAAACGGTGTGTCGACATTTCGGGAATTGGCATTTTTGTGACCATGGTGAGGTGACATATCGATAGCCTGGAAATAACCTCTTCTTTAGAGAAATAGATTGTGGTAGGCTCATATCAATACATTCATACCATCAGTTTCTCTTCTTCTTTTGGCTAGCTGTCAGCGGGCTTATTAATAAATACAAAAAACCTGTTCATGTCTCCCCAAGCCCTAATTGAGTCCTTTCTGTTCAACAAACTGTCCAATACCCCGAACAAACAGAGGAAAAAACTAACATTTGAGAAGCTACAATCAGAAAAACTTAGAGCATTGTAACTGAAGTGTAGGCACTTCTGCAGGGATGAGCAATATGTCCCTCAGTTGCTTCTCTTAACAGATTATTGATGTATTTTTTAGAAAAGAAAAGAATCAAATATGTGACACCCCTAAACATGATGTATTTGTGATAACCAGGTGAGTTATAAACCCCAAATTAAACCTCAGAGAGGATAATAGAGGGTTATTTTCCTAAATTCATAAGTGTCAAGGCAGCTTAAGACTTGCAGGCTGAACTGGTTCAGCCAAAGTATCAGGCTATTTGTTTTAAGAACACTGAAAGCTTGTGATTCCCAGAACATTTCCACCTCATGTTCCCCTCGTTAATAATCTATGTGATTCAAATCATCTTGACAATTTCACAGCCATTTCTCAGCCCATCTTCAGATTGAATACTCAAATGAACTTTGAGTTGATTGTTACACTTAAATCATTGAATTAAAATGACAGAGCGAGCTAAGCAGAGCGGAGAATTAGTTCATTTTGATTGTCACAAATAAAAGTGACAAGCAAGTCCAAGGCGACCTCACAATGAAAGACACATTCACTGTGCAATACAAAATAATTACAACAGAATCACAAAGGAAATGGGACCAGTGCACACAATGTGCATGAACAGTGGCGCTCTATTTCCAAGTTCTGTCAATGGATGAGTGAACAAAAGGACTTTCACAGCGGGGCTGCAGAATGTGAACCCGCACAGTGAAATGCCTGACGTCTTGTCCAGGGTTTGGAAAAAACCACTGCACTGAACTGCAAAACTTGTCAGATTACCCGAGGCTCTGCCCGATGCTCAGTCGATGCCAAATTCCATGATGTCTTCCCTCCTTGCAAGACTTTACAAACGGATTTGAAAAATCTCCCCCGAAACCACAATACCCAAGTGTCACGCAAACCTTCTCTTAACTGACACCCTATGCCAACTCCCTGAGAAAGCCACACTGGCAAGAATAATGTGTAACTGACTGACAAAAATCCATTGAATGTTGGACTGAGTGTGCGTCACAGTGCTGACAGAGGGGAGAACTGTGCACAAACACTCGCCCGTGGCAGTCAGACGCATGCTGCACTTTTTACTGGACACATTAACTTCAGCTTTAACTTGTTTATTAGAGTTGGGATTAAGAAATTGAGCACTGAGCTTGGGCGAGGATTACGAAAGGATTACACTGTAGTGTCATACTGAGACACCTGTCTTGGCTGTACTCAAGTGGGCGGTGTGGAGCTCCAATATAGCTGAACGAATAATACCTCCAATCTGTCATTGTACATAATATCTGAGTTTAAAGCTGCAGCTAATGATTATTTACATTTATTTATTGTTACCCTAACCCTCCGCAGATTACTGTCAAGATATTTGATTTAGTTCATCAAGTCTATTAAATGTCTTAATGTTTTCATAATGGTCATCGCAGTTTCCCAAAGCCCAAAGTAACGTCTTCATATTGCTCAAGCCTGTTCATCCTGCTTCACAAACAGAACACCTAGGTTGTTGTTATCATGTGTCATCACACGATAATTAAACCCATAGTGAAGTTTTAAACTGGTCGTGTTGACCCAGATATTGTGACAAACATTATGTCTAAAATGGTTATTGGTAGAAGCCAACATTCATTTCTATCAATGCCTCAGACTCATATCACCTTCACACACAACCCTCATGTCTGACAGAGGAGTATGGATGGCTGCATGTTCCCCTCATGGTTTCATAAGAGACGGCTGTTCCAGGTCACAGAGAATCATGTCTGCGGCAGCAGTTCAATACACATCGCTGCTAAACCATAGAATTGCTTTTCCCTCCGGTGCTTTTTCTGCATTAGTAGGTACCAGCAATAAGCTCCATAAGCACTTTCTCACATGCTGATTTCTTGTGCACACTCATGCTTTCTTTCCTTTCTGCTCTTTATGTAGGACCGGTGTGGTAGTCGGCTACACTGCTGTTTAAACGGCAGTAACATCAGGAGAGGCACTCATGCCTGATAGGACCCAGCTCACACCGAAGTCCAGACCTGCATTTAACCCTCTTTGGAAGGTGACTCAGACGAGGGTCATTTAGATTGACCACAGATGAGGGCTTATCATCATGGTCTCTCATGATTTCAAAACACCATACTCTCTTTATCTTAGAAAGGTCCGTATGGGTCAGTTTCTTTCCTTTCTTTAATTGAAGACTGTACTTAACAGAAGTGCAGCTGCAGTTCAGTATCAGAGAAAGATTAATCCAACAAGACTGTGTGAAATTTAAGTATTTCACAACAATAACAACGTACTTGATATGCACCTTTAAGCTGATGCTTTGTGGGTAATGTCTCATGCGGTTCACTCAACATGACTTTTAGCAGACTGAAGCTGTGGTGAAGAGGTGAGCAGGGATGAAGATTCATCACTTGAGTCCCTCTATTTAGCATTTACAAGCGCTATATAAACATTTATGAAGACTGTTTTATTGTAAAGTTGTTCATTAGCTGAATACACCAGCCACCACTTATAGGTGCCCACAGGAGTAGTTAAATTTAATGACAGATACATTAATAAACACTTATATCTGCTTACATCTACATTATAGCGTGTCATAAACCATTTGTTAGATGTTTTTGCTGCATATTAATGCTATAAGAATGGACTTAAAGCTAAGTGTGGCTCATTCATCTGACTTTTCCATGATTAATGTGAGTTATTAGACTACTATAAATGTTCTCAAACAGAAACAAAGTTGTTATCATCAGTGCTTTTATTGTTAAGTCACTGTTTCATTTCCGTTTTGTTTCCATAGTTTTATGCCATATTGCTTTGATTTTTAATTGTTTACATTAAGATGTTATTTCTTCTTGTGTGGATCAGAAGAAAAATAGCCTCTACCTCAGCCGGCTAATAAGGCTCCAAATAAATAAACGCTGTGGCTCATCCACATTATTCATTGTATTATTGTTATTACAAATATATAGGTCATAACATTTTGTGAATATAGCATAGAAAACCCCTTCTGTTTTCATTCCTTTAAGGTCATGTAACTGATAATAAAAACTAGAATGGCACTCAGTAGAGTGTATACCTTGGCAAGGCACAACAATCAATTCAATCAAGCCTAATCCAATATCAGACGGAGATGCTTAAATCTGATTGATCCAAATTTTTATTTGGATCCACCTCAATTGTGCTCATAGATACTAGCCACTTGAATATGCCTGATTTCTTTTCATCAAGATTCATGTAATATTCCCTAAGAAGTTGTCGATAATGTCAAAAAACATTTTTTTTATCATAATTCCTAGATTTGCACCAAGAATAAACCTGGTCTATTCTGGACCAGGACCATCCTCCATCAGTAGTTTTTGTGTGATCCTGCTGACAAACAAACCAACAAACAAAAAAACAGACATGACATGACATAACACAAAATGATAATAATGGTAATATTGCCGTGGATCCAGATATTTTCTGAGATGTTTATCAGACAGTGGAAATCTATTCATTTATTATCACATCTATAATCAAGACACATTGAGTCGAATCAAATCTAACTTGATCTGAACTGGCCTGTCAGGTTTTTCCAACCCGATGAGGCCCGGGAGATTCACCACCGTTTTCAACATCAAAAGAAAAACAACATCTGTCTTGAAAAGGGAAAAAGTAATTCTTCTTGACACAAGGGGCCATTATAAGTAAAAAGGAATCCTTGCTGAAGTGCTATGAGTTGGCTGAGTTCAGTGTTTTGCTTCAATTATGTAATTCTCTCTGACATCGGGGGCAAACCTTGTGAACATCTTTGGTGAGTTAGTGAGGTCGAAGGCCACTGGAGATTACACTTCTTGCTGGCTCCGGTTGGTGCCTCTTTCAGCACCACTGACACTCGGTTACGAAACATTAGAAGAAGAAGCCCGAGCCCCTTTCATCTGGCTGTCATACAAACAATGTGGGCACTTGTAATCTGTACTACATTGTCAAATCCACATAATGAATTCAAATTCTAGCCATTCCAGACAACTGCAAAGCAGAGTCTGATTATCAGCATGCAATCACATCATTGGGTAGCTTTTATAGTGAGCTGCATCACTGAGGGCATTGGAGTAACATGGTTATTAGCATTAAGCTAAAATTGAAAACAAATGCACAAGCCTCATCTAATTTGATTATAATAATGTTCAGATCAGCCTGAGGACAGAAAAGAGAAGCATTAAAATAACTGGATTCCCTTTCAAGTTGTGAAAGCCACCTGATTCTAACAGTGCACACGGGACTAATTCCTGCACTAAACCACATTGTCATTCTCTTTGAAGCTCAGAGTAAATCACAGAAACTGAAAGAGAAAACACAAACAGGAACACCTGACTTCTATTGTAGACCACCAGCTGGCAAAAGGCACTCAGTTTCCAGGCAACTCTGTTCAGATTTAGCAGCTAATTGTGCTTTCAGGAAAGCATAACCACACATAAATAATACAGAGAGGAAACTAAGCTGTGATGAAGTCAGTCACCCACGACCTACAATCTCTTTGGAGCCATAATGAGTTAGCAAGGATCTCACTTGAAACAGTTACTGTCTAACAGAGAAGCCATTTGCCATATGACTCTTTAACATCACAGGCCTGTGCTATGCATATAAATGACTCATATATTTCTCATATAACAGACCAGGGGAGTTAGGATGATGTTTGACATTTCTGTAAATGTTTAAGTTATGTGTTTTACCTCAAAAGCCTAAAAAACTCAACATTTACAGGACATCTCATGCATTTTGTTTTAAATGTCTCCAGGAAGTACAGATTAGTGTCAGCCCACATTTATACACTTAACATAACGGCTCATTTTATGATGCAACGCAACCTCGAAGTTCAGAAACAGAAGAGCGCAAGACGAAGCTATAAACATGAAAAATGTCTGTTAAAGCTTCACACGCAGTGCAGAGTAAACTTTAATCTCCCAGCGTTTAACAACAGCTGTGAATCACAGCTTAACTGTTACAAAGATGAGTAATGCTTTTACATTTGCTGTAAATTTCAGCAGTAATCAAATTTAACATCTTCTCAGTGTGACACTCAGAGCTTTACCAAGGCCTTCCATTATAAACTGGAGGAAAAAGTACACACAGCTTTGTCACAGAGAAACCTGTTCAGAGAGCAGGAGAAGCTTTACCTGTGGTGACATGCACTTGCTGATGAAAGGACGACATACATTAGTCAAAAGACCACTCCTAGAGCTACCAGCAGAAAGATGGGAAGTAAAAGTGATATAAAAAGACAGAAGGCACTGGAGACCGCAGGGGACGGGGCTGAGCCAAGATAAGTGGAGCTTACCAATTTGCTCACTTATGAAGCAGTGGCCTAATTTGCCCCGTAAAGCAAAGTCACACAGAGAAAAACTCCTCTGCTTTTACTGCTTCTACGATCAGAATCCAAAAATCCAACTAGACCAATATTTGGTAAAACTGAAGCCTTGTTTTCAACTGATTGACTGCTTGTATTCCTGGTTGGCCAAGTCGCTGCATCCCCACATTTCAGCAACAAACTTTGAGAGTAAAACATGAAAACTATTTAAAATGAAACCCAAGTTGTAAAAACAACAACAACAACAACAACAACAACAACAACAACAATATTTACTTATAATGCTTTTTCAACTAATTACAAAATATAGTGTATTTAAGAGCAAATTAAAACCCTGTTTTAGCTTCAAATATTCAGACAGGACTCATATGAGCTGCACTGTGAAGCTCTACTTCAGCGGTCGGAGCTAAATGCTAATGTCCGTTTATAATGTGCTGAGAAAGATGTCTACCATTCTTTATAACCATTTAACTCGACAAAATATCACTAGGGCCAACTAACAATTGTTATTGAGTGTTTTTTAAAACAAGTCTGATTTTGTGTTTTGCAAATTTGTGAAGTCAAATGCAACTCACCAGTAAAAAACCCATAAACGCAAACTAGTCTCCTAGCAACGGAGCCAATTGTCTGTTATAGCGAGTTAACCCACATTTTAAAAACCTGCATATATAAATATGTATTAGTGTTAATCTACTTGAGTATGTTAGCATGCTTACATTAGAGCCGCAGACAAATCTTTTCTATAGACGAAGACAAATAACAGCTAATGGATCAGTGTAAAGGTAGCCTTCAGTGTTGCCTCTTGATGTTATTCTGTGCAGTCACAAGATCAAGATATTCAGCATCTTGCTTGTCTTACCTCCACATCAGATCATGTAGGCTTAACTCAACCAATACTCACCACATTATTACCTCAAGCTACGCTCTAACACAATAAGGCTAACAAACAGATGGGAAGATGCAACTAAATGATCCCTTGAGGGAAGCAGCACTGTCTCTATGATACATGGCAATTGTCAAAACAAATAAGAATTGGAAAAGACTACCTTCTTTCCTTTATTCAAAAAGTTCACATTTTGTGTACCTGCTCGGCTCAGAGATCTGGTGGGGAAGCTGGATGTCTGCTTGGTTGGCTGGCTCACACACAGCAGGTGGTTCAGTACACTTTTCTCTTGTCTTGGTTCAGCTTGACCTTGTCAACTTAATTCCTTCCTTTCCTCTCTCGGGCTCAGCCAGCTCCCTCGAGTCTACGCCTGCTATTGTTTGTTAGATGACAGGATGGGGGTTGGGTGAGGAGTGCACTGGGGTGGGCTGTAGGGTATCATGGGGACTAAATGCTCGCCATGTAGAAGAAGGGCAACCTGACCATGTCTTTGTGTCTTCGTACTGCTGATAAAACATGTTGAAGGTCTAAACGAGGAACTGTCTGCACAGACTGACTCTGTACTCCATTAACTGGAACACTATTGTTTCTGTCTCATTGATTTACAACATCTGTGGTTTCACAGTTAGTAGCTAGTGAATAACACACATGTATAATAATGCAACTTATTGTTGTGCAACACTGAATATTAAAGTTGGGCTGAATCTGTTGATTATTTGTATTATCCACTGATCTGACGGTAACCGATCAATTCATCCGTTTGTCTGTAAAATGTCAGAAAATAGTATAAATTACACAATGCTATTTCCTACAGCGTGACGTCTTCAAATTAGGGCTGCAGCTCAATTCGTTTGGTATCAAGTACTTTAACAAGCATTCCAGCAAATAATTGAGGAATCAATTAAGAAATACTGCATGCGCTGCTATTTTCTTCACAAAAAATAACTAACTTTGGGACACATAATACCTTGCTAAACAGCCACCGCATCGCATCTCAGTAATCAATTTACTCGAGGACTCATTTTTAGTACTACTCAAATGTCTTATTTTGTGTGACCAATGTTAAAATATTCAGTTTTCTAACATGCATCACAAAGAATACATGTTCCCTAAGAAAGATCCCTATATATCCCTGCACCTCAAGAATGATGTATATTTACTTATATGTATGTCTGCGTGTATATTCCTTTTCATTTCTTTTATTTTCACCCTTGCTGGATGATGGTAAGGACATGGCATACTTTGGTTTCCATTGTCCTGTCTTTGGGTCTATTATTTGTTTTGTTGTATTGTTATTTTTGGTTGTTGGTCACAATGTTGTACGTTGTATTATACATCGACTAGGCAACCTAGTGCAATTAGTGTGTAAATGCTGATTACAATGAAAATCTGATATAAAAAAGTTACTATAAAAGACTCAAAAAGATTCATTGACTCTGGTTTCATTGTGGCTTGTGCCTGGATGCTCTCAGCAACAAAACATTCCAACTGAAGCTAGCTGCAGAGCAACATTGAACACTACTAATTCATCCTGACACTGTAAATATGTCGAATGCTTCCATTGTCATCAGCTGGAACGGATTTGAAGTTAATCTACACTCCGGCTCTGCTAGGTTCTGTCTGGGATTCTCTCTCCTTTTCCCTTTCTCCCATTTGTCATCCTCCCACTCTGACCACAGGTCAGTTGACAACAACAGTATCTTTTACAACAATAAGCCACATTCCTGCCAAGGTCACCCACTTGAGTACAACAGGGATAGAGGCTGTGCTGGAAGCAGAAATCCAGATAAACTTAACTGAGCTTATGAGGATTTCTCTCTCGTCTTCCCTCTCGATAGTCATAAATTTTATCTCACAGCAAAGGGAAACCTCACAGAAAACTGAGAGGCTGTCATCAATGGCTCAGCCACCTGGATTCCCACCCAAATACCAATGATTCACTTGTTGTCGTCTAACAAGTCTGAGGCTTTGACCAACACTTTGAGATCAGGCTGGGGAGAAATCTAGCTCCCTGTGCAGTGTACTTAATGTTTACAGTTCACCATAATGTTCACAGCCGCAACCAAAACTTTCCCCTTAGCAGTCGAGCAAAAATAAACGCTCCTAGACACTCTATCCAGAAACTTTATCAGCTAAGCAACAAAAGACATTTTTACTAGTCACACATATTATACAAGGAAAACAAGTTGTTATTCAGGCTGTGAGATTTCCCCAGAGTCGCAAACCTCAAACTATTTATAGATGTTCTGTTAGTCTGTTTCCCTTGTGTTGACGCTCTTCTGTGGGTGGTGCCTTCTCCAAACATTAGGAAGACAATCCTACGCCAAACATCAAGGAACACACTAAAAATGATAATAACAATAAAATATTTAAAATACAATTTTCTATTGTTTTGTGTTGCTGGGACTGCCACAAACAAGCACAATGAGTATTCTACTTTGCACAACAAACACTTAGTACTTTCACTGCTGGTGCCAGATTGTGGGAGCTTCAGTAAAATTACAGAATTGGATGATGTATTAACTTAAATTTGGCACTCAGGCAAAATATAAATCATTAAGCCCTAATAAAATGCTAAACATACCTACATTACAGGCAGTAGATAAGCAGGAATCCCTTGATTGGCTTCCAGAATCTATTCTCGGCTTGTCAGCTTGTAAGAAATGCAGTTGAAGCTTCAGCTGCTCAGATGATAAAGGTGCCGAGGTTAAGGCCATGGCTGTGTTTGTACATGTGGAGGAGTGCACCGAGCTCTGCTCTGCAGATAGTGCTCGAGCTGCACTCACTGCAGCGCCCGTCATGCTGCTACTTTAACTGGGGCTTGCTACTCTGATTGACCTCTACTGCTGGCTGTCTCACAGAGCTCCTATTGAACCATGTCTATCTTAATGGGTGGTGATGTGCACTATTACTGAGTGCCAGGAGTTCCTCCAATACAGCTTCAAAGCCCTATAGACTTTTACACCTTAAAACACCTTGGGGCAATGAGTGCTGCAGCTCGTACCACATGGCATTTCAACACTTAACTGGTGAGAAGGGAAAATAGCTGTAAAGGCAGGCCTGGGTAACTCACACCACAGTTTATTTTCTGATCCGCACGACACGTCTCTGACTTGTTTCGATAATTATAGTCCGGTGCTGACTTGAGAATAATCCAGGGAGTTACGTGAGAAGTCTTTTCTGGAGTGAAAAACATGCCAAAGCAGGCTGACCTGGAAATAAATCCACTTTAGCACGTATCAAATCAATCTAAAAGCTGTTTGGAAAGACTCAGTGGATGCACTTTGGCATGACAAAAGGAGATTGAGCCCTCAACTGTTCCTAAGACACTTGCCTCATCAAAGGACATGAGGCAGGACATGTCAGCGCAACACAGTAAGCCATCACACTGCCGCCGCTGGTAGAGACTCTCTGAACAAATTACATCTCTGTGCCCTTCACATCATTAAAAGCACTAATAAGTGGGGCTGTGGTGATGTCGAGGGAGCAGGAGTAAAGTGAAACCCACTATAACTATAACGCACCAAATCTCCCCTCTATCTGCCAGCTGCTTAGCAGAGGTCTGCTGCTCTCAGCCATTGGAGTTTGATGACCTTGTTAGTTTGAGTGCCTAATCTGCTAATGCCCTGATAAAAATAAACAGTCAGTGCAGTCATTGTAGTCCCCCTCCTCCTCCCCGTCTGCATCTGCTCTCCATAAACACAGATGATACCTCCATCTTTATTTATCCTGGGAATCTTAAGAGCCAGGGGTCAGAGTTATGTATCGTTAGTGATACATAAATGCCTTTTAACAGAGTGTTACTTCGGACATTTGAAATGTCCGCATGTAAATATCAGTTAGATGATGTTATTAAGATTTACTTAACATTTTATAAAAAAACACATAACTGACTATGCTCCTTATGTTCAAAATTAGCTAGCCAACACTCTATATTTGGGTTTTATTTTAAGGTCACTCAAGTACATTCATTCCCAACACTCTGCCTCTTTGGAGCTTAATAATTCACACCTAATACTAGATTTTAGATGAGATCAAGATAAATAATTTAACCTGTAGTATT
>CAEMYA010000003.1:2460806-2492184 GCA_903131615.1 Diplodus sargus | reverse complement strand
TCTTATGGGCTATTTTACACAAACAACTTGACTTTATCTTGGTGACTTATATTCACCAGAGTTCAACAAAAAAATACTTCACTTCAGAGATTTTACATTAAAAACAGCAAAAAATTTAAATTGAGTTTGTTGTTCCCGAGTAAACACCATCCCAGGAAAAATCAATATAGGATCTCTGGCAGTGTTATCAGTTCAGTTTAGTACAGTTCTTATTCCATTAAAAGAAAAACAAACCGTTCCCAAAGAAATCAATAACGTATCTCTGAAACATCGCTGACACTTTTAGAGACACCTTCGTACCAGACAATTGTGTTGTGTTGTATTATAGATGTGCTTTAAGTTTACCAAATGTTGTGATATTTGCTGAAGTGTCGAACAGCTGTTACAACATCTTTGGGCTATTATTTTGAAATAAATCAGCAGGTGGTGCCGTCACAGCAGTGGAGAACCAGTGACAGACGAGATGCACCTAATATTGGAAAAATAATTGCAGCTCATCTCATAAGATCATCCGTCACTATATTTGGGAGGGACAATTATTGTAATGTAAATATTTGACACTGTCCAAGCCTAATGAATACTGACTTTGTGCAGTAAAAAAAACATCTGTTAAGCTACATGCAGGTGCACAGGTCGCTGCTGGGGAGTATGATCATTGGACATGGTAGTATCAGGGGCATGTCAGAAACAACCACACGAGGAACAGTTAAACCTGCGGCAAACAACAGAAGATCTAATACAATGTACAGTCTGTGAATATGGTCTTCAAAAATCAAGTAGATTCATTGATGTAATACATTTGACATTCATCTCAACTCGATCAGGACAAAAGCCCAGATCATAATAGAGAAGTTAAGTCTGAAGGTCGTGCAGCACAGAAACAAAGAATTCTTGCATTATATTCTTTAGGTATATTAAATGTCCCATTATTCAGGAATAACCACATTGCTGGGACCTTTAGAGTATGAACCCCAGCTATATTATTAACAGTAAAAAACTCCATAATAAGTGTGACATATGACTTAAGTGAATGGATTTAACAGCAAATGTCTCACTCTTCAAGGGATACATAAACCTAATGGATATGATTAAATATAATTTAGTTTTCCAGATGGACAGAGAGGCCCCACTTACGAAACATAATTGAATGTGCGAGCTCAGCTCATCGCCAAGGACTAAACAACTCCCAAGCCTCTACTACAGAGGGGAGCTCATTTCCATATTAACTTCACCTTTATTGATCCGCTCACACATCCTCTCCTCTTGCTGCTGCACAAACACCCCACAGACCTTTTGGGTATTTTGAAATAGTATGGTGGAGGGGAAGAAATTAACTCCGGACTATTTAACAATCATCAGAAAAACAGCGCATACTTGGGTAATTGTACATTCTTTAGGTGGGGGGTGAAAAGCCATCTCAACAAAACAACACTACATGGACTACTTACTCAGGAGGCGAACCCTGCAAATCGAGCGAGGGGAAATCATATTCATTCTTAACATGCCAGGCCATCAACCCCTATGCTCCAGCTAAGGCTGCTACAATGTCGCCATGGAAACGGTGGAGTAGTATTTTAAGTGATAAGCTCGGTGTGCTGTCTTGATGATGTTCCAAATGTCTAGTTCATGTTACTACTGGGTACATTTGATGCATCACTGCAAGGTAAATATATGTAGCAGTGGTCAGGATAAGGCTACATGAGTCTGTAATGAGCAGCACTGTAAAACACTATAGATACACAGTGATCACTTATCGGATGTCATCAACACACAAAAGGTTAATGATAACGTGAAGCAGGATTTCACAACTCTGGAAACTTTTCACGCAACACACATCACTTTGTCCTGCAACTCAATGATTGACAGATTAACTGTGAAATGTTCACATTTCAAGGTAATCAACAAGGAATGGGTACACTTCCCATATTTAATGGCCTAACACAATGTGTTGCCAATGAAATCACATTGTGTTTTGGCAAAAGCTGCCCCAGGTTCCACTTTCCTTTCTTGTACTTCCTCAACCAACTGGTCCCTGTAATGAGTAAGAGCTGAAGTGCCGGGGACAGTTCCAGACACTTTCCATGTCAACATCGCATGCTCTCCCCCTGTTTGCACTTGTTTCTTCCAGGTGGTTCTGCTTCTCTCACTGTCCAAAAGACATTCATTTTGAGGGTATTGGGAAAAATGAAAATGCATTTTTGTGTGAATATGAGTGGCAATACCAGGAAGGACAATAATTTCTAAAGTTTCGACCGACAGGGATTCTGATGAAGAGTAAATCCACCTGCATTAAATTTTTCATTATAGTCGCCTTATTATTTCCAGCAGTTCTACACATATCACAGCTTTACCCACAACTGCAATAAATAAAAAACAACTGACAAGCCTGCTGACCAAATGGGTCTGGAAAAACAGCAAATAGGATGCACAGTGTTTTGACAGAGGACTCATTCTCTGCCTACAACAGATAATGCAACGCTTCCGTATTCAAGGACACTGATGCAGTCTCCATCCATTGAGCATATCAGCATTCATGAGAGGACCGCTGTGGCAGAGGTGACTTTGATGCATGTGGTACGCTTGTTTAAGGAAAAGAAACAGCATGAGAAAATCAAACCCTCACACACTGGAGACTATAAAAGTCATTGGCAAACAACCAATTTTTGAGGAGAGGTATACATAGAGGACGACCTACATTTATCACCCATGCCATTAAAGGCTTTTCATGTCGTAAATCATGCAAATACAGATAATCTATAGGACTTAGGGATCAGAAGTCTGGAATGCAGTACTGAGAAGACTGGATTTGCTGGACAATGAGGATGAATGAAAAGGGTAAAAGTGCAGAAAATGTATCAGGAACAAGATATCAACTCCAATATTTTTCATTATTCAAACTTCAGTATCTCAGAAAATGGTACAAGACCAAGCTAGGCTCTGTCTATTATGACTCTTGTTTGGCATTAAATATTTCCAGAACATGCAGTTTGAAGTCCATGTTTGGTTGAGTCAGAGTCAGTAAAGCTGGTTTATATAGTGGTTCTGATGATTATAACTTCATCATAACTCTTTATGTATTGTTATTTTAATGTGCTCACCGCCCCTTCGTGGGCCAAGTCTGGCCCTGGTCAATGAACCTCTGCCAGATGCATTAATTTAAAATGTCGTGTAAACAGTGACCGACTCCTTGATGCCAAAGTCAAATAGTTCCATGTCATCAAGTTTGAAAGGACTTGGCAGCTACGCAAAACTCCAGTTAAGGTAGCAGAATGGTTCAATCAAACAGCGTTTGTCCACTTCATGCATATATAGTTTATTTATCCATTTATTTCTCTTGAAGAGCATTAGATTGGGGGGAGGATTTAAGGGATTCAGTGGTGATGAAGCGTTAAGTTGTTGGACAGAGGCCCAGGTCAGTGAGCCACTCGATGCTTTACTTCATTCTCAGAACACTCTGGTTCCCCCAACATGTTCACCATGATGGGCTTCAGTGAAATACTCTCATGAGAATCACGCTTTACCCAATACATACATCTAAAGGCTGCTCTGAATAAAGCACGTTGCCCGTATGTTTCCAACTCAAATTAATGAAGTATTGGTAATCTCCCACTGACATTCTCATTTAAGATAATTTAAATTATTTTTTTAATTGACTGGAACATAATTACTGCCTGTAATTGTCAACTTTAATGATATCCTTAGTGGACGTCAATAAAGCGAGTCACTTTTAGTATTACAATGACATTTCTTTATTAAAAATTTAAGTAACACTTCCATTATTCATACATATTTAATTCATAGTTATTTAAAATTCAGTTATTTCACGGTTAACAATCAAATGCTTTATAAACCATTTATCAATTCTTTAGTGTGAAGCTGCAACTGATAGTTTGCAAATGTTGCTAAATATTGTGTAGTTCATCTATTATTATCTATAAACCATAGAGAGGCCAAGTCAAACCCTTCTGGTCAACCACAATGGGACCTTATTTGAGAAAAATGGTAGTAAAATCTTATTTTTATATCCTGTTTAAGTAATACCATGAATTACACATGGTTTTGAAGAATTTAAAATGTCTTGCATGTTAACCGCTCTTGTGCTTGTCATGGATCAGCAAATCTTTGGGAAATTCTTTCAAATAACAACTAGCAAACATTTACATTAATAACCTGTGGGAAACACCATTAATAAACCATTCAACCATCAGAGGCTTAGTATTGGATAAAAACCAGCACTGCAAAATGCAAACCAGTTCCAAATTCAGCCCTATGTTGTGCAAGCATCCATCGACTCATGAATGTTTGACATTGGTCCCAAAGGACGGACGTGTTCTCCCTTTAATTTCTATCAGCGGTATAATCCCCTTTTGAAACCCTTTTTAGGGTGAATTAGAAAGGCCCTGCATTCAAAGAGATGAGTGGAGAGAAGGGGGCGGGAATAATCACAAGGGCCTCGCTGTCTGTGTGGATTAGAATGGGAAAGAAAATCCTTTCATCTCAGATCTGTACTTCCAAGCTTGGAAGCATGCATGCACAGACACAAACACACCAAACCTCAAATGCACATTTCTCACACAACACAGCTACAATTGTTTAATTTATTTTGATATACAAGAGGAAGTTATTTATATTTAAACAGACGATATTCAATTATGCTCAAAATGGGCACGGTAATCACTGGATTAGAGAAAAGCTCGTATAAAAGCTTTGCTCTCGAGGCTGACCTCTCAGTTTGGCTCTCAGGCAAGACGGAGCGCATGATCTAACTCGCTTCTCCAATTTCTCATGCTGAAATGTGGACTGCTGCTCTATTTCTGGCAGACTGCCTTTTGACATACAGCAAAATGTAACAAGAGGGATGAGCCGAGAGAACCTCCTCAGCCAGCAAACAACCGACAAACAGCCCCAAACAACACCATCTGACAGATAAGGAAATGGATTAGCCATTATATGTGTTTGCTCAGTTGTCTACCTCTGTGAGGGTTTAACTGAGGGTAAAATGACAAGAAGGCTAGCTGTGCATGACAGGAGTTGACACTAAAAAGACTGACTGATTTATTACACAACAGTAGGAGGAAACTTAAATTAAAATTAAACAGTGAGGGGTTTTTAAAAAACTCCAGAATACACTTTTATCATTCATACATTTTCCACTCACTGTGATATATCCTCTTAACGTCCTCTCCTCTCTTTATTCAGAAACACAGGCGACACTTCACTTTAACTTGAGTTCCTCCTGTCCAATATCCCAGAGGAGGATCTCCACTAAAACTACTCCTAGTATCCAAAACTGAAACCAAACAAGCCACAAACAATTGTGTTGTTGTCCTAAAAGACTATACAACCGGTTGAGTGGTATTTTTTTAGGCCAATTATAGATAATCACACCGTGGGACCTGGTGCGCAGATCTGAGTTGGGAATCTGACTGCAGCAAGCTTCAGCATGCTGTATTGTTAAGAACACCTCCCAAATCTATTAGTATCCATAAAAAGAAATACTATTGCTAGATGACATGTATTAGAGCAGCTGGCTGTTAGCTAAAGGCAATCTCATTCTTTATTTCCCATCCTGCCCAACAGAAGTGAGCATATGTCCTGTTTTTACTTAACTTAAACTACTGCAGTTGATACTTGAATTCAGAGCAGCAGCTACTTCTTGAATTCTGATTAGTCAACCGAAAGGTCATTAATCTGCAACAATTTTAATGATCAGAATTTTTTTTAAAAGACCTGTAAAATAAAAAGTCTCAGAATCTTTCCATTTGCATGGTTAAAACACATAACAGTTAATTTTTGGCATAAGCTCCTCATCCACCATACAGCTAGCTCGTCTTGTTGTGTTCCTTACATCTCCTGAGAAAGAACCACATGAGGTTATCTGACAAATCAGCAAAGCCATCTAGTTGGCTACATGACTATTGGTCTGTTTACGTAGTGTGGATCTGCCAGTGAGTGAGGTTAACTGAAGTTTGGGAACAGAAGCAAAAGGACATTTAATACTGTGATCTCTTCAGCTTGCCTAAAAGCTAGATTGTGGACGCCTTCTAGATAAACCATAATCTCAAATCATCAGATCATCCTCAACATTTAACAGGTAGGGAGTGTGATTCTGTAGAAAGACAGTTGATTGTTGAGTCTCAGGTCTTTAAATACTGAAGCGGTGGGTTAGAATTTTTGACAGAATGCCGATCCAACATGTGAGTATTCAATGATCCAGAATGAGACTCAACAATTATCTTTCTCCAGAGGTGCCTTTCCCACCTTTAAGTCAATTCTCAACGTTTGATCGGTCAAGGTTCGCAAATGTGATAACTTGCTGCTTATGTTGGTTTCACGTTATCATAAATAAAATGTTTCTGGGTTTTATAATGATGATCAGATAAAGAGGACGTTTAAAGAAGCTGCCTTGGGCTCTTTATGGTGTTATTGATGAAACAAAGAATCAATAACTTACGAAAATAATTGGTAGATCAATCAGCAGCTGCAGTCATGATGTTGTTAAAGCTATAGCCAAAAAATAAAGGTCATTAGGGACCAAAATGAGAAATAATTGGCATCACATAAGTATTATGTTATTGCTCTTACATCCTTATTTTAAATAAAAAGCAGGTATGTTCTGGTGACAACTCATTGTCGAGACACACAAGTCATAAGATAACCCATCAAGCATGAGGGTGGTGTTGGAGGCCTGCAGGGTGTTCACCTTCTGATGAGGGAGAGTTTAAGATGAGATTCAGGAAAAAACATTTTCATTTTCATCAAATAAAATATGAATAAAAAAAATAAAAATAGCATTCAATCTTAACTTAATGCAGAACAACCAAAGAACATAAAGAGGTGAACAAAGTATTTTCAGATTAGAGAAATTATCTTTGATAACTGTAAATGTAACCACGGCATGAGAAACATTAGTGATTTTCTGAACAGGTTCCATTTGACAACAAACTGGCTGCAAACAATCCCCTTAGAAAAGTATTGGGGGGAGGGCAAGACACGTAATCCTCTCTATAATCACTGCTTGCTCAAACACTGCCTCGCTGTTAACTTCCTCTTTGTTAAACTAAAAACCTCTCACATGCAGTTAAGCTGTCAGACTACAAATGTTTTCTCATCAAGCCCTTTCATGGTGAAATGTTTCGATATTGATAATTATTTGAATGTGTGCACCAGAAGACAAATTCAAAAAGAATTTGAAAAAAAGAGGAGGAAATTCTTTTCATGTGGCCCAAACAATAGAAATCATGCAAAAACAAAGCCTTCGCCAACAACTGAACATCCCCACACATAGCCTGCAAACTCTTTCACAACCGGAGCTAGTCAGTACAAATTTTGAGCCACCTCTTCCCTCGCTGGTAGAAAATTCCAGTTTGGGGGGGTTGGGGGCTAGTCTGCTCCTCCCCACTGTGTGGGTTTTGTTCTGCTAATCAGACCACATGCCTCAAGGATTCAGGAATCCAAGAGCTCTCAGCCAGCTCCTCTCATTCCACATACAGCCACAGCAGCCTGTGACAAACTATTCAGTGTGCTGGGGGGTTAAAGACTCTATCCATTCATAACACTGTGCAACGATCTCTCCCCTCCTCTCAGAATCTCAGGCGGGTCTTTATCCCCCCACCCTCCTCTTACCCCTCATATGCCCTCTCACCACAGCAGTCTTTTTTATCTATCTGCATACTGCACACGGGGTCTGAATAGGCTCAGGGTTTATTATTAGACCATGGTCCAACCACACACCCACTTCGGTTTTAAATAGAAGAAACACAACTAAGCCTACATCGTTTTAGTGCAATGAAAGTCTTGATATTTGGCTTTCTCTTTCCCTCGTCTGTTTCTTTCCATCTTATTTTGGTTTGTTTCCTCTGTACTCTCTGCTACTCACACACTGAGAGGCGAAATGAGGCACACTGGAAATTTGCAGGCTGACAATGGAAGACAGCTGCTCTTGCTGCATAAGTCTTTCATGAGCTGAATTAGTTGAACAAGCCTTTGCTCCCTTCCCCCCACACATGCCTCCCTCATAGCAGGCTGATCCAGACACAGCAACACACCTCGCGTAAGGCTTAGGAAGGAGAGAGAGACAAAGCATGACAGAGGCTTTGTTTGACAGATCTGTGACTGCATTTTGGATTAGTAGCCAACATATTTTCTGTCTCTGTAGAAAAACATGTTCATTTATGAGGTTGTCTTTGCTTAAATCAGAAGGTCAAATTAAGTTTCTAAAATGATACTGATGTTAAAATAAACCATTATCCAGTTTAAGGGGCTGAATGCTTTTACATGTGACACAGGAAGCTCACATTTTTTGATTCAATGGAAAGAACTGCAGTCAAAACTGATATCTATCCTCCATTTATGTACCAGGAGCCTCTGGTCTTCAATCTAAATAACAACAATAATGTCTAAACTGATAAAACAGAACATCAATAAAAAACAACACAACACACATTAAAACAAATACACTGATTAAAGTAATCCAACATATTTCATGATACAAAATACAAAAGAGCAAGTTTTCAAATTATGACTATGAAACCTAATGAAATATTATTGCTTGAAAGTGGGAGTGCCAGTTAGGGTGCCACTACTCAGAGAATCACTGAGCTTGTGTGATAAAGAAGCAACAATATGGCATTCACACTCCCAGCATGGAGTCTCAAGGTTTATATGCACATTACACTTTTCTGTTGATTAACACACATTAAAACACTTGTGATGAACAAATATGTTCAAGTCCAACATGTTTAAATCCTACTGTCTACATAAAAGTGATACATGCCCTCAGGTCTGTATGACAGAAGCAGTAAGTGATAATACAATTGACAAGCAAACTGCCTGTTATTGAGAATCCAAGGAGATTAAACTGAAAATCATCATAAGGTCTGATGAAAAACTTCCAATAAGGCTCTCAGCACTGAATTTGATCCTTTCACTACTCAGACCAGTTGTACTCACCCCAACCACAACTCTCCAGTCTCCACTGCACTTGTGGTAAAAGCAAGCATACTTTATACTTAATATCAGAAGTGACAACAAATCCCCAAAGCGTTCTGAAAGCAGTGAGATGGAACACAAATCAAGCTAAACATTCACTAAGGTCAAGGTGAGTACAAGCAGCGTTTATGACTGGAGAGAACTGGTTACTGTATTAAATATTTCCAAACAAAAAGCCTGTGGTGCCTCCTGACAAGGATTTCCTGAGCAACAAGACCATAACCTTTGTGGGCCACAGCATTCTTCTCCTAATTCAATATCTGATATGTGGTCTGCAGTGTGGGCTGAGTAATCTGGTTTAATGGTGGCTTATGCTGTAACAATTCTCTGGTATGGATTTTCAGAGTTAAGGATGATGACTTGTCTATACAGCTAAAAATGTACAACAAAGACGAGTGATGGATATAAGATACTGAAATTACGACAAGGAGGATAAAAGTTAAAATTATTTGCATATCTTTGCCTGAAAATGTAGTTAACAATAATTCTGGTGGTTTGAATGAGGAAAAACTAAAATAGGAAGTTCCATTGTGATGTGATGATGTGCCATTTTAAGAGTTTTAAACATATTTATATGATTACTGGCATAATATCTTTATTATTTTTGCTGAGATAATTGTGACATTGCATATTTCTTTCGTTCCATGCTTGAATGGGAGATGGTATACCAGGATCTTGAAAAGTCAGTGATGTTTCACCTGTCTAAATTTCATTATCGTCACTGGCTGGTCCACCTCCAAAAAAAAGGAAATAGGACTATGATCTTGCAGTGTTTTGGGTTTGTACCAAATGGCAAGAGAGCCAAATAATCTTGGAAGCTGTGTGTAAGTGAGATGGAAGCATTTCAATCTTATTCCCATCACAGAGTGTCGATTTCCTTTTAACTTTTAACCCTAACCCATGAGGTAATGTTCATCAGATAAGCCCCATCGTTCTACATGGTAACTAACATGCATGTTAAATAATATCAGAGAGAATGTTGGGGGTTATTTAGTAATGTTTGAGTTTCTAAAGCTGAATATCTCAGAAAGGTTTGAAGGTTAAACTATTGGATGCCAAGCAGAGAAACTCACCCTACAATCTAAAATCCCTAAATCGCTGTATACAACTGCCACTAAGACAGGACATTTAAAAAAATACCCGTTTTCTTTTTGTTCCCCATCTTGTGATTACACAAGCCATTTTGATTTCTGCAGATTCTACTCACTGTTTTGATTTGCAATGGCATGTCAGTGAGGGATGAGACACTGTAAACCTTGAAAATCTGTGGAATGCACGGTATGTGTCTTGGTCTGCTGCAAAAAGGACTAACCTTGGGACGTGGATGTTCACATGAAAAAATAAATAAATGTTAGCATTACTACAATCTTATTTGTTTATCCATTTGAACAGCTGCTCAGTGATTAAAAAGAACTCAGCGGTCTATTATCACCTCACTTGATTTTGTTTTATTTCTAAGCTTTATGTAGTCTCGTGTTTTGTTTTGCCTACAAGCTCAAACCAGTTGACATTATTTGGAAGGCAGCAGTTAATGGCAGCTGTGGAAAACAATTAGTGTCAAATGTTTTCTCCTGTAGTAGTGAGGGACTCCTTGAGGGCCAACACTTAAAACAGGCAGAGGCAACAATGCAGAAATCACAACAGAACTGAAATATGGCTGGGAGATGATTTATCAACTTTGTGTGGAACTAAACACTGAGAATATGAAAAGGTTGTGATCGTGTTTAAAACTCTGTTTCCTAAATTTGATTTCATAAAGGCTGTAATTAAAATCTCAGTTATTCAGTGAACAACGCATTGAACAACATTTGAATTACAATGGCCTGGTTACACTTGACGAGGACTAGTTTGGAAAATGTGTCATCCAACTGAGACAGAGAAATCAAAAAAATTGCGTTGGGTTGTACACACAAAAAACCAACAACTTCATACTTCTTCAAACCCTGGCTCCCCTCTCAGCTCTGCACAGTCGCCCTTTCACACCTTCAAGTGGGTGTAAATGTCAGATTGTCAGTTTTGGAAAACTGCCGAAATGGCTGAACACAAACTCCTGTAATTCACCTCATACAGATGAGGGGGAGAGCTTCTCTGAAGATATATGACCACCCAACACACAATAACGATGGAGTAGTGCTGGGTTTCATAAAAACAAAACAAAAAAAACCTTGATACTGGTACCGATACCTCAACTGTTGACTGGTAACCAAACCAGCATCAGCTCCAAAAGTTGAGAACCGGTTGGTCTCACAAGTGCTGAGCACTCGCTCGCTTGTCAAGCTGAATGGAAGGCTGATGTTCTTCCTTCTACCCTCATTTCTAATTAAACTACTACTACTACTACTACTACTACTGTAATGTTGGTCAGTAAAGGCTGCAACTTCGACAGCTTGTATCGCCCTCCCAACCCCCTGAACAGTTACGGTTAACTCGCACTGAAGCTTTGAAGCCCGAAAAATGGTATTTGAGGCAGTCAAGTGTAAATAGGTATCAGCTCTGAATGCTCAATATACATGTTTGTGCAAAGTCTTCCAAAAAGTCTTAAAGTGATCTCACACATTTGAACAATGATACGAGCCTCCAGTACATTTTAAATAAAGGATTAGAGTGAGTTCCTGCTGTTTAATCATTTCCATTAAAAAAGCAACAACTCTGCTTATCTCCACAGACTTAGCTTTACCGAGGGCTGCGACAGGTAAGCTAACAGACTCTTTTGATGTAATTTACTCCCCTTGTTAAAATAACTCGCAGTCTGTCTTCTGTTCCAGCGCCTTTAAAACGGCACTACTTAAAAGGAACGAGCTGTAACACAATAGCCGCCGTCTGTCAGGCACAGGCAGAGAGAAAGAACTCCAGCTAGTCAAGTCGGACATCAGCAGCATAGCAGAGCGGTAGCTGAGCTCTGTCATTCAAGTTCAGCCTTTCCTTTCTGTCCCCCATTTTCAAAGTAACATTGCCAATGTAATTTTCCATGAGAGCTGCTCCATTTATCAAGGCCAGTGGCACACCGAGGCAGCTGACGAATGCCTTGCTCCTCTAGATTTGTATAATGAGAGGTGGGAGTGTGAGACACACTCAGAGGTGGTTAGCACTTGTAAGAAGGAAGTAGAGATGATTTATTCAGCATCCGAGAGCCAGTGCTTTGGGGAGCTTTAACTTAGGACACAGACAACGTAGCCACGCTATTACACCTCTACCAGGTAGACTGCTGGTGAGACACACACTGATTAATGCTTGAATTATACTGGACATGGGAAGGACAGATCGCTTAAATCAATGGTCAGGTTATAATGAGGCTGACAAAAGTGTATATCCCAGTGCCAAGTCTTTTCTTGAATAATGCTGTTTGTTGCATTATTTCAAACATAATATACCCAGTTTCTTATATATAAAAAATGTATGGGATAGTTGTATAGCATTATTATATATAATAATCTTGTCACATCAAAAAGAAAGCGATATGCAGGTTAAATCATATTTCTGAATTTTTATTTCCGAAGCCACAAGGAAAAAAAAATATCTAGAGAGTATTTAACCTCAAACCCCAAATGGCACTGACAGCAAGTTGTGTATCAGGTCAGTCATAATTTTCAGCACTTTCTTTTGATCGGACTAAGTCTCAAGTTTTGTGCCGGCTGCCAACAATTCTGGCCTATGGACAGCAAATGCTCGCTATTATGGCTGGTGAATGATGAAGAAATGGGATTCTACGGTCATACCTGTGACAAACAACAGTCATGTGAAATGCTCCATCTAAGCATGGGGATTATGTTTCTGGCTGATGTTTTGGTGGGGTTCAGGATGAGAGTCTGTATGAGACTGGTGTGTTACGGTTCTGTCAGTCCAGTGGGTGTGAAACTTTTGCCACCACAGTTTCAGTTCAAAGGGCACGTGGAATCCACTAAAAAAGGGCCAACTGTAACTACTGATTGTTAAGAAGTGTTAACTAATGCTTGACACTAACGCTGAGGTCTCCCAACCCAGAGGAACCGCACTGGGCGGGCATTTTTGCATAGTGGTCATAGGGTCGGGGTTACTGTTTCTCATACACTAAAAATAACAACTACATATTTCTGACTGTAGAAAAAAATAATTTATTGTATATAATTCAGTATATAATTCAGTAGCTTTGGGAACTTCTGGTGGGGGTGTGCACTTGGCGACTACTTGACTTGCAGGTCTTGTTACCTACACTACAATACCTAGGCAAATACCTTGTATGCAAAAACCTACTTTATAACAAACCGATTATTGATTCTGGTGAGCAACGTTCAATGGAATAATATAGAAGGTATTCAGTTCTTTAGCTATATCCAAAATGTCCTGATTTTATTACAGTATCTAATCTTTCCATAACCTTGGCTTTTACCAGTGTCTGAAATTAAATGGCTGTGTTCATTAAAAACTATGTATGAATTATTATTGTCAACCTCATTACCTGTGATTCCATCCAAGTGTCGGGCAAAGTTTGACTAATGTTTGAAATGTCGCAAAATAAAAAAATAAAGCAACTGAAGTATTTTCCCATCAACTGGTTTGGAGTGAGTTAACTACTCTCATCAGAAGTTGGCTGTATAGACTACATTACACATGACTGCAACAGAGTAAAAGCTGAGATTGTAAACTGGAGGCAAAACCACTTGCTTGCTAACTGCCAGTGGACCCCGAAGAAGAAAAGGCAGAACAAGAAGCAGAAGGAGAAACTGAACAAGTCACCTTCACCATCTTTGAAACAAAATTATAGAGAGGTATTCGGCTTGTTTAAACAGCCTCTTCAGATTCAGTCATGCGAGTTAAATGTTCGCTATGTCAGAACCCGTTCAGAAAAGATGTTTCCATCTCTCATTACGTACATCAATCTCTCTTCAGAAAAACAAAAAACCACCTCAAGCAAATGGAAAAACAATGTATTCAAAATTGAAGAAGGTTTATTCACTTCCATAAACACAATCCTTAAAGATGCACAATATATACAATGCTGGAAATGTGGTTATAGGTGTAGATTTGGACCCATCTGTACTATTGCTGGCCTTTGTTCTGCACATCTTTTGTGATGAAACGGTCCAGTTTCTCCATGTTGAGGTAAGCACGGCAAAATGACTATCAAACTCCAAATGACAATGTTTTTTAGTAATTTTGCTTGGTGAGGGGGAAAAAAGCTCTTCTTGACGCATTTTCATCACATCCATTAACTGGGTTTGCCAACCAAAAAACTGTTGATTTGCTGCTGCACTATAATCACATCCTTTTTTCCATCAAGCTTTCAAGGATACCTTTCAGCAGCTTGCTGTTTGAAAGCTGTTGTGACCCCTCTCCTTTATTCAGTGCCTTCAACCAATTCATGTGGCTTCCCCTCAAAAGCCTTTTCATTTTAAATACATTATGATTACAAAGACTTTCCAGAAATTTCCTTTCAGAGCCATCAGTCCAAGGAGACTCTACAGCTTGTGTTCATGACTGGGTGTCCTGGATTTAAGGAATCAAACAGGCTTCCTCACAGCCCATCCCCCATGCCACTTTCAGAGCAGCAGGAAAAACGACGAAGGCGTGCTTTGCACCAGCTCCCTCCCCCACACTCTGCTCCACCAGGCATTGCTGGGGCTTGTGGGATTAAGAATGGAACACGATGACAGACAAAAACAGTCCTCAGCACCTCCCTGCTCTGCTGTCTTTTATAGTGCCAGAGCATGAAAAGACTGCTATGAGGCATACAATAGGCACAGTGATAGATCAACTCTATGAGTGAAGAAGATAAGTGTGGGTGAACAGATACAAGAATCTGTATATTGTTCTAGTGAGATAACGTCAATGTTGAAATTGTGTGAAGAAAATAAAGTGGAACACGACATGACATTCAGCTCACAGTCGTGATGTGATGTCGTGTATATAGCTGACAATTATATCCATGTATGACATTAGTAATTGGCTTTACTGACTCATGTACAGTACATAACACTTTCATGGTTATTTGCAGCTCACATTAATTCTGAACAAAGAATTGAAAGTCATTTTTAAAAATATGAAAGCCCTTGTGCATCCCTTTAAAATAAATCAAGCCTGTGTGGGCTATTTCCTGTAGCTTGCCTCTGCATCATGTTTCGTCAAGGGTACCCTTATTCACTGTGTGGTAATAAAAGAGAAAACAGCAGTAGGTCTTTTTATGCATCACATGTCAGGCTGCAGCTTCAGGGAGCACAGTGCATCTCCAAGCCTGCTGTAAGCGACAGGAGATCACAAAGCACAACTTCAAGAACTCTACAGTGTTAAGTCTTAATGTATGAACTCATCCTATGATAATTACACTGATGAAAGCCTGTGCTGTCTCAAACCAAGAAAAGTTAACACATTAGACACATAGATGACTGTTCTTTCAAAACAAGATGTTTAGGGTACCAGCAGGGCTGCAACTATTGATAATTTTCTTTAAGGATTAATCTGTCGGTTATTTTCTTGATTCATCGAAATGTATTTGGCCTACAAAACATCACGACATGGTGAAAAAGTAATCTCAGTGTTGACGTCCGCAACTGTCTCAAAACAAAGATATTCTGTTTACTGTCAGAGGAGTAAAGAAACTAGAAGATATTCTCTTTTAAGAAGCAGGAATCAAAGGATTTGGTCTTTTTTCCCACAAACTATATTCAAAGTGATTAATTCATTCATTCATCAAAATAGCTGAGGTAATATGGTAGTTGACAACTAAATGATAAACTGATTTATCATTACACCTCTAGGCACAAGTAAGCTTTTAGAGCAATCACTCAAAATCCTCCAAAACACATTAGCAGACTAGCTAGCATTACTTAATTTAGGGCTCGATTTTAAAAACAGAACTGTCTTTTTTTGTAGATTTTGTCATGAGAAACTAATTATGAAATTAGCAAACCTTATTGATATAAATGTATTTAAAGTTGCATTTTGCATTTGTCAACTTTACACAAAATATTTGTCTGTTAACAGCAACTTTACAAGTAGTAGGATCATGTTGCAACACAATCCAGCGATTGTCAACTGTACGTCCCCAATAAAACAAGGACTTAATAATTCTCTTTACAAAGACAAATAAAACACAGGACTAGTCACAGAAATTATGTAAAACAATTTCATGCAGCATCACGAGGGAGTCAAAAGAAAAACGTACCTTTTCATTTTTCACCTTCTTTAGTGTCTTGCATTCACTATTCCCATTTTCCACCTCCTCTGGTTCAGTTTTTGCGGTCAATGCTGGTACTATCCCAACAGGTTCAAGTGCAATATTCCCCATTTGATTGGCTTCTGCCAAGTCTGTCGATTGTGTGTTCTCAAAGGACGCATTACGACTATTCCCCAAAGCAACTTGGGCTTGAGACACAACATCCTTCTCCGCAGCAGCTATTGCCACGACTGGGGCTCCATCTGTTTTGTCCTTCTTATTTTTCCCACTAGCCCCTTCTTTCTCTTTTTTGCCACTCAGAACACCTCTGGAGGCTTTGCCCCCTTTTTCCATGTTCTTCCCAGAGGTGGAATTGTTGCCAGCAGCTCCTGCACTGGCTGCTGTGCCTGTTGGCTCCCCTTGAGTCCGCCCTGTAGTTTCTTTTTTACCCCCATCTCCTGCTGAAGCTTTGCTACTATTGTCTTTAGAGTTCTTGCTGCGCTTGTATTTGGATTTGCTTTCCTTGCCTTGAGAGCCAGACACTGGACTAACAAACCTGATGTTGTCAGGCAATGCTGCTACTGCACTGGGTGGTGCCGCCATGCCGTCCTTGGTGCCAGACATCTCAAGTTTGTCCTTCTCTAAGTCAGCGTCAAGGTCAATAATCAGATTTCCAACACCGATATCCCACTCATCCCCGCTGTCGTAAGTGTCCACCGCATTAGAGTCCACACCTTTCCCGCCTGCAGTGCCACCACTTAGGGACATTTTAGTGCCAACGGCCCAGGTTTGCCTCAGTGAGGTCTGACACCCTCTCAGACGGTTGGGACTTGGGGGCAAGGGTTAGAGAATCCTCACGTTCTACTCGTTCCTGTCCCATTTATCCACATTTTGTCCTAGAAAGAAAAAGAGAGGAACATTAGTCTAATAATTCTGACATATAAATAGTAGTACTACAGCTCCGCCATCACAGAACAGCATTTCACTGAGTACAAACACAAAAATCTTTTGATCATGAGCCAGTAATTCTCTGGTGATCACTGCGCAAACCACCATGGTAATACCCACTGGTGTGACAGCACTGCTCCGAAACCCTCTCTTCATAATCACTTCCCACTGTTGTCATGGCAACCATGGGAAATGTAGCTTAAATCCTGCTTTGACAGCCAAGGTGGCCCCACTGTTCTGAATGACTGGCTATCTTTTCACAAGGCACTGCTGATAGTGTCACTGATGATAAATAAGGAGTAGCTGGCCTCACACACCCCCGCACAGTTTATGGAGCCGTGCCTTTTCAACTCAAGAGCACAATGATAATCTTGCATTAACAGAGCAGCTTAAAAACATGAATGAAGCAGTGTGTGCCTCAGGAGAACATCTGTTTGGAGTATTTGCTTACACAATATGGCCAAAAAGGTCACAATGTGTCATGTCTTTCTGAAAATAAAAGACAAATCTCTATACTGAAGATCAACGCTGATATGAAAGACCTTGTTGCGTTGAAAAGAGCCTTCAGACATGAAGGTTTACAGATACAGATAACTCAGATAAGCATTCATTTGAAGGTCTTTCCAGTTTGATCTAAATGGTTGTAAAGCTTTCTTTGTAAAATACTGATTGCTTGCAGCAAGTAACAGGAAAAACTTGAAACATAAGCAATGTGTGTTTCTGTGCGCTGAGTTTCTTTGGCAACTTTACTGTGTTTTATGTTTATCCACTACATTCAAATATTGTCATGGAATTTAAGTGTAAAGCGAATAGACTTTCCCTTGTGAATAACACATGCTATGCAAATACAGTTTGCCCTGGCAGCTACATCAGTGTGACTGTCGCTTTTTAATACTCGCCTTCAGCACCCGCCAATTAGTTTTTCCGATTTAAAGAAACACAACTAATGGTGTGTGGATTAGTAGAAATCTTCTGAGGAAATATGTTCAAGATTCTTAAAATGTATTCTTGAATGATGAAAATAATGACACACAGAGTCTTGTGACCATTCAGTTTCATTGTGTAGTGGTTCTAACAGCTTTTCTAATATCAAGAAACTTGTACTTTCAGACCAGTGGCTCAGTTTGACCCCCAGAATCTGCAGCCTCGATATACTGGTGTTGAACATGAGGATGAATCCGTACCATAAAATGTAAACTTTCTGACATTTCTTAATCATTTTTCTTTTCAGTCCCCTGTAAGCTCACTACATGCAGTCATTACATTATTAATAAATCTATAGTTCTCATCTCCTGTTGTGATAAAGAACGTGACAGATAAGAAAGACGAAGCAAAAGAGATCCTGGAGTGGTGAGAAGGGTGAGCAGATAAATATTGCCTCAAACAGACATGAAAGATTTTCTTTGTGCTGCAGGGACCCAACCAGTACACAGTGTAGTTCTCCATAGACCTTACTATGAAATTATGTATATTCTTAATTCTGATGAGCAGCAATTGTGTGTTTGCTTGCAGACTAAATTATGAATTCTGAACTTTCTGGTGGATATTTGACATCTTCCCTCATGAGACTTGCAGAAACAAATGTTTGGCCACAATATTTTTTATTTCATGAATGCATTTGCTTTAACATCTTTATGTGGTGTCTGATGCTTCTTTAATTAGAAACCACAACATGGTTAAGCTAAGATAAATTACTATAATTCTCACTTGGACTACTACGGTAACTGATTGATACCACATGAATTGCTCTAAAATTTATCCTTCAGAAAATGTTTTTAAAATACATAAATTCACAACATTTCAAAAACAAGTGACAGAGATCCATAGGAATGAATCCTAAAACCTGGAAATATATTAGCATGTTTGTAGCACCTTTTCCCTCATCTCGAGGGTCAATAGGTTCTTGAACAGGTTTTCAGTTAACTGTCCAAAATAAAGTGGTTAACACAAGTTTCTAAGATTCTCACATTCTGCTCTACATCATAAAATGTGTAACTAAATTGTGAATTATACAGATTTTATGTGTCTTAATAAAAGTGGTGGCTAACAAAAGTGGTGGCTAACAAGTGGCTAAATGAGACATTAAATGTCATCACGCCAAACGCGGAGACTCATCTACACCCCATTACGTCTTTACAGTTGGACAGCAACTACAAACTATTCTTACTAAAACTTTCCTACTTGTAGATCAATTTGTCGTGTGTATTGTTTAGTGTAGTTGAAAACTTGTGCAAATGTAACTGCAATGTAGTTGGTTTATCATCCAACACTAGCGTTTTACATCTGACAATTTCCCTTAGGCTTCAAAATGTGGTGTTTACTTGTGAGGATTATCTTGCTGAGCAAAGTGTATCATAAACTTGTGTTGGCCATCAAGCTTATTTTCTGCAAAAATCCAGAATCCAATTGAAAAATTCCATGACTTTTTGTTGAGGGAAATGGGGTGATGCCAACTTTTGGCTCAGCCTACATAAATATTTAGGTTCTACCTTTTTGACAGAATTGTGAAATTGCAAACAGAGAAGACCTGCGTGCCATTTAACCACATCTCTGAAATGATTACAAATTCACTTCACACTCCCAGATTAATAGCTTTATGTAAATACGGCTCATCCTGATGAGCTTATCAAGTCAAATCCTGAAGCTTCTTCAATAACTATGACAGCATCCAAAGAGATTGTACAGGAATATCAGCACATGTTCTGCTTCATTACTGTTAGCAGTACAATTAAATATCTCTATAATGGAAAAGCTCAAAGTAATATTCTATAAGCCCTTTAGTCCAGTTATGATATCACACACCAGACTCTTAACAAGCCCATTTTCATCTTCCTCAAGAAAGTGAAATAAAATCCAAACCTGCATCTGTTGCAGTACACATGTGAGTTATCCGGTCTTTAAAGCTAAATTGTTCCCATCGACTAACAGAAAAGTAGTCATTTTGCACCATCTACCATTACTCAGCCCTCATTAGTGTGCTGCAAAATGGCAGCTGGATCACATAATGCACAGAGCTCATGTTGATTCAGTTAAGTGGCCATTCATATCACCCCCAGCAGTGACAGAGGTAAAACTGTTTAACAATCATTTGATCACCGGGCCTGCTTATTCCTCACAGATGGCTCCCCAAAGGAACAACAGTCAGTGGCAGGTTTTGGAGGGTGGAGAGATGCAGCTGTCCCTGTTTGACTGGGTAAACAGTTGTGAGGTCTAATTTGTCCAACACCTCCACAAAGGAGAGGTTGTAACTCTATCGGCAGTTGACCTACTGTACTGCCCTTAGCTAGAACTGCAGCGCAAGCCCTTTTGAAAAAGCCCCACTGAGGAAATGTCCCAGCGAGTGCCCCGTTGAGCGAAAGGCACGCAGGCTGTGCAACTCCCAGAGTGCTTGTCCTTTTTTTCACAGATCCAGTTTCAGTCAGCAATCTATCACAGAGGCCACATAAGTTGCAGTGAAAGTGCAGGAAAGGATAGGGGGAGGCCATTTCTGGTCGATTCGCTGTGAAATACAACCAACTCAGACCTGGCATAATGTCGTTTTCTGCATGTGACTGTTAATAACACCATCTGTGCATGAACTAGAAATCAGGATGAGGTTTGTCTGTGTTCGTGCACCAACTCTGTTGAGTCAAACAGCACAATACAAGATCTGCTTAGATATTTTTACTGACTTTTATTTTTATGTGATGGACTACACTATAATTTTCTTTGTCATTTAATCTGTCAGTGATTGTCTAGATTAACTGATTAGATGCTTGATCTATAACATTTCAGTAAAAATGGTGAATAATGCCACACACAGCCCGAGATAACATCCGCAGAAGTTCCTGTTTTGATCAAAACACAAAGATCTTCAGTTTACTGTCAAAAAGGAGCGAAGAAACCAGAAAATATCCGTGCTGGGCTGCCGTTCTCAGAATACCACGCTATATATATTAATTGAATTCATATGTCATCGTAATGTGATATGATGTGTTTTCTGCATTACAGAAAGATGATGTAATTTTCTGAACTGACCGGACTGTTCTTGTTCTAATACTTGTCTTCACTCACTCAGTCACAACATCCACATTACTGATGATTGTGTTTCAAAAATATAATTGTTAATATTTTGTGTAGTACCAATAGTCATTCATACAATACTGTAGTAATATTAATATTGAGGTCGTTTTGGTCAATGATTGTGTGATACTGGATTCAGTCTGAAGTGCTTTTGAAGAGATTTCAAAATAGAGATAAAGATTGGTTAGAGATAAAGCTTAAAAATAGTGTTCCATTAAAATATTCATCTTTAAAAAATGGTGTTGCTCCAGATCTCCTGAAAGATTCTAACTGGAGATATTTCTGTCAAAGATTGTGTTTGTTCAGTTTAAAACATCCCAACATAGGCTAAAACATCATCATTTTGAAAGCAAATCAAAACAATTATCAATGTTACAAAAAGTCAAAGATGACTTACTCAAATGTCTACAAACCCATTAAGAAAAAATATCAATGTTTAGTAGCTGCTACAAAAGAATGTGGACTTTTTTGCCCCCTTAAAAAAGAACACAAATTGAGTAGCACAAGTAATTCAATTGTTGACAACAAATCGATTAATTGTTACCGCTTTCTGACAGACAAAGGTGAGATTTAGATTAAACAGATATAAGAGCAAATATTACAAAGAAAATGCTTCAACAAAATGAAAAACGATATCATCATAGTGCCCTTTTCACTCTCCAAAAACCATGGAGTTCACCATGTATACATCTGTCTTATTTCATTTTTTTCAAAACCAACAGAATCTGCAGAATCTGATTGATAACACATGTTTCGAGTCCTGGATGTCACAGAGCAGAACAGATAATTACAGTTTGAATTGCACCGATAAAAAAAACAGCTCAGCTCAGGCATAAATGAGATATGCCCTCAAATTAGGCATGTGTCGACAGGAACATTTCACAGTGTGATTATCTAGGCCAGAACAATCTCAGTACATGATATTATCACAATAATTACTGAAGCAAGATGTATATCTTCAAACTGTATTAAAATGTAGCTACTTTAATGACAGCCAATATTTTTTCACTTAGTTTTAAAACACAGATTTAAGGGAATACCTTCATTAATAATGATAAATGTCATGAGTGCTGCTTTTGCCTTGATAAATGTGTATATTTATTGGTGTGCCGCTGGGCCCAGGCCTTTCTTCACCGTTGTTACCGCTATAATTACAATCATAAAAACTTGCATTATGCTATGCTGTTTCTATTCCTTATTGAGTGTGTGGTCATAATGATTATCATCTTATCTCTGCTCCCAATACACCAAAGCTCATTAACGGCTGCAAAAATGTTTCTTCAAAGTTACTTAAAAATTGTCTTGCAGAGACGCAGAGAAGAGTCTGGTGTGTCGTAGCTCACAGAGGAGATCTTAACACCTCAAAGATCTCTACTACATGCCCTGAATAGATGTGGCTCTGTGTATCAAACAGCGCCGACTGGTTGAACAGTGATGGATATCCAGGAGCCTTGAGGTTGAGCCAACAACCCCAACACAAGTAACACAAGTAAAACAACAAACCAAAGAAATGGCTAGAGTAAATAGATGGTTTGTTTGTTTTCTGTCAACATCATATCCTTTTAGAATGAGAATGTTTGGGTTTGCTGACTTTGGTCAGAAAAAATAAACACTTTTAGAGACATATTGGTGAACTCTAATTTGTCTATGACATTTATTTTTTACTAGACCAGGGCTCACTGCCATTTCCAAGTTCTAGCTATTTTTGGGCCTTTACATGCCATCATAGTGGGGGACTGAAATACATCTAAATGCGAGACAAAACAATGTGAGGGTAGCGTGTTAGCAAGTTAGCAACCGAGATCAGCAAAGTGGCCGGACAGTTTCATTCTTGTTATACAGAAAAGGACCGTGAGTTCTTATAACCCTCAGATTGAGCTTCTAAAATCGTTGTGTACATGTATCCCTAACACTTCGTCCTACCACTCAATCCCAGCAAGCATCTAGAACTCCTACCTCTAGATGTAAACACACAAATGGGTGCACTGGGTTTGGGTCTAAACGATTGATTATCAAAAAGACAATCAATAGGTTATTGTTGAATTAAAATATTGAACTGCCAATTATCAGTTGACTGATAATACATATACCTATACGTAATCGCCAAAAAAAATCATTTGCAGTGTTCACAAAGTCCTTCTGAAATGCCTTCTGTATACAAGTCACTTAGACTGAATGCGTGAGTTGGTAGCAGATGAAAAAGCGCCTGAAGCACCATCATAGGCAGGAAGAAAACAAACATGAATTGAATTCAGACTCTGGCAGTATGCATCCTTTTCTCCGCAGGTCATTCAAAAGGCTGCTTCCCATCCAGAGAGCGAAACAGTAACCTCCATGTAATTGGATTGTGTGCTTGAGCTGATTACCAAAATAGAAATGCACCCAGCCATTCCAGGTGATGGGAATCAGGAGTCTCCGGGCCAGCCAGTATCTTTGTCAGTAAATATGTCAACGACAGAAACGCAGAGATCCGCAGCAGAGTGCCGCCTCACTGGAGCTGGTACTAATTCCTTACATAGGTATGTTTTACAAAGAGCAAATTATCTTTCAATCAAATCAATACATTCTCTTCAATCTAATTCAGAAGCTAAGAGAAAATTAAATTGGCTGATACTCCTTGAACACATCAAAGGCTTTCTCTGTAATGTTCCCATTGCTGCCAACAGGCATTTTTCCCCCTGACTGCAGCACTTTTCTGCATCTCTTGGACTGGCAGCTGTATGACTCAAATCGACAGTAACCAAAGTGTGAAATATGCAGATTGCTCTATGGTTGATAACGCTGTCCTGTCCTCTTGTCCAGGCACTGGTGTGATGCAGCGAAAAACAAAGCTCTCACACCGCACAACCATCAGTGCCCATGGGAGTCCTACATTACAATCAGGTGGAGAAATAGAAATCTGTCCCTTTCTTCTTTTGATAAAAAGACGACTGATCCTGAGCAATTATTAGTATCTTACATGTTGTGTTCACTCTCACATCATCATTACATGCACCCTGAGGTGAATAAATAAGTGATTTTTGTTCAAACAACCCATCCACACGAGTGTTCATTAATGCTACCCGTTAACCGAGCACAGAGAAATTCCTCTGTCGCTTCACAGAAAGACATTCAAACAAAGATATCACAGATTAAGTTAAAGGCATCAGAAAACTGGTTTCTTGACATTACATCCACAGAGCTCCTCGTTGTGACTGAGCAGGACTAATGCATAATTTACAGCATTTTTAGATTCATGAAAACTAGTTTTCTCCATTTGTGATGTGGGAAAATACTCACTGTGAATTAAAGGTCAAAACAGAGAAAGAAAATACTGATATTTCAACTTCAGTAGAGTGAAAATGGACTGTCAAAAATCCAGCAGACCATAAGTCCAAAGGGCCCATGTGCAGTAATTAAACTAGCCTATATTGGATAACTGAAAGGTAAATAACTTGTATGTGCATTGTTAAAAGAAGTACTACAGGCAGCCACAGACAAGATTTTACAAAGTAGCTGCTTAATGAAGTTCAGCCACCATCACCAACACACTTCAAGAGACAGCTCCACAGATACTTGTAGCAAGCGCTAATGTATGTGGAGCTATGGTTTGCTAGGCAATGTACCAAACTACAGTGAGACTAGACAATCTAGATGAGCACAACTTTTTAAAATGTAAAATATTATTTTAAATTAAATGTTTATACGGACATAGGCTGGAAGTAGTTCTATGGTGTGAGAGGTTTTTATATAACAGGCATTATTTATGTTTCATATGACTTGTTCAAACCGCCAGTCAAATCTGATGTCAGAGGCATCTGAAGAGAAATCCAAATTAAGAAACTACAAACAGTCTTATGTAAGTAAAGTGAGTAAAAGTAAAAGTACAGAATAAATATCAAAATGGCTCTAATAAGATTTGTTTCTCATCTTGAAGTGACAGGTCAAATATTGGGGAAATGAAGATAAGTGTCGACAAATTAACTGAAGGCAATACATAGAAATAAAGAGCTGTGTGCAGAGTACTTGTAAACAGCACTGTAACCAAGTTGTATTCTTAATCAAACATTTTTTTAGAAGATGATCACTCTGCACCAGAAAAGCCACAAGTCTGAAATATGAGCATGTTTTAGGGCAATTACAGATCAGCTGACGAACTACTGATTAACTACATCATCTTGGTTAAGTAAACCACTTTAAAACCAACATTAGTCTTTAATCACTCAGCAGCGTCTCTAACACTCACTTTAATAGCCATATTAGCAGATTTGATGAAAGAACAAAGACTTGCTCTTAAGGTTAAGTGGCTGACAGATGATGTGTGAATTGTTATTGTAATCACAGTTGAATAATTAAAGTAAACAAACATTAAAATGAATCAAAGATTAATGAAGAACATTTTCTGCCATTTCATAGTGGAATTCTCATTTATGCAAAACTTCCTTTTTAGTACACTATCAACATCATTCCCCAATATTTGTAGAAAGGAAAACATGGGAAAATAAATGGCACTACGAACATCATAATTTGTCAAGCCTAAATAGTGGTGACCAGTCTGAAGTGGCTCTTCGACTCCATCATGAGTACAAATAAATAATAATATTGTGGCTTGTCCGTGGCAACAGCGATGCAGACGATGAAAAGAACACTCACACATTGTCCGGAGTGTAAGGAAACCCAGATCTCAAAACATTGACATGGTGCCAGATCGAATTTTTCTGTGCTCAAAGAGGAGAAACAAGAGCAGCTCCATTAACATGCTCAGCCATTCCCCTCTGCCATGATTTCTGAATTACAAAAGCCAGCCACTACAATTCTCAAAACACTTCTCATTATCTCCGCTCACTTCATTCTATAATGGAGACACTCTATCTCAATGCAAGTCGTTAACAGTAGCATCTACTGTGGCAAAATTGTTCAGGTTTGTAGGCAATTTTAAAATAGTTTGACTGCATAAATACTTGAAGTGAAACTCTCGCCAAAAGGATTTATTTGTGATTGAATACGAGTCCAACCTTCGTGTAAAAGCATAATTACGACGAAAGAGGCACTTTCAAGATTTACCATAGTTTCGTTTTTGGGTAAGCTAATTTTCAATGGAGTGCGGGGGCACTGGTACGCTAGCATCAAAATATTTTCAAAACACTAAGAGGGCTCGACACAACATGAAACTTTGCTCGTAGTATCACCAGGGTCTCTGCACATGAACACGAGCATTGAGAACATTGTTTGTGTACACAGAGTTTACTAAAAAAGAAGGTTTTTGAACAAACAACTCACGTTAATAGCTGTATCTCTGGCACGCCGCCGTCATGGCAGACAAAAAGTGTTGATCCCAGAGTGCGACCTTTACCTTATAATAAAGGTAATTACCTTAATTATGCTTTTATACAAAGGTTTGACTCATATTCAATCACAAATAAAGCCTAGGTTGCTTTTCGGCGAGAGTTTCACTTTAATCTCTTGGTGGAAAGACCTTACACTGAAATCTGCAATTAATGTATATTGATATAAAGGACTATTAAATCTGTCATATGGTGTGGTTTAACACTAATTTGACATATGCTCCTGTTTGTAGTCTTTCAGCACTCCTCTAGGAGTGTCAGGATATACTAGTATTGACGAGAACTGCAAAATTAAATAAAAATAATAATATCATGCAGTGTTTCCTCTAGGATTTTTTTCAGCAGCGGGGGCAGGCTCTCCGGGGAGCCGTGGCGGCGTAAACAAATGACACTTGACTGCAGATTTTACTTTTATGCCCAGCATAATCCCCCTTTTTATTGAACGGCTGGCATGGAAAATGGCTTTTTAAAGGCTGAATGTAGAAATAAAAAAATAAGAACAAAAAATACAACAATAACATTTTTTTTTTATTATTTAATTTAAATTTAATTTAAGGTCCCAGCCTAATAGCCTGTGCTTCCCTTTAGGTTTTTCTCCTCTACTCTCATCTCTCTCCCCTGCACCATCACTTTGCTCTCCTGCTCCTTCACTCAGCTCTCCCCCTGCTGTACTCTGCTCTCCTTCACTTTGTTCCACTGCTCCTCCCTTTCTAATGTTACTTGTCTTATACGACTACATAAAACATTAACGATAGATATTTACACTCACATCACATCTGATTACAAGTGTGAAGAACATTTTTTACCTAACCATCATCATTTGAGTCAGTAAAAGGCTAATGATACCCGACTAGCGTCATCTTCATCAGGTGTCTTTCTCTTCTTTGAGAAATATTTGAACAAGCTCATCTACTCCAAAGAGTAGATACTGAGCAAGATAGTTATCTAGTTTACCTCAGCACTTGCGACACCCGACCCAGTGCAGGACTCTACTGTGAAGGTGGTGATATGATGCGGAGGTGTTGTATTTTGCCTTTTGACCACTCATTAAGTATAACTGCCCTTTGAGTGCACCTTTGAACAGTTATGATTCTCCAACTGCCTCCCATCCACTCATATTTTGAGTGTTACTACATCCGCGAAGGTCCTGATACTGGAAAATGATACCAAACTTTGAAGGAAAAAAAAGACAAAAACAATCCACGGCCTTGGTTATCAGCTACTTAGACTGCGGTGACAAGGTCAAGGGGGAGCCTTATGATTTTAATATAACACGAAAGACTGTCTTGGTTTTAAGTGACATGCCCTAGGTTGCCATGTTATATATAGACCATCTTTGATTTGTTGAAAGAAGACTTTAGGACATCAAACTGACAATGAAGTTCTTCATGTATAGACTGACATCATCCGCATAATAATGCTGCAGCATGTTTGAAAATAGAAGGGACCAAGCAGTGACTTCTGCTATACTGCCAAATATTATAGATGATCATTCTTCAGAAAATATTTTTTAAAAAATGTATTACAAGACAAGCAAAACAGTAAAGTGCAATTTGATGAATGGCTGGCAGATTTGCTTGAATTATAAACTTGGATGAAAATGTTTTCAAGGTTTATGGATTGAAAGTCTGCTGTAGTGCTAAAAAACTAAGGGAACTTTGCCATTAACCAAGAAACTGAATAATTCAAAAGCAGGGAAAGTACCAGTGGAGATGAGGGAACACCTGAAGTGCTTCATGTTGACTTTACTGTTGGCAGATACAACCCTTCCTCAGCCACATAGTCAGAGTTCTGAATAAAAAGTCAGGGTGGTTTCCCACTAGGCACTGCTGCAAACGTGTTTTGACCTTTCTGACTTTTGTTGATTATCAATCTTACCTTACAATGGTCTTCACATGAGCCAAACAGGTTCAGGCATTTAAGAGCAACTGGCAAGTCTGATATTTTGTCACAAAAGACCTCAAGACACCTCTGCTGACCTTCTTTAGAAGGGTATTTTGGGGAGCTGCACTGATATCTTTCTTTGTATGTCTTCAGCTGCAATACGAACATTTCAGGCTATATGCAAGCAAGTAGAGGAAGACGTTGAAAGATGTTCAAATCTCTAAATTTCATACCAAGCCCATAAATCAAGTTAAAATGGATGCACTCCCTCCTGTTAACTTTTCCTCTTCTATGATCACTCTTGCTCCTCGTATCGGCTACTGGGAAAAGCTTCCCTTTTCCATCTCCAAATTAATATGAAAAGAAAGGAAGCCTGTTTTAAACTCACAACTCTCAAGTGATACAAGACCCAGGGAGGACTGGCCCTGTCAAATTTTATGATGTACTTTTGGTCTTGTGCGCTACATCCTTTCTCTACTTGGTTCATTTCTAGTTCTCCCCTCTCTCAGAGACCAATTGAGGAGAATATTTTGCAGGACCTGGTTTCTTTCAAAAAAACAGTTGAAAAAAGCCTAATTACATTTGTGTTTTCAACAATTTTTCACTTTTCACTGGAAATATACCTGTCCCATTTCCACATTGACTGGAGCCATGTGAGTAAATGTTTAATGATTTATAAATTGAATACGATCTACCAGGATAATTTCGAGATCAGCCATTTGGGCATATGGTGTCCCACTGAGATCAGAATACCGTCTTCTTATAATATTATTTAATTTTATATAATTATTAGTCTCTTAAAAAACAGAGTGGTGGTTTCTTGGTTATACAAAATAATATCTCAATCTTTAACTGATGAAGAGACGTCAGGACACGGTGGCGAAAACTGTGTGTGGTACAACTAAAACTTTTACAAAAAGTCTCAATATGTGAAGTAATTATATCTCCCAATTGTGACCTATGTCCACTTAAGCACATGTACAGGGAATGCCCTGATGTGGTTTGATTCTGAAACCTCCTTAACTTGCTCTCTGGACGACTACTCCTTAGTTTTGTCTTTGGACACATTCTTTGGGCTGGTCTCACTGCAGCCAAGAAAATGTTGGCCTTGAGATGACAACCACCACATTCCGTGGCTAAGCAACAGTGGGTCAGCTCTCTGATCAAACTTGTCCTAATAGAGTGGATGTTGGGGAGCGAAAAAAGAGGGAAATGTCAAATGAAATGAGGGTTCAAAAGTGCAAGTTGGATATGCAAAGCAATGGCAGTAGTGAACAAACATGAAGTGTCAGCAGCTTCCTGGATATTGTCAGCTGTGATGTACTGTAATCACAAGAGGTTACGGTCACTGTGATCTGTGTCATTACTCTTAAATTGAACATGGCTTTAGAGACACTTTAGAGATGAGTAATTTCCTGAGCTACTTCACATGATGGTGCTGATCCAGACTCTTTTTCTGCTATTGTTGTCAACTGCATACAGTCCAATACATTTCTGATATGCAGTTTGTTTGATCTGGTTGCAACAGCTGTCAAGAACAAACATTGTTGTATATGCAAATTAACAGCAATTTATCTTAAGGAAGGTTAGTAAAGATAATTAACTCATACCTCACCACTCCAGAAAACTCAGCACTAGAAACACTATTGTTGAAACAGAATCACAGTTATTTACGAACAGGGAATTTTTGGCCAAATACATGCACAATTTGAACTTTTCTTTTACACTACCGCTCAGGAGTAGAAATGTCCTTTTTTTTAACAATAGTACATCATTTCAATTGAATAACATTTGATCATTAGAAAACTCTTGTGCAATCATGTCAGAACAGCAGACACATCACACACAGGAATCAGCTGTGATGTTGGGGGTTGGGTTGGTTGGTGAAGTCGGCAGGCTCAAGCTCTTTTTCATTAGAGGATAATCAGGGTGACCGTTGCACCTGACTGCCTCCAGTTAGCTCAACTGAAATGCGACTTCAAGTCAAGATTATTAACTAATGTAAAGACTTCACTTAACTACACCAACGATGCATGTTTCCTTTCTCACTCTATATAAACAGAGTTTGTTAAACAGTTCATTTTAATATCAAAAAATGTGCTTTAAAGCTAGTGTGCAAGAAGGGAGCTCACAAAAATCAAAGTATCAGATACTACCACACAAACATTACTAACAGATCATTTGAAGGGTCTACGTGGAATAAAGAGAAAATCAAGATGTATAACACATTGTCACAACAAGCAATTTAGAGTGTAGCACTTTGCAACCATGTGCCAAGACCACACTTAAGAGATTTTCTTTGTTAAAAGCTACTGTATGCCCCATTGGCTGAACACAATTTATACCATAATGCCAGAACAGTAGCAGGGCTCCAGAGTGCGACCATTTTGGTCGCATATGCGACCAAAAATTTTAAGAGTGCACCTAAGGATTTTTCTAGGTCGCACCGGTGCATCTAAAAAATATAAATGTCCTTTGCAAGCACATCGTCTCTCTGTGTTCTCCTGTGACTGAACTGACAGTCATGGTAGAGCATTATCTTGGTCTAAACCGATAAGAGACAGAGTTTGGGCGGAACTTTGCCTCGGATTGGCTGTGGTCACTGCTCTCCGTTGTGTGTATTTAAAATTTGCGAGCGGCAAAAAAAAAATAAAAATGCGAGCGGCGCGAGCGACCTGAGCGCCACAGCAGCGGAAGGGGAAAAGAAAAGAAACAATCTAAGCCGACAACCACCCCTGCTGCCATTCCCTCGGTTCCTGCTGAGATGCCAAGCCCCGGTCCTTCGGCGGCATCAGACTCGGAACCAGAGGAGACAACCCAGTCAGTAGCCCTTTTTAGATAGAAAAGGCGGCACATTTGCTCCAACTCAAGGGCGGCAATTTGCCAGCCTGTCTTTCTAAAACCGAGGCGTAATTTTCCTCCTTTTCCAAAAGCCGCCTCTGAGGTAGGCGTAAACATGTGACGTGACGTGAAGCTGGAAGTTGGGCTGTGAACGGTGACATAGAATTTGTCTTCAAAATAAGAGCTTTACATTGCACCC
>CAEMYA010000003.1:2444550-2460122 GCA_903131615.1 Diplodus sargus | reverse complement strand
ATACAACATTGCCAAAGAGGAGCTGCCTAATAGTGAAACACCTTATTTTTCTTATGTCAATGTCCTTCAAATAAAGACAAGGATTTCTCAATATCTTAGTCTTGTTTGGAAATCATTCACGTTATGTTAAAGTTGTGGAGCCAGAAAGGTCTCCTTATGGCGTTAAAATTCGAGTGCACCTAAATTTTGTGCCAGTGGACCTAAAAAAAAAAGTTAGGCGCACCAGTGCATCCAATGCAAAAAGTTAGTCTGGAGCCCTGAGTAGTGTCATTTAAAGGAAGTTAGAGAAACAGGTTAGTATAATACAAAATATAGCTTGTTTGTGAGTACAATCTCGTTAAGAAATCATATATGCTTTGGTTCAGGCCTGATGTTTCTCTCAACAATTCTTTCTGAAACTGGGGCTTGGAACTTGGTTTAAAGTGATTAAAATAGTGCAAAAGACAGAAAAGGTTTTAGGAAGAAGGCAAATCAAACAAAAGATGTAACCTTATCCCGTACTTGCATCATTGTGGATACATCTAATTTCCAAAAACCAAGATATCAACACTGGTGACACTGTAAATAAAACTGTCCAAACTGTGAATTATCATAATCTTGAATGTCCAAGAAGAGTATTAACCGCTTTAATCAATGTTATATAAAACATTTTTCTCCTGAAAGCAGAATGTAAACAGAGAGAGAGTTAAATAAATATGTTGGCTAAAGTTAGCTTGATAAATCTTCTTAAATACTGACTGACAAACCAGAGAGAAGGAAGAGTTGTGAAAGGACAAGGCCTGAGGCTAAAGAGCAGACAGTCCCTTGTCTATCACTGCTGGGTGTGCGTGTCACTGTGTGTTTCTTCACGGATCTGTCTGTGTCTGTGTGATTGAATAAAATAAAGACAGCATTTTTTCACTTCAGTCTTTTGAGTATTGTTTATTACATGCATTCCTGCATGGGCAGCCTGCCGGGCAGGATTCCAACAAATTCCAACTGAAATGTGACATGCCCATCTGCACATGATGCATTCAGTGCAGTTAATAATATCTACACGTAAGTTCTGTGGGTATTTCAAACTGTCAAACTAGTTTAATACATACTGAAGCTTCAAACCTACTATAGTGCAGATGACCTGCAGAAATCTGTAATGCAGGAACAAAAGACCATCAGTCTAACTGCTCCTGTGGAGGGTCAGGAGTCTAACTATGGGAGGACAACAGCCGCTGCTGAGCGACTAATAAACTGCACTACTGTTTGTTCCTTGGACAGTTGAGGTGTTGCCATGTGAATGTCTAACTAGAGAGAGGGCATGGACAACCATTAACCTCAAATAACTGCCTGCCTCTCCTCCAGCAGCTGCTTAACAGAGGCCGAGTCAACAAGCAGGGCTTCAAATAACGTTGTCACTCTCACATTGTAGCCTTCCAGAATCCATGCAACAGTGGTCTGTTCCTGAGAGGCACAAGTGTCACATTCAGACACTGATGGCTGTCGGGAGTAAGCACCAGCAGTTCACATCAGAAAACTGCAAGTTTTGACAGTAAAAATCAATTAAACCATTCTGGTAAAGAGGGAAAAATAATTTGACTAGCTTGTATTTCTTTTAGCCAATCATAAGTTTCTCAGGCAGCACAAAGCACACAATACAGCGACCATGCCCTGGCAACACAGTGCCTGGCAAGAGCATCTCTCTTGCATGGTGCAGTTTTTTTAAAGCCATAGCACCTGTACGTCGGTGTACTGCGTGGTGGCTGCATTACTGAGCTGCCGCGGCTAACTTGTGTGTTTGTGCTGGTACAGTGTGACTCCTGCCTACCCTATCCATTTACATGGAGTTTGACTTTGATAATTTGAAGTCCGTATGAGTGTTTACACGTCCTTGTCAGGTCGAGGTTTGCCAAGAACCACGCGCATGTTGTGGAAAAAATAGGCGTGACTTCAAATCTCTAAATGAGGCGATGCAGTAGCCACGCTTGACACACGCATTAGAAGTGCTTCCTTGTCATTTCCTGTAGAGACAAGGGATTTTGATAGCACTTAAATTCGGATAGTAGAAGAGAAGAAGAATGCCAACAGAACGAGTCGGTCAATGGCTGGCAGGATAGAAAGGCTGGAGACACACTTTGATATTAACAACATATGCGTATACATGAACGCTACTTTGCATATCCTGCTTCTGTGTGCTTTTGCACGTCCCCAGAGATAACATACACAGATGAATAGTAAGGGCAGTGAAGGCCGGTTTGGGGATGTGTCAGGATCTAAGGTCAGCAAGCAGACAAGCTAGAATATGCGATAGCATCCTACACTAACACACCCAGCATATGGGCAAGTATGTAAACAACTACATCCAAGGCGTAGCCGGTTGTCTACAAGAACATGTGGTTAAAAGCAATTATATCTCAGGCCTTATACCCACAGGCTACATCAAGTATGTCACACTGTCTTGCAAGTGAAGTCTGTGCCCTAAAATTGCTAAAGTTGGCAGTAACATCTGAGAGTATGACACTTTCATACGCAATCACTGCCAGTGTCTGAAATGGAAAATGTATGCAAGGCAGAGGAGGAACAGCATGCTACATTTCACAGATAGTAAAAAACCCGCATTCAGTTACACCCAGTGTAATGTGATAAAACTAGACTTGTGTATAACAATGCTTTGAAATGTTGGCGCTAGATGGGCTCACCCCCACTTTCAAATTCATGTTGGTCCTCATCCACATTATTTAGACACAAACTGAGCTTTCTATTAGGTTATACATGGCCTTTAACTAAACAACCATGTTTACATGTTGCAACACAGCAGGATTGTTAGTTTAAATGCGTTTGCCCCATTCAGACGTCTGACAGCCTTGTTTACATATTTGCTGCCACCGTCACCGTTTGGTCATCCATTTAAGAAAATCACAGTGGTGCATCCACCTGCAAAAATGCAAGTCAACTGGGTCAGCGCTCAAATGCTCTGTCACCCTGAAACTAAAGTAAAGGTTTGTATGCATTTTCCTCAGGTTGTAAATAATGTTAACGACCTACCTTCAGTTATCCATCTACATCTGCTCTGCTACATGCCTGTGTGCTTTCCTTTTGCCTGACATCGTCAATCTTCTTTTATAGTGCCTGCCAAATTAAAATGCAAAGCAAACAGGTAGACTGTCAGGCATCATGTTCTCCCTTTTATGTCAGCATTTAATGCATTTTCTGTGAGATTACAGTACGGCAAGAGCAACATTAGGCAACGACTCACCATATACATAGGGCATGGCACAAGTGGTATTTTTCAGCCCTAATATATTCCATATTCATATTTAGTCTGATATATTCAAAACTTGGAGGACCCCAGTATTTCACTTCACTACTAATAACACTGAAGCTGAATTTATGATTCTCTGTTGAGTTGTTTCACTGCTCCTGCTGCAGATGCCTACAGCGTGGCAACTGATTTATAACCTGGTTTAGGATTTAACCTGCTGACTGTCATGGCAAAGCTACCTCATAAGATGGATGTGTTGTACATTATCAAGCCGTGTTGTGCATTTATTACACACCTAAAGTAATTGGGCGTACCTTTGTTTATTCCCTCTCTTATAGCAGAGCTGATTGCGGTTAGAAGAAGGCTTTCAGTGGAAATGGTTTTGCGAAATCACAAAATACGCATTTGTCTGAATAGGGGGATTATAAAGCATTTCTGCAGCTTGCTCCATGTTTTCTTCCCTATCAACAAACCACCAGCAATGGAAAAATGTAGGAGCAAACACAAAGCAGGCCAAACTATTCCATTACAATTCTTGTGGTCTCCATGCAGCCTTTATTGCGTCCGTTGCCCCGCACATAGATACCACAACATCTCAACACAGACACATAAATCTGGCTTAAGCTGTTGAGTGAAACGTTACCCACCCCTATGTTTCCAAACCAGTCAGGACAGTCCAATCCATTTAAGTTAAAGCCACAAGATTGCTTCTGTGACTGTTTGGACAAATGTCCACACAGCAAGAGCAAAATATTAAGTTTACTGTCACATATGACACAGAGAAGATGCAAATCCTCACATTTCAGAAGCTGGAATCTGAATTTTGCAACAACAAAAACTCAAGTATTGATTATCATATTAGTTGCCAATTAATTTCCTGTCAACTGACTAATTAATGTATCAACAAATCGGTACAGCTTTAGTTTCTATGTCTCTTTTGTTTGAGTTTAACAGTCATAGTAACAGTGTCGACAGGGTCTGTCGATGATGTGGCTCTTTATTTGACATGAACTTAAAGTTTGCCAACACACGACAACAAGATTTCATTCCACGGTAAAGAGTGAATGCGTTTGTCATCAGAAACAGCAGCTAGACTACACAAGTTGAAAGTGGTCCAACTATCACTGGGCCCTTATAACTTTGCCTGTAACTACGTTCAATATGTGACTATTTCTTTTTGAATTGGCAGATCTAATGGGGATTTCTTGCAACTGATAGCTTGTGATCCAGTTCAGAAGTCACCTCAAACACGTCAAGCAAAAAAGAGAAAAAAGACAGACACAGAACAGCTGAAGATACATCATATATTACATATATTCTAATAAACCAGCACTGTGATCTTTATATATCCTACAACTGAAGCAGAGTTAATTTTTTCTCCATGCTGTGTAAAACGAACTTTACATGATCACGGTAAGACCGGATGACTACACCTCAGTGGTCTATAAACTGAAGCTGCTTTGATGTGAAGATGCTTTAAACTAAAAACGGATGGAACACTTTCATATATCTGTTGCCATATGTGCTGAGGCAGTGGGGCGAAACAGGATAGCAGAACTCAGTAAGCATTAACGCAGTCGTGGACGGAAAAATAATTTTCACAAAGTATTGACATTTGTATTGCAGTTCCACTTGATCATGTGTTTCCACTTTAGACGGCAGCAACTGTGTCATTTACGGATGTTCCCTCATTTACTTGTCAATATCACAAGTGAGGCACATTTCATCCAAGAGAGACAACGGTTTCTCTTTGATTCGACAGATGACAGAGGATTCTGCAGTATGATTAGGGCAATGGGGACAGAACCACCCACTCACAGCCACCACGCTCAAGTATTGATGTGCTCTGAGGATTTCCCACACATCACATCTTCACAGACCTTTCAAGCTCTTCACTAAGCTCAACTCAAAGATGTATCTTTATAAAGACGGTGGCATTTGTACAGCTCGACTCAAGCTCACAGCTTCAGGGAGGACACTATATTTGTTTTCTGTCAACAAATTAGGTTATCAATTTGTAGAAAAGCTTTAGAATACTCCAACATTTTCATACCTCTTTCTTTACACCGGAATGCTGTTCACCCATTTGTAGATGGTTAACTGTCATATGTGGATTGCAGTGAAAAGATCACCAGTGTCTGGAACAAGTGAGGCGAGAGCGATAAACGAGGTCATGTTGCTTATGAGCGGATGAATGAAGACAGTACTGAAAGCAAACGCTTGTTATACATACTAATGCAATTTGACAGGGCTTGGTTACAACAACGCAAGAAAGCACCTTTAGAAAAAAAACAGCTTGAATTGACTCATATTTTCTACAGCTTTTCTTTCTGAGAGCAAAGATGACGATTCCTCAAACCAAAGGCAAATGAGACAGCATTTCTGCAGCATCCAGGACTGTGCTGCGCCTCAAGAGCTGACAATATCTTTATTGCCCGAGTGGAAGAGAGTTGAGTGTAACCTGGGCTCGCATCCCAGGAAAAGATGGATCACCAGGCTCTGGCAAAGAAGCAACTGAGCATCAAGAATTCAGGGTGTGCTCTTTTCTGCTGTAATTGGCAAGTCACTGGTGAGAAATCCAATCAGGGCAATAAAAACTAAAGCAGAGTTGCATATTCTCTGATCCATGACACGACTTTAAAAGTCGTCACATTTCAGGGTTGCCACCACATATTACTAACGTACACGTCTATATTCTTTGTAAACAATACAAGTGGAAATGCATGTCTTTCTTCATTCAAATTGCAAGCAACAAGAAATTGCGATAACCTAGACTGCTTGAAAAATAAAATCCCAAATTTCAGACACACTTGTCTGACCAATGAAAATGTTTTGTTGTGAGTGTGCGAGCAAAATATTCGCTCCCTGGAGCCCTGATCAGGCACAGTTCCTAAAGATTTCTTGTTACATTTAATATTGTTTAAAATATGGTTTGTTAATGCTCATTTAGTGAATTGCTCTCATATTTTTCAGAATAATGTGCAATGTGCTTCAGATTTAACATATGATTTGGCCACTGAATACACTTTTTTCAGACCTTGATTAAATTGTACTTTATTGCGACAGTTTTTTTTAAACCGGTTGACTAGTCTAAATTTAAACCGTTTAAACTTTAGGAACATCACTAGTTCTCACACAACAGAACAACTTAAATGCATAAAAACAGATACATTTGTCCCACACTGGTCCACAGGAGGGACGAATAGGTGGGATCAATATTGAACATAGAATCGCAGATCCATTTCAGATCCTTTGTGTTCTCAAACCCGCTGCATTTCAAGTAAAGCTGTCCACCACAAGCTGTCATAAAAACACCTCACTGTCGCTTGTGAACATAGAACCGCAACAGGCAGTTTTAATTAGTGATATTCATGAAGTAAGCTGTTTGGAGTAACATTAAAATGCACCAAAATGTGTCTGCAATATCGAATATTTCTCGGGTGCATCGAACATCTCAAGCACCGCTGCTGGCTGAAAACTGTGTTTGGACCTCAGCAATTTGTTCTTGTGGGTGGGAGGTTTGGTCTCTTCTTGAAAAACCTCTCCTCATCTCCAACAACAGCTCTAGATGACACTTCTCTCTCTTTCTCTCTCTCACTCTCTCTCAACATATCACACTACAGAACTCAACACAAAACACGTAACCGACTAAAGAAAGCTTCAATACATGTTTCTATTAAACTGTTATAAATTGCATCTACACTACTGATCACATTTTAATGGGAGCCTTCTTAAGGGCAGGTGGTTAATATACAGCTGTGGAATACTGCAAAATCAGTTATCTGCAAATTATTTTCTCATTTGGCCTATATATCTTCAGAGAACAGTCAAAATGTCCACTGCAATTTCTAGAAGGCCTGAGGTGATGCAATCAAGCAACAAACAATCAAAATCCAAAACATTTCATCTGCTATAATGTTACTACACGGACACACAGCACCTTTCCACATCTGAGAAGCTTGAACAAGAGAATGTTTACTGAGAACGTTTTTCTTTACTTGAAAACTGATTCAGACATTTTTTAATAGATGAACAATAGCTGCACATTAATCTTCTTTTGAACAACAAATTGACTAATCATTCTTCTTTGTATCTCGAGGGCTGAGATCAGAATAAATGACAAAAACTTGACTTTGAAATCCTCTTTCATGCATTGATCTTCCTCTTAAATGTCTCTCTGTTAAAAGCAGCGGACAGATTAGTAAGTAAAAAGTATTCTAATGGAATTTGCAATTTCCTACTATCAAATAAAAGTATGGTCATGTTTGTAAAGCCGATTTTCTTCACTCTTTCTTCAGATATTTGGGTTTCACTCCAGTGCTTTAACAAGCCCAACCCCCATCACTTAGGGAGGACCACTTCAAATAAATCTCAACCTGGGGGAAACACTGCACAATGTTTTGAACTACAAAGGTGCTCCATCTCATCTCATCGTGTCCAATGGCATTAACTACACCATGAGGCTGATTATGGACTCCCGACTGCACAAAGGGAATTAAGGAATGCATAGCTGGCCTGTCACAATAACAAATTTTGCTGGACGGAAAATTGTCCCAGAAATTATTGCGATAAACGATATTATCGTTATATATTGTTTTGAGACCATTTTTCAACTAATATAATGATAATGGCATAATAATGCAAGTACACCCTTTCAAATATCAATAAACTTTTATTTCTAAAGAATATTTAACATTGGAATTGGAATGTGAAGAAGATATTTTAAATATCCAAAATAAATAAACAAAACAACCAGAAACAATAAATAAAAAGGACTCTCAGTCTCTGTTAGCAAAAATTGCATGTGAATTGAATTACACACAACCAAAAACAATAACCCTAACCCTTTAGTATGTCGTCTTTCACACTGTACAGTTGTGGAACTGCCGTTTGTGACACGTATGTTCTCCCAGGCAATTTGTACTGGCTGTCAAATGTTTGCAGCATTTGTCGAAATGCCCGGTTTTCGACGGTATCAAAGAGCTGCATCTCTTTAGCAATGCAGCAAACTGCACTGTCTGTGAGTGACCAATGTGTTATGTTTTAACTGTGCAGTGCCAGCATTACCTGCAAATTTCGTGTTCCCCACATGTTGCTGGTATCGACTACAAAATTTACAGTTCATGGAATTCGTCTCTCTGAGACCTCAACCAGTCAAATTTGCGCACTCATTCTTCACGAAAGCAGTATTTTCTGCCCTTTTTCACCACACTTATGTCTTCAGACTTGGCCTCATCCTCTGAGTTAGGATTTGACTCTGACACACTACTGGGCATATTGGGGAGAAAATATCCCAGAGATTCTACAAGATACATGTCCGCTGCATTACGGCTCAGATCTGGTTTTGCAGAACCACAATTATAGGTATGTGTTATAAAAACAACAACACGAAGTGTTCCCGACCGAAGGATTGGTAGAAGAGCTTGTCTGTCTCTCTATTGAGATTTGTGTGCTGGCCTCAACACGGGGTGTTTTACTTTGAAAAGTAACTGGATGTTATATTGTTGTTTCAGTGCGTGACTTCCTGCCTGCTCGGTGCTAAATTCAGCTGAATTTCTGCGTAGAAGGGCTTCGGGCTGCCGGCGCTGGGACCGACAGATACGAAGCGCAGCGGACCTGGTGGAAGTTAACAGACTAAAGCTAAACCTATCAGCTCTACTGGCGTGGTGGAGCCGTCACGCAGCGGACATGTATCTGGTGGAATCGCGGGAGATCGTTTCACCATTGTTCGCTGAACGTGCTTCCGCACGTGCTGCGCTCACAACAACTTTTGGACCCTCCCCCTCTACACACATCGGCCCTGCCACCTGTGATTCCAGATTCTTTTATTCGCATCTTCCATGTGCCAGTGTAAAAAAAACAAAACACTGGCAAATTCACTGGTCGCACATGTGCGACTTGATTCATTTCACATGTGATCTATTTTTCTTTGACCAAAGTAACACCCAAGAATATGTACACATTCTCCCCAAAAGTAAACGGCTTGATTCAAGGTATTTTTTAAAAGGTACATGAAAGCCTTCAAATTAGCATCCAGCTATCTTAAGGATATGGATTAAATCTTACTTTGCCATCAGCTGGTGTGCGGCCATGAGATGACGGGAGCCTTACAAAGCCACCATAATCCCCTTGTCCTGGACTAATCTGATGCCCTGGCCCTCTAAACAAATACTGTTAAATTCTCTTCTTCCACACAGTTACTTTGATACCAAGCCTGATCAGGAACAGATTTCTAGAAAAGCAGGTCAAAGTTAACACATAACACAACACTATCACATTTCTTGAAGATCCTTAAGACTTCGCATTCCCTTTAAGTCAACCAGAAACACATTTGACTGAAAGCCACAGCATCATCAGATACATTAACAATCACTTAAACCATCGGTCGTTTCCACACTACCACACTGAAAAGGGTCACAGCACACATCAACATCACAGCATCTTAGTTATCACACAAATCTAACTGGAGGAAATGAGGACTTGCTCTCATGTTCACCTCAGGCTCTCATTCAGGCGTTATGTGAATTTACAACTATAAAATGTCATGCTATTGTGTGCTCAAGAGTGTTAAATTTCACTTCCACTTTACAATTGATGGCTCTGTCAGATTGTATAAAATTTGTCTGGCGTGCTGCAACAAGGCTCCTAACACCCTCACAATGAGTAGAACAAATTACTGCTAAAAAAAAGGTAATCAGATGGAGAGGAACTGCCTTTGAAAAGGTAGTCAGCTGGAAAAGAAGCAGTGCAAGCTCTGTGCCTCATAGTGAAGCAGTGCCGAGTTTCACTTGTTAGAAAAGCACAAAGACGACAAAGAAGTACTTCAAGGAACACTGGTGCTACAACCACTATTTTGTGAGCTACATTATCTTAATTTTGGCAAAGAAATCCTTGGTAATTATGACCATCTCTCAGGGAGCCTGACAGATATATTGATTTGCAGTTATTATGAACTGATATTACAAAATGATCTGTATCTGTATATGATATGCACCGATGGGTCAGGCTCGATGTCATGTATTTATTTTAGTTTGGCAAGTATCATGAGAAGAATGAGGGATAATAGTTCTCAATATGAACACCATAAAAACCCTACAAATCAATGCATAAGAGAGTAATAAATCAATACTGACTAAACACTCTTAGAGCCTAAGTGAAAGGCTTGAATCATTTATAAGCACAGCCAACAAATTACAGGAGCTCTAGTAAAGTTTACCTTCTTACTGCTCACTGGACTAAAACAGCCTTTTGTGGCTGTGTTATAGTATGTTATAGTATTGTCAAACACATCTAAATATTGATATACCGACTCTGAATATTAGAAACGGTTTCTTCTATCTGACAGTATAAAGTAAAAGTACACTCCCAAGTAATCTAATATCATGACAACACTGCTGTGAAATGTCCCACACACTAAGGTTCATATTCACAACACACACAACTAATTTAGTCTTCTTGAGGGCTGTGTGATCCTTTCGTTCTGCTGTGTTAACTTCCTGTGTGACACCTGAAATCATTACAGGGTGTAGCTACAGCCCAGCAAGGCTACACTTCAAGCACACCAACTGCTGCTTCCTACTGACCTCTGTGACAAACAGTTAAGTGCTACAAAACCACAAGTCTGCTGCTAGCTAATGGAAGCCGCACTCACAACTTCCAACCTCCCTAGCTTAGGATGACTACATGGTGCAAATCAGCCATGTTTATTGCATGACACACTGGAACAAAGTGGATTAACAGCACAGGGAAGTGTTGCTACAGTTGTGTGTAGGAGGATTCCATTTAATATTTTACGGCTGCGTTTACGTTAAGATTTTCTTTTATCAGAGTCACCAGCTCAGAGATATGGCCACACCCGGACAATGGAGCTGCCAAACTGATCTTTCAAATTAACTGCAGCATTAGGCAGGAACGCTTAAGGCTCCTTAGGAACGAGTAAATGTTTCCCTGCCAAAGTTTCCTTCAGTCTCTCTGGGCGATTGGTGTGTTTATCTGAACAAATAGCATTGACAGTCAGTGATTAAGCATTTCAGCGACCAACTCTAATGAACAAACAAAACCGCCCTTTCATACTGAATCCTTAACTTTCAGAACACATCTTATAGCAGCTCTAATCTCTACTTCTGGACAAAACAAGACCGTTTTTGACCGGGTAGTACAAACTGTTACCTGACCAATACTGGATTATACTGAATACTGAACACTGATAACAGCATTTGGGATTTTAAATCCAACAAGCAATTTAAAAATGTACAACAAATAGTAATGGATATGGATCCCAGAGGTGTCTTTTTTCAATAGTTTTGACTATGATACAAACCAAGCAACACATATTCAGTGTAAATATAAACGTGACAAAAGGACAAGAAAGAGATACAGGTAGATATATAGGACGACATCAACACCATTGTTTGCACTTATCCTTCAAATGTACTTCTGAATAATAAGTGCAAACAATTCTCAAAAATGAGGCAGGGTTTTACAGGAACGCAACAAACTTTTTTGTTTTCTAAAACTAAGTACAAAAAGCATTTTTTTCTGCGCTTAATTCACTTCAAGGAAATGTTCCCTTTGACATATATCTAATAACAAATGCTCTGATCCCAATATATCTGTAATACACCAATCATCAAACTGATATATTTTCGGTAGGGCTCTGAATCAACATAGTTTGGCATTTCTGTAGCATAGTTTCTTATTGCTTATTGACCAACACTGACATCAGAACCAAAATACTTGCAATTGCTGTCACAAATTTACCAATACTGACGATAATTGTGATATTTAAAATTAAACAACAATAAACAACTAATTTGTGTTAATAGTATGCATATGGTTATAAAAGCTAAATAATAAATTGCTTCCTAAATCATTCCTGGTTCTCTGTTCTCTCTTCCTCATAGTAGGTGGCAGTAATGTGCCTTAACTCTGGTGGCCACCTGCCATAAAACACAAAACTTCCTGAGGTGTGGTTGGGTTTCTGTACATTTCTGTACATTTATGGTGACAGACTCTCACCTCTTTATATTGGTATTTTCAGTGTTATTCACAATAAACAAAGATAAAAATGAATGTGACAAAATGTTTTTTTCCACTATATCTGAAGATATCGTGATAATATCGTTAATGTGACTTCTTTAAGCCTCAATAATCGAGCTGTGAAAATCTGATATTGTGGCAGCCCGACCGACATTAGGCTACTACCCAACGTATCCACCAAAACTGAATTTGCCGTTTCGCAGACACACCTCTTCTTCTGTCAGATATGTCCCTGTGAGGTAATGCTAAACACTCCCTGAGACTACGTCTCCATTCATTCAGTCACGCCAGATGGAGGATCTTAAGAGTTACACTGTCAGCACTTATCTGTTGCACTAATAAAAACAGAAGTGTGCAACATAAGTAGCATGAACAACCAATTACATATGATTAAGTGTGTAAAGTGGTGCACTGGGACACAAGGCTGTGCAGAACCTTCAACATTATCTTGCACACTTACACGCACTATGGCCATTAAAACCTATTTTTGTACTTTTGTCGCCACGATCCCGTCAGTTTGCCAATGCAAATATGGCAGATTCAGCCAGACATTGCATGTAGTTTATCAAACGCTGGATACTTGGGCCTGACTTTAATGTGGCACAGTCATTCTCCATGGACAGCACAGACCACAGGGTAGAGCTCAGGGTTAGCCCATAGTGGTCTTGTAAAAAATGTTTTGTGCTTTAATTGAATGACTCATTTCAGTGAGATGGGACAGCCCCGGACAACATGAGCCAACAAAAAGAATCTGGAGAGAAGAGTCCCACATTTCATGCAGGTCAGAAGCTCTCAAGTAGAGTTATTAGACCACAAACCACCATTTTATTTAGGATCTAGTCTCCTGAAGTTCCACTGGAGGAGACTCTTATTACAGTGGAACCAGGAGCAGGAGAGAAGCGCTGGGTTCAAATTGTCAGGGTCACACATTCTCACTTTCTATTAAAACCTAGAAAGTGAGACGTGTGTGGAGAAAAAAAAAACACGTTTCAATTTCTGTTTATTTCAGGAAATCAGGAAACTCTCACGGACGCCATGGGGTCCCCGGTACCCAGCTTGCTAAACTCCACTCCACTGGAGGAATCTGCAGCTTTAACTCAGTCACACTCAGAACATTTAGCTGCCAACATTTCACTTAACATGACAATTACAAGTGCAGGTGGACAACTGTTTGTTTTCACTGTGTGAGACCCATAAACGGACTCTCCTCGAGGGGAAAGCTGTCCGTTACTAGCCGTTTACTCAACTTAAAATGTAGTTAGCTGTTAGCATGTGGGTGCTTTAACGTTACTCGGGTTAAGTTGCCAGTTTCCCATGTTTACACATTGAAGTTCAGGGAGCTAGCAGGGCTAACTTAGCGTGTAGTAATGAGCTAATCTGCCTAGTACGCTAGCTGGCAGAGTGAAACAATGAGCTCAGAGTGCAGTCAGGCTTGGCTAGCTTGCTTGCTTGCCTGCCTGCTTGGTGCTGCTGCATGCTGTGTTGGCTATATGGTGTAACGCTAGCCAACTCGCCTTGCACGCAATGCTAACATTAAATGGCTAACGAGTCGTAGCACTATCAACAATGAGAGCAAAAGACAGAGAAATGTGTTCCAACTTACCGACTTAGCTAGCCACTCCTATTCCAAACCCATCTCTGTCCATGGTGGGGGGGCACTCCATAGAAAGAAATCAAAACAATTCGGAGTAATTGGCTCTGAATAAGAGTAAAACGCTCTTTAGATGTGAAGCAGCAGAAAGCAGTGGCAGCGCACTCCCCAAGACACCCAACACAAGAGAGGAGGGGAGGCCAGCGATTCACTGGACTTCTGCCATCACACTTCGAGATACCGTCCACACCGAGGGCAGCCGAGTCCGGAGGGCATTTTATCGGTGCCGCCTCGAGCCCGACACAAGTCTAGTCCACTCTCCCAACCTACTGGCAATTAATCCCCCAGTGAATATCTCTCCATCCAGGTTAATTCCGCCGTGTTCACCGTCCGTGGATGAGCGCCGTGGTGCTTCTCCGTGTGGGAACTGATACAATGTAGCCGACCAGCAGCAGCGGGAGCGGGCAGGAAATCCAGGAGGAGGCGTTCCAGTCGGATTGAACTGTCACACAGTCCACAGCGCCCGGGCTAAAGACACGGAACTGGATTAACCGCGCTGAATGGACTGTGATTTAATTTGTTTGTCGTCAATGAGGGAGATCCAGCAGGCAGCCCAGCTGGCACCGAGTGTGTTGGGTTACAGAGGCAGGGAGCTGGTGGTCAGGAGCAGGGCCGGAGCCAGGGTTTTATAAACACTGAGGCCAGCAGCCCAGGTCCATCCAGCAGCCCAGGTCCATCCAGCAGCCCAGGTCCATCAGCCCCTAACGGAGTCTGACCAACACCAACAAGACAGTTATCATGTTAATGAATTAAAGCAACCTACAGCCATTATACATTTTACATAATTTACATAATGTGTCACATTCACTGAGATATATTAATCTGGTCAAATTTAAAACTGCACTCATGTTCAAAGCAAGATATATTTACATCTGGGCAACATTCAAATACAGTTTTGTGACAGGTAGAAGGGTTATAATTTAAGAGGAGAATTTCATTTAAAAAAAAACCAATGTGTTGGTCTAACTAAGAAATAAAGTCTTTATTGAATTATATGACATTTGTATACCGTTTCTACAAGCATTCTCAACACAAATCAATACAATTCTGATCAGCTAATTCATTTATCCTATTTGTTTATCTATTTTGCCTAAACTCAGTGTAATTAAAATATAGGTGAATGATACTGAAACCATTGAATCTGCTGTGTTGAAAGTGTTATGAACATTTCTACGTTAAAAGGACAGTAAGCACAAAGCCAAAGTGTTTAATTCTCAGTACTATATTTCCCCCCAGGCTGATAAATACAAACAAACACAGGGAAAACTGTGACTACAGCTTCAACCGATAAGTATTGTAAAGGTACAATATGTACGAAGTGGCCATCCGTTAGCATGTCAGCAGAGAAACTGTTACCTGCTTCTATCTGTGGCTGCTGTTGCCTAGCTTCTTCAGTTAGCCATGCAGCTAGCTGGCTGTACTGGTAAGCATGCTAACTCCAGCAGATGTCCATGCATCAGAATGAACAGACGTCTTGTTAATGTCAACACTTATATTTTAACACATTTTTTGATGATTTTAGTTATTTTTTTAAATGTTTTGTACTGATTAATTTTTTGTGTCCAAATACATCTGAAAAAAGTGTAAACCGGTGCATCATTATATAAAGCAGTGATGTGCACAAGGGGCAGGGGGGGCATTCAGCCC
>CAEMYA010000003.1:2408343-2444485 GCA_903131615.1 Diplodus sargus | reverse complement strand
GAACCAAAAAAGTGTACCAAAGTGCCCTCTTGTTTGGCAAAACACACTAAACTGCCCCCCTGGCTGGTTAAAACATGATAAACTGTCCTCTTGGGAACAAAAACACACGCTAAAGTGCCCTCTTGGAAGCCAAAACGCGCACTAAAGTGCCCTCTTGTGAGCCAAAACGCGCGCTAAAGTGCCTTTCTGTTCGCCCCTGCCCTTCAAAAAGTCTGTGCACGCCACTGATATAAAGCACAATTAAATAACAAGTGAAAGAATCTGCAAATCATGTTTTGATCAAAATATCACACAAACTGCAACTGTCAATGTTTGATTGCAACAAAAACCCTCAATAGTAATAATAATAATAACAGCTCTATAATTTTATTTGATAGGCATTAACTTGGTTTATATGTCAGTCATAGGTTGGTCAAGAATCAATTGCTGGTTGGTGTATATTTGTCATAAATGCTGATGATCTATCACTCTGCAGTTTTCACACCTTGGAATACAACACCTCCCAAAGGAAAGTGGTTGAACCATCCATTGGAAGGGTCACAAACTGGCAAACCCAAATGTTCAAAATAATGGCTTACGCTTGATCATACACAGCCTCAGAAGATGATTTATAAACATTAATAAAGCTGCTTGGATCTTAGAAACCCCAAATAAGTGGTGTATTATTAGGAAGTGAAGCGTATTCTGTTACACGCTGTAATCACATGTGGTTAAGAGAGGGAGAGTAATCATGAACAGACTACAGATTGTGTGTAAGGTATGCATTGATATCATCTGTAAATAATTGCAGGTTCTCTTTCTCCCATCCATGTCAAATGTGTGTTAGGTTGAATGTCAACAATTTAAAGTCTTTTAAGACCCTGATTAAAAAAAGGAAAAGAATGCGGAGGTCAGAAATTGATCTTCTCGCTTCGGCGCAAATTGTACACGTTACCTTTGTGACGACGTACGCAGTGTTCCAATTTAACGATTAACAAACAACCAAGAGGGAATTTCTCAGTGAGCTAAAAGGAGAAAAAAAAACAGATTCCAACAATAAGACCCTTTCAGATATGTTAGGATTCCAACTCTCACAGCTCCACGGATAACCTTTCATGTTTACCAGCTTCAAACACCCATGAAGGCTTTAAGTCGTTGTCTCTCTCAGCGCTGGTTTCCCAGGCAACAAGGATATGATAATGTTGCCTTTGACATGACAGAAGGAATCATCTCGCTAACAAACAGAGACAACAGGCACAGGGAGGGCTTGGGGAGAAGAAGGGGAGGGGGCTGAATTAATGGACTCATTTTCACACAGAGGGAAAAGCAGCAGCAGCTCCTCACCATCCTCCATCCATCCTCCATCTTCCTCTATTGCCTCCAATGCATTCCTGCTGGCTGGCACACTCATAGCTTCCCATGGGAGCAGCCAGCCCCCATCGGAAAGCTAAATAACAGTCAGGGGCAAGTGGGGAACTGGAGGGGACAGATTTCTGATGATGACTGCCCTTAAAGGCTGAGGCTCCAAAACAAGTGCTCTGCTCGCTGCTGAGCAGCGAACCAACAGAAAAGCTTCGAATGAACAGGCTGTGTGGACACCATGTGTTTTCCATCAGTGAGAAAAGGCTAATCAGCCAGCCATGTGGGATCACACAGGGGCTGGCTTGCGTCGCCCGATCCTCTTTCCATTACTCTATAAAAGAAACTGTGAAGCTTTAAAACCCTTCTAAGGGAGACTCGTTCTGTAGCATTTTTAAAAAAAGAAAAGTTTAATCTGTGTCGACTGACAGAAATCAAACACAGATACAGAAGCATACAGTGATACTACTGCTTAAAAAAACAACATTACAGTATCAGAGCATTATTGATAGATTGTTTTTACCATGACCCAATTAATGTTCTGTCTCCAGACTGACACGGTTCGATTATTGCTTTTGAATTATCACAATTATTTTCTGGTGTTTTCACGTTTTTAGACGCTAGCAGCAGTCTGTCATTCAACCCCCCTCACAGCCAGACTGAAATATATCAATATTCGATCTAGTGCCATAAAATCTTGTACAGACATTCACAGTACCCAGAGGATGTGTTTTTAGTGTCTGGTGATACAGTGATTGGTCCTATGGCACCACCATGAATCCTACATATTTTGCTATTACATGGAATGTCTCAAAAATTATGGATTACCGACAACTTTTCTAAAGATATTCATGATCCCCAAAGGATTGAGCTTCATGATTTTGATATGAAATTACATACAGACATTCATGGTCCCCAGTTAATAACTTTGAACATGACATTTTTGGTTTTGTCTGAAATATGTCCAGAAATATTAGATTTAGTTTATCAAACAGACCCAGAGGATGGGTTTTAGTGACTGATGTTCCACTGGTTTCTCCTCTCCATCCGTCATGGATCTCCACTATGAGATTGACATTTTAGGTTTGAGTTAAATAAAACTAATTAAATGGATTGCACAGAACTGTGCTCGGACACTAATGGTCCCCAGTGGACGAGCCTTATGACTGAAGGGATCCCCTGACTTTCCCTCCGGCGCCGCTATGAGGTTGACTTGTTCATGTGATTTGGTGTTTTGTATGTCTCAACAACTACTGGATGAAGAGCTGTCATTATGAAGTACATGTTCACTGCACAGCGTAATGGTGATGGAATAATGACAGCACTGATGTTTAAATTGGTTTCTTATAAACTTCACTTTCACCAGGCTTTTGTCTGCCACTGGAGACATCTCAAGGGAAAATACAGGCTGATTGTGGATTCAGTCAGTCCAGGGAGTCTATTTCCACTTTAACTGCAACATGCTTCCATTGTCTTTGTGAGCATGTTAGCATACCAATGTTAGCATTCAGTTCAAACCTGACAGAGCAGCAAGCTTTGTCCCAAAAACTTTATCATCCATGACGTGTACACCAGTTTCTATGCTCTTCATTTGAATAGGAAGCGCTGTATCGCTCCTGACGAGCAGGTCTGTTGAAGGGTTGAATGTGACGAATGCTTTATAAATGCATGTCCATTTACAGAGTTGTATACTTTTTTTTATCTACTGTGCGGTTTGCTTGCCTAGTTTAAGCCATGCAAACATAATTTAGTGCTAAATCAATGAGAGTCATGTGGACAACAACATCCATAAAGCTCAAGAGAAATATTTTTTCTAGAACATGAAATCAGCAAAGAGCCAAGAACTAAGCAACAATGAACAGTGGCATCATTAAACAGACAGATCTGACTCCAAGACGACTCTCAGGCCAAACATGTGACTTGGACATCGCATGTAAAGGGAAAATCGAGAGGAAGTGGAAACAACTGGGGATTCACAGATCGTTAAATGTATTCATTTGTCCTTTAACCACATGATCCATGTCCTTTCTCCACAAAAATTAGATCATGAATGAAAGTAATGACTTGCTCTAAATTTGTATGAAGCATCTTATTTGGGACAAACTGTGGTTTTGACCCAATTAGTCAAACAGAAATCATCCCGCAGTCATGAGGTATGTGGAAAACATATCTTTGATGTAATGGGTCTAAAAAGAAGGATTTATTGACAGTGCTGGGATTGTTAAGTATTTCTATTCTGGCAATTTTCTTTTGATGCTTCCAGATGTCAACAGTCAAAATATCTAACCATCTGTCATATCGTACATTTTTACAGCTGGAGAATAAGAACATGTTTTGAAAGCCTGTGGCTAAACAGAGGCTTGCATTTATTGTCTATCATATAGCAATATGCTAATAGTTAATCCAGGGTAATCATGTTATGTATCTGTTACAGTGCCTGCTCCGAAGAAAACACAAGCCTGGAAGGGACTATTTTACATATTCAGCTACTAAAGCTTGACAAATCACTATGTTGGGAGATTTACCCTCCATGACAGGAGAGGCCTTGAGGACACGCGATCGTCTGTGTGGCGTCATCTGTGTTGAAAAACTCCGGAGATGCTGTGAAGACGCCCTGTTGGGGGCTTTTCTGAGGACAGCCATTATAACAGGAACACAGAGGAGCTTCTTTTAGCCTGAGTTTCTATGTTTTCATGCTGTGTTTCATGGTGTTCTCCTCAGAAAATTGATGTGGCCATGATTGTAAACATCACTGCATTTGTTTTGTCACAGGTACACTCTCTTTCAGGGAGGTCAGGGGTCAGGGACTAAATTGATTGCTTATCAGTGGATCTTGAGAAATGGCAGCGAGTGAAAGCCATTTGTGATGGGAAATCCATTTTTAATTGAATTTATGCATCTGTTCTCCTTTTCCAAATCATTTCCTTGTCAAGCCAGACGCCTTCTCTAAAGCCAGTTTGGTCTTGTTACCGTGCAGATTTACTGTTAGCTGCACCACACGGAATTCATCGCGTCGTTTGCAGAAGAGATTATTTATAGGTCAGATATTAACATTTACCGTCGCCCACCCCTCAAGGGCAAACAGGTCGTAGCTCTTCACAGAGAGAGAACACATACTGGCATCCACCTCTTAGATCTCGCTCTGTGTTTTACCCACTTGCCTTGAGGGATGGAGGTTCATGTGCCACCCATCCTCAGATGGGGCCCACCTCGTACCTCTGGACTAACCAAAGCCGACGAGCCATGACACACTCTGGAGGCAGCACAGAGGCAGGCGAGGAGGGAATTCTGCTCTACTTAGCAACTCTATAAAGCCTTGATCTTCCATAAAGGGCTCCTGTCAGGCAGTCGGCGCTACAGTACGATCAGGACATGTGTTTTATTCAACAAGCACTCATACTACGAGAGGAATTGTTCAACGTTTTTGGAAATTTGCCTAATTTTGCCTTCTGACCACGAGTAAGATGAGAAGATGACTAGTACTTGCATTTGGGCAAGCTAAATATAAAGCTACAGCCAGCAGTGGGTTAGCATCGCTGGTTTCCACCACCCTGACTCTGTCCTGAAGTAGTACTTCAGTCCCGGTCTGAAGTCCAGTTTTTGATGGTCTTGGTCTTCAGATATCACTGTATTCACTTTTGGTTTGTAGTGAAAGACAAGGGTCACAGGACTCATACTGGTCTTAGTCTTGACTTGGTGTCACTCCTCAAAGTCTTGGTCTCGTCCTGATTTCGGTACACTCTGGTCTTGGTAATTACTTTTTCGGTTGCTACATTACATCTGCCGACCTGGCTCAGCTCAGTTTGACTCGGCGCATTTCCACCACAAACTGGGCGACCTGCTTAAAGATGTGTCTTAAACTAATGACCCGCTTGTCCTAATCCTGCATAACTACAGAAGAATCTCTGCTAACAAAGTGCCTAAGATAATTCAGTTACATGTTTCATTGACTATTACGTCTACACAATAAAAGCCCCCTGTGATTTAGTAATATTTCAAAGCTTTTATTATGAATTATGCTATTGTTATTTTCCTGGTGTTTCTCGTCCGATGTCACGAACAGGAAAAAACAAGAAACAGTAGAAACCAACATGGCGACCAGCAAATGTTTTAGTTTTTTAATTTTCTGCATCTTCAGTCTTTCTTTCAAAACCAACAGCGAATGATGGATGTTGGCGTGCTGCTTCAGCCCGGGATGGAAAGTTATTTATGTGCCAACCTCCATGACTTCAACACCCATCATAGCATTTTGCTGGAAATAGGGGTGTGAATTAGTGTGTCCACCCGGGTGTCATGTTCAGATCAAACCGCTATATCCTCATTGCTACTGCGGTCCTTTGACCTGGGAATGAATGCTGTTTCTTTTCTCCTATAAGACAAAGACACAATGTAGAAGGTATGAGGAAGGTTTTTTTTGTCCAGTGTGAAACAGGTTTCATCGATACTCCAATCTAAGTGAATTCCAGTTCCGCAATGCCCTCTCTCTCGGCTCGGTGAAACCTTGGAGGTGCTGTATGTGTGAAGTGGTAATGAGGGACTGTTGTGATGATTTCAAGGCATCGAGTTCTGCCGTCGAATTGTCTTCAATGGACAATATCCCCCTCTAAATATCTCCTTTGTACATCCACCCTGGCTCGACAGGCAGTGTTCTGACACATTATGAGATGGATGAGCCACAAGCTGTTCAGCCAGGTTGTATTGTTCCCCAGCCTGCCGCCACCTCTTCTAAAGTGCTCCAAAGCCTAATTCCTCTTCCAGGCCTGTGGGGATGGGGGGATGGGACCCTGCGCCCTCAGTCCAATCAGTCTCCCAGCAAGCACACAAAGGTCCTGCTGCTTCTACAACTAGAAACTTGGCTTAATGGCGAGGAGGGCATACTGCTGGACTTGAGTCAATTGCATTTAATTTCAATCAGGAAATTCAACTGGGCATTTTTTCCGCCCAAATCATGAATAAATACATTACCTTTTCATGTCTAATTGAATTCAATACCATCGCTGACTGGATGAAAGTTGGACTGTGACAGGAATTTTAGCTGGAGCACTTACCGGTGCTCAGAACCGGATGACGTCCTGCTTGTTAAATTTGCTTTATTGACTGTGATTTGTCCGCCTCCCCCTCGACCTCCAGCATCATAACAGCAGGGTTAATGTTTGCGATGCTGCAGAAGAAGCCTCAGGCACTCAGCAGTGATCGCAGGCTGCAGTGGTCTGAAGCAGAAGCACATCATTTTTGGGAGAGAGGCCTATTTGTTAATTGTTGAGAGTAGATGACAAGACTGATACCACTCTCATGTCTGTTAACGTAAGGCTGGGACCAGCAGTCAGTTAGCTTAGCTTAGCACAACATACTCTAAACAGGGGTATGAAGGTGGCATCCTTCCGTCCAGTGGTAACAAAATCTGCCTACAAGCCAGTGATGGAATGTAGCTAAGTGCATTAACTCAAGTACCGTAACTTGAGTACATTTAATATCAGATACTTTAAGACTTTTACTCTCGTACTATTCCTGTGGGTGATGTTCACTTATGCCAAAGTACTAATTTAACATGATGTCTTTAACAAGCAGCGTAAAGCTGCCTCATCTAGACATTATGTCCTGTTTGTATAATCCATACATTTAATGCAATGTTCTGCATCATTTCCTGGATCTGAACAATTTTTAGACAACCAGACACCAGACTTTAGAAAGTTACAGGAGACTTTGTCCACCACATATTCCCCCGACATTAAATGTACATTGTCACACTTGTGTACATATAGAAGGTCCAGTTTGTAAGAAAGCTGATTCATTCCCCACGAGTCAAATACTGATGATTGCAGGTCGGGTCGGTCACCATCCCAAAAGTGTCAGTATTTGACGAGACTCAAAAATCTAATTTCTTACGACTTGGACCTTTAAACAAATGAGATATAATGCAGTAGATAGTGTTCTTTAGAGGTTCTGGTTGGAGGATTTTGTTTCTGCTCATCAGAGACAGGCTAGCTTTGTCCTGGAGTCTGTCTGAAGCTTTGAATCAGACGTCCAGAAAGAAATGAGAGACAAAAATAAGCACACTCTCATTCTGAAAGTGTCGAACGTTTCCTTTAAAATCAGACGGATTTGCTGTTTTTCATCTGCTGCAGCTCACTGTAGCTCAGACCGTATGGCATGCTTCAATATTTAAATGGATCACCTCCAGCTTTCCCTTTCACACAAGTACATCACATCTCTTGTGCATGAAAAACCAACAGCACATGATCTTATGGTTTTATCTAAAGAGGCTTAGTGAAAACTGCATGTGCTTAATTGTTCAGCGTTGCAGCACAGAGGCCTTGTTTATGTGAACTTGGATGTCTGTTCTCATCCGGAGAAATGCCCCTGATCTGGAAGACAGAAGAAAAGGCCACCCACAGGGCAAGTAGCTGTCACTGTTGATTCACTGGGGCTGAATTTAGTAAATTCTTAAGCAGCCTCTCTGGAAAAAAAACCCCACCTTCTATGGAGAAACGTTACAAAAGGAGAGCTCTTACGATCTCTGGGTGGGAGGGCTGGTGCAATTATGCGTTCTCATGCTGAATGGAGTGGAGCAGAGAGTTGTAGCTAATCTGCAACTCAAACAAGAGTAAATCTGAGCTAATCAACAGCGAATTACAATGCCAGGCACAGGCAAAAACATAACAGCTCGGGATGGGTGTGTGTGCTGGTGATTCATGCTACGCTTTTCAGGCCACGGTAAAATACGCCTTCAGGCAAGAATCAGCTTAGTCAAAGAGCATTCAGAAGGAAATAAACACACAGCAATGTGAGAGCAGGTAATATAAGAGACATGTAATGACATCGCACTGGCAAAATATCAACCAGAGCCCGTCACAACAGCACCTCATGATAAAGGTGTCAAACCCTGGTGTTTATTTGAATGTACACAGAAGACCTTTGAGACGGACAAACAGGCGATTCCAGGGGAAGCCGTCTGTGCATGTCGGGCTCCTGAAGAGACTTGGCATCTCTGGTTTGTTTTTAAAGGAAGTGACGATGCTGGAAAATGATAACCCTTTTTAAAAAAAGCAGGCTTAACCCATGTCTTCTGAGTCATATCACACTATTGTTCCTAAGCAAACACCCAGGCACGGCATTTCATACAACACCTCGGTTTGTGAGTGAAGCCCTGTCGAAGCCTGTTCGATTTTCAAAAGCACTAAAAAGTGATTCAACACAGTCAACAGAGCGAAACATCTGAAGTAATCCTGCAGGACTTCTTATCTTAATACGGCAACTTAAGTTGATACAACACTTATGATGTACAATCGTGTTGAAGCATCTTTGTGATTAAGAAGAGTAGAATTAATGGCTGAGGGGGCAGAAAGTAATATCTGTGGAGAAGTGAAGACTTTGTGTGGTGATAACACGGCACACAAGTGAGGTTCCTTTATCAAACTGCACTTTAAATGATAATCCTTAACCTTTTCATCTCATCACACCCACTCTAAGACAGTTTTTACACTCATTAGCCGCCTCTCCACAGAGTAGTTTGTATTGAGTCCACCAGTCCTGCTCCAGACTGAAATGACATGCGGAGATTCAAACCGCAGATGTTTTAAACCGGCCTGTCTGTCGCCGTCTCTGCAGTGTCTGACGTGTGGAGCTGAATGAAGCTGAAACCTCCAGGACAAGAGCCCAACTTTGAAGCCAACTTTTCCAAATGGCCAAACCCGGTAACTACCGCGTCACAGGATGCACTGAAGCTGCTGTGAAACGATGGATGGATAGATGTTCGGTCCAATAACATTTCTGATTATGCATCCATGTTTCTGACAGCTGGCTAGGAAGCTAGTGGCTAGCTGTCACTTAAAGCATCATAATGTCATAATGTATTTTTTACCTTGAAATAACAGATTCAAAATCATGTTGAAGGTTCAGTGTCTAAAACCCTTCTTGTGTCCGTCTGTGAAAAAGTTTATTTCAGCTGTACAAATTTTACATTTTTTGGGTGTCTATAATGATTCACTCACTTTTGGAGCCTCAGTCAAGGAACTGTTGTTTATTTTTTTGGCCCTTTTGCATTTGCAATTTCAGCTCTGGAGGCTGCAGCCTGGAATGACTGCAGCACAAACTGGAGAATATTGAGAAGACAAGAGCTGGTGCACTCACAGTGATTTTTGTGTTGGTATAAGAATAACTACAGTGATCTATAAAGAAAACTCGTGTGACGGTGAGTCTGGAGCAGTGACACAGGTCAGATAACCAACTCTGTGTCTTTGCATCCAAAGAGGCCAAAAGGTTTTCTGAGCACGATGCTACAGGTACAGCGGAGGAGATGAAGTACCGTCCAATAAAACCAGGTCACACACATCATCCACAAGTCTGAGGGTGGTTTACACTTGTTTGAGGAAGGATTTTACAACTCTGAAAAGTTTTCATGGCTCCAATAACTCCTCTCTTCCCACTCAGAGTTTGTGAGGAATAAGCACAGAGCTACAGCTCAGATGCTACATGGTTTGGTGCTGTGCTGCACTACTTTGATGACTCTAAACACGGTGTTGCTGGGTGACGCTGGATAACGCTGACGAGCCAGGATCAACTGTTTCGCATTTTTCTTTAACTGAAGTCGTCTGCGTCGAGCGCCCTGCTGTGCTAATGCAATGTTCTCATTGACATTAATGAGGAGAAGGCTGGTTTTTTAACACAGCTCTATTGTTGGTTTAAATGGGGTCCGAGGTGTGAGAGGAGGGAGGACAGGCCTGATACAACCTGAGGTGTAAATCTTAACAATGGTGGTCGTCAAAATCACATCTTTTAAAAGATGGCGTCTTGTTAACATACAAGCTCATTTACAAAAAAATCAGAGAGAAGCACTTAGTGAGACCTTTTATTTCTGCAATCAATCGAATACAGACAAAAAGCAGCATATAGAAATTTGTCAAAATGATTTTATATCTCTGTGCTGCATCATTTCATGAAAAAACACAGACAGAGCTGAAACTTAATATGTCAGCACTGACAACTCCTCACTGGGACAACCAAGCAGAGAATGTGGCCGTCTTTCAGAACAAATAATCCTCCGTGTTCCCGTGAGGTGGGACTGTTTTTCCTCCTCAGCCTCTCCTATCACGTCACTCTGCAGCTGACGGGACCAGCCCCTTCTTGGCACCCTGGTGGTAGTGACTCTCCAGCTTCCCTGTGGGAGAAAGGGGGTGAAAGGGAAGTGTGGGAGGGGAGAGAAGAGGAAGGGATGAATCAAAACACCATCAAAGGGACAGAGTGACCTTTCTGAGAGCTCAAGGCCCGCTGATTAGAGAGAGAGGGAGGGAGAGGGAGACAGAGACAGAGAGAGGGAGGGGGAGACAGACAGAGAGAGGGAGAGAGAGAGACAGAGAGAGGGAGAGAGAGAGACAGAGAGAGAGCGAGAGAGAGACAGAGAGAGAGCGACAGAGAGAGTAGCAGCAGAAGTGATTGGACCTCAGCCTTTGTTGGCAGTAAAATAAGGTGTCTTTTAATTCAGTGACATTGATTATAGATGTACGATCACTGAATCCTACGGTACCAAAGAGCTCACATAGAAAAGATGATAACTGTTAGTTAAAATTAATAAAGAATAACACTGAGCTACACATAAACCCGCCTTTACATGTTTTATAGAAATGAAATACATACAAAACTACGATAACACATCTCACTCACACACAGCACTCAATACAATCATTGAGTGTTTAACTGGATGGCACTGTGGTGAATGACATGCATTGGTTAAAGGGACAATTTGTACTAATTTACATGTTTTCATTCCTTTGTTATTTACCACATGTGAGCGGATGGTGTGAAACCTGCCACAAGCCTGTGGAAGTTGCAATATGTAAGAATTTTTACTAAAATTAGTAACAGTATGTGAAAAAATAACAGTTCTGACGTCTATGTGTTGTGTTGCAATGATATATACTGAAGTTAGCATGCTAAACAGCTAGCCCTGGTCAGTCCTCAGTCCTCCAGACTTTAGAATGAGCTTCATATTAATCTAACGAACAGATCTGGAGGTCATCTCAATCAGATTGTGATCTGGAGAAGATGTGTTTTGTGCAAAGAGCCAGTGGAGTACATGACACTATCAGCATAATAATGAAGACTGCGATGTGCAGTTGGTAGATAAACATGAACGTATGCAGTAAATATATGAGGGCCTAATACGGATCCTTGTGGGAAAACGACATGTTTTGAACACATCTGCAACAACAGTCTCAACTCTACCAAAGAGATATGATTGCACCAGTGTCTGCTGAATTGGCATATGACGATCGTGATGGGCGATGACATCGTTGTTTATGAGTTTGAGGCAGTGTGTCCCCTCAGTGTCGTGGTGAGGCAGCAGTTGTGTACTAGCTCACCACTGTGGACGCTGTTTCTCACTGTTGCTCTGACATGAATCTCCAGCTGTGTCAGCCTGCACCTGTTACCACCGACATACATCCATGTGCCAGGTTTAAAAGCTTCCTCATCTCCACAGCACACGTCCGTAACTCTTTGTTCAGCCTCACATGTATAAAACAGCGTTGGCTGACTAGCCAAAGAAGCTAAGCTACGAACAATGATTATAAAAACAGCACAACTGAGAGAAACAGCTGGTGTCGTGGGTTCACCTAACTGAGCTGGTGTAAGAACAATAAAATAATGAGACATGGAGATGTGATGTTAGTGCACTGAGCAGCAACATGCTTCTTTTCATTGCCTCTCCCAACATATCACAAACAACAACAACTCTTTCCCTACGGCAGCTCTGAGGGGTCACGCCACTTAATTGTGCTCTCTGTCGGGGAGCCTTTTAAATCACGATGGTCTGGGATTATTAGTAGATGGCTGTCAGCCATCAGCGATGGACGATGGCTTCGTATATCATAGCAACCCTAAGCACCATCATCAGAAGCAAAGGGAAGCAGGACATTTGGAAGCACTATCAGTCGTATCTTATAAACATTACACTGTACAATCGTTTCTCAGTGCACTCCCCATTGATGTATCCGAGGAATGTTAATCTGTGCGTGTTATTCTCTGCCAAGAATGTAACAGTCAAGGATTCTTTCATTAATACTTTTGGATTCTGAAGCTGAGCCAACTCTCTGGCTCCTGCAGCCACTTGCATGAACTTGCAGATTAGCAGACAACCATTTCCAAGCCATAAAACAGTGGCCTCCATTGTACTGAGAATTTCCACGGTTATAATTTGTTGCACACTAATTCATGTGAACCTCAGATGAGAACTTTTACAAAAGATGAAAACAGCTGAGAATCTCAAAGAGGGATTTTATCAAGTTGCTATTTATATAAATGCTTGTAGCTATGGTGTGTAAACAAACTCCAGCAGCCACTGACCAGAAATGACCTCCTGATCTACTGCAACCGACCCTCTTCTCTCTCAGTGCAGCAACATCTTCCACAAATTCCTCAGTTACAGCTCTTTTTCACAAACTATAGTCTGCTGCTGCTTTGTCCTTGTGTGCAAAACAACCTCTGCTGAGTTTTGATAACCTGTGTTGACCCCATCCTTAACGGCAAGGTAAATAATAACCCCATCTCTCCGCCTCACACACGTCTCCTGCTTGTCAAACCACCACATTAGCTGGCTGTTTTCCCCCTGGCTGAGGCAGGGGGAAAAAATGATACAAGTGTGACAGGCAGGGGAGGTGGTTGTCACTTGTGCTTTCCTTTCATGTTGTCACGTTACGGCTGAACTCTGTGGGTAGCAGCAGCATAAACAAGGTGTTTAGGAGAAGTGCTGTTTGCTCACCATTTCCAACTCTGTCTGAATGGCTGTCAGTGTCTGTCTGTTCTGCCAGCAACAAGTGCTGCTTGGGAGCGGAAAAGACGTCTGGAATCTTTTGGGGCGAACGCTGCCAAAAGTTTATCCGAGATTACTTAAATGATAAATCCACCGTAACAGCAATGCATCATTCTGGTTTTGTGTTGGGTGTTGTCGAGCCGGAGTCAGCATTGTGAAAAACTGGATCTGGCAGTTTTCCTTCTCGTGGCACAGTGACATTTCTATGTGTATCAGCATGCATGCATGGAAACAAACTGATTATATAAGTGGAAACAAGCACTCAGTGAATGAGCAGTCACACTGTGTCCGTTACTCATTCAGCCAATGTCAAGTCAGTTAGCAAGTGTTTTTCCAGCATATATTTTGGCACCCGCCCGAAGAGGTATGAGGCCATTCTAAAGGTAAATCACCAGCGACACAAAGAATTATAGTAATAACAACAATTAAAGTCCTCTCTGACGTGTTTAACCAAACAACTAGCGAACAAGCAGAACATCTTGCTAACTGCTGTTTTTAGTCAAACGCCCAATCAGAACCAGGAAAAACCCTGTTGGCTGCATCTGTATCCAAGTATAATGATAAATTCTTCAACTTGAAGGAAGACGAAGGATGCCGAAATGAAATGACAATGTGTCAAAGGTTTTAATCCTTTCTATAAAATACACTTTGCCACAGGTATGAGACATATTGAAGTGATCAGCGGTCAGATTTCTGGACATAATTAATTAATTATAATAATAATAATTAATTTATGGCTCTCCAGCAAGAAGGAGAAAAGACAATTAGAGAACCAGACCTTCTGGAGGAATAATCACTCGAGTCACAATGGATTCTGCTCTGACCTGGAGTTATTTACCAACAGCAGGAGAGCTCGGAGACGACTAATTAAACATTTGGGATTAAAAATTGGATTTATCTTCGCTCCAGTTTATCACCTGGACTGCAGCAGTGACACCACTTTACAACCACAACTGCTGATGAAAATCCAGCTGATGTGATTCAGGCACAAGTGTTCGTGGACGAGGTAATGTTTCAAAGTTTCACTCACATTAGGTTTAGTCTCGTTCAGCAACCTCCATATGAGACGTACTATAACATTAACTTTGTTACTTTAGGCTTTGACGTTGTAGGAACACAATTCAACCAATTTCTCAAGAAATTAACTCAAGTACTCTACTTATGAAGGATACATGAATTCATCTTCTGGCCACCTGGGAGCACAGCGACGAGCATTATCACCTAACAGAGTTGTTAAACAGTTGCCTACTTACACTTCCAGCAGCAGCCATGAGGCATCATTAGCATGTATTCAAAGTCATGGCCACCTGGCAAATGTAGGTTCAATATTCAGTCTGTTTTCTTCCCCAACTCCTGATGGAAATATTTCTCTCTTTCACACCTAAATGCTTCATTATGTTCACCAGCCAGACGCCAAACTGTGTCTGACTGCCATAAAGTGTTCGGCAGGTGGTTCACAGTCGTTTCTTAGAGCCTTTTCACAGACAGCAGCTGAATGCTGGGACTGAAACTGCACCTTAACAGTGCTGAGAGTGAATCAAAGCAGTTGGGGCTACAAAACCAACGCAGCCAAGGGATGCTAATGCAAATACATATCCATTAAAAATCTTATTTTTGTTGATTTTGTGTTAGCACTTATTTAATGTATAGCAGTCTGGCGGTTCCTCAGTTTTTATTTAAGTCTCAGTGAGAGTCAACTATCATTCCAGATCTGCCACCATAGCAACATCAGAGTATCTACGCTGCTTAAAGGACTGAATGTTGGAAGCCACTTAGTATTCTGTGTTATGCAGGGAAACCGTTTGAGAGGTGCCCTTTAGGCAATTTCCTTCACTTATTAAAATACATCCGTAAGTGAAACACGGAGCAATAACGAGATTTTGTGCAACCGGCCACAAACAACCAAAGACAACAGCCACAACAACATAGTAAGTGGGCCTCGTTGTCATAACTGTCAGAGGGAGCGCTCTCCGGTTGTATGAACAAGTGAGATTCATTATGTTCGCTAGGAAAGTCAATCCAGCATTGTTACATATTCCTCGGGTGGAGGCGACTTTTTGTTAATGGCTCGGGAGCTGCTGAGCTGTCGCATTTCAGAGTAGGTGCTGCGGAGCCGAGAGAGCTGGAGGGAACGCAAGTAAAAGTGGGGGAGGGGGTCGAGTGAAGGAGTGGGTGGAAAAAACAGAGAGACAGCAAAAAATGAGACAGAAGGGACGAGGAGAGGGAGGGAAGGAGGGCTGCTGGGAGAAAGGATACAGATAGGACAGCAGGAGAGGTAGAGAGAGGGGAGAAATAGAAAGGCTGGCCCATCGATTGGCCGAGATAATTTCCCATTGATTGCTGCACTGTTTGGAGATTGCTGGAGAAAGGTTTATTGCCCACATGCTGCAGCTGGGGAGGATGCCATAAAATAAGCACAGGTTGTCTGCAGAGGGCTAGCTCTCCATCATCAAGACCGTAAAACACACTGGTGAACACACACTCAGCCACACAGATCCGCAAAACAAACACTACACTTGGATGGTCTCCTCACATATTCACAAGTATGACTGCATGCATACTATTACCATTACACATGATGGGAGGATATAGCTCATTGCTGATGGAAAGAGCACTTGCATAATCCCTTGAATATCCAGGGGCAGCAGTGCAAAGAGTATTTATTAGACTGAAATAGAGGTCCATTGACATCCTCCCTGACATCAATAACACGCGGGCCTATCCACTTCCTTGCAATAATAATCGCAAGAATAATTGGCTGGTTGCTGTTTCTCTTTCTGTGAGAGTAACTGCCCACGCACCGAAGAATAACAGGGCAGATTTTTGTATTCTCTCTTTTATTACGCACCGGTCCCAGAGCACCAGAATAATAAACCCAGAACAGCTATGCATATACACTCGAACCACATGTTGATGCCGCCTCTGATGACACACTTTGACACGATGAAATTATTTCATGCCTACAAATGATGACACAGAAAGGGAGAGTGAAAAGTGGAGCACCACCGGCTCTGTGATTGAATGGAACACCTTCAACAGTATCTGTTACATTGATTCCCACTGGGCCCGCACAATATCCAATTCAGAGTCTATCACAAGTGTACTGCCTGCAGAGTGAAAAGAAGTTCAGAGGGAAGAAGCTTTAACAATCTGAGACTAAATGGAAGGATTTAACGCTTTGAATTCAAACATGGTGTCAAGGAATAGACGGGAAGGCATAAATCCCACCAGTGTATTCTAGACATGTGATAGCTCAGATGAACGGGTGAATCTTCGGTTCACTGGTAGATACAGCTGGTGTTACTCTGAACACATTTTATGGATCAACCAAAAGCAGCAATATGTTTGTCTGTCTCTTTATGCAACAAAGATATCCTCAAAAACTGGCCACAACTGTGTACTTTCATTTTTAAACAAGGTCAATAGTCTACATCCATGTTAGCTAAGGTTGTGACGGATATGAGATCCATGGAATCACCGTTAACGCTATTACACAATTATTATCTTTATCAGTTACAACGAGCCTTAAAAGGTGTTATTTGTAGAATATGGCCAGAATTCGAAGGAAGCTCCAAAAACATAGCGGGCAGTGTGTCACCAAAGTGAACTGCTGCTGCTTGCTCCCTGGTTGTAGCTAGCTACTGATAGCTATTTAGCTCATGGCTCAGTTATTGCACCTTTAATGGAATGAAAACTAAAAAAACAACCCAGTCATAGGAAACATACAGGTTACAGCCGATGATTGTGTAGAGAATCTGGTTCCAAATTTCTGATTGCTGACTTTTTCCACATCCTGACGTAATCCTTTAGGAGAGAATCGTGACGCATCTGAGGATAAATCCCCCCCTCTGCTTCAAGGCACCGCGAATGTCTGTACCAAAGTTCTTGTCACCCCGTTGAGTCGTAACACTGCCCTCTCTAGAGCCACACTGCTAGCTGGGCTAAAAAGATCAAATTAGAGAAGTGAAGTCTTTAGTAAAGTGACTCAAACCGTGAAGTTCTTCTGGATCATTTTCAGTTGTGGAGTCAAATAAAGAGTATTTTCAGCACCAGGTCAGAGAATGTCATACTGAGTCAGAGCAAACTGTCATACTGACCATGTTCATCGTAATGATCACAATGTGTTTCTTGCTGATGTGCCTTCACTAGTTTTGGACAACAATGGAGCAATACGGCAGAGAGGAATAATCTGTTCCAGGCTTTGGCTGCACAGGTTGTACTCGTTAGTAGGATTACTTTATTGTTCATGTTGGTCTTTTCATGGGATTTGTTTGCAATAATAAAAGTACCTCCATCCTAACCACATGAAGAGATGATAACAAAGCTTGCAGCAGTCTTATACAGCTAAAATGTTTCAGAGAAATCACATGCGGCAGCTGTATTTCACATATTTCAGTAAGCACGACTGGTCCGATGGATTTGAAGATAAAGTGAAAGGACTTCCAGTTCATGATAAATCAAATACGTTTTTTTTAAGAAGGCTGCAACACTGCCCTTCTATCTGCTTTTCCTTATCCGGCCTCAGCTTAGTCCACCTCCAGCTCAAGTCACTCTGCACATGAAACCAAGCTGACAGCCTCGAGCACTGCGGGAAAGTGGATGTGTACAAAACCCTCAGTAGCCAGGGGAGAACAGCAAGAAAGGAGGGGAAAAACTGCCCGGATTCCCATCTTGCTGTTAGTCACACCTAATTTACATTCCCTTCCTGTGCTGCCGAGCTAGTGAATTTACAAGTGGATAGAGAAGGTGCTGTTTGAGACTTGTGTTGGCATGCTGTTTGCAAGGGGTTAGGGAGAAGCATTAACCATGCTTCCCACTGCAGAGAAAACAGTCTCTCTCCATCTCGTGGTCCAAACCTCCCTGCCTGAAGCTGTTTTCACAGACACTGAGGGGCTGTAATGGCTGAGTGATTTCTCCAACCAACGGCACGCTGTTGAACCGGTTTAGTCACGCACATGACAGTTCATCACAACTCGCTAGAGAGCTGGTGTCTGACAAGTGGAGGACAGCAGAAGTAGTGCTGGATGGTGGGTGGATGTGGAGCAGTGAGGACATGTTGATAACTGGTTTATATCAGTGCTCCCAAAATACCACGCAAACGAGAACATAGCTTGTACCTGCTATCAGTTCACTGTACAACACTCGGCTTTTCATGTGGTTTCCTTGGCTCTGCTTGATATAACATACTTCAGAAATCAGTATAATTGAACCGGTAAAGCAGTATGTGGCCCTGAATGAATATGACTTTTGATAATTAACACCAATTTTAAATTTCCTTCAGGAAGAAGTGTGGGCTACAGCAGGCTGCCTCTCCTCACATGTATTCTCTCTGTGATATTCACCATGTGCTGCATTATAATCTGCTCACATCTCTGCATGAGGATCAGCTGATTTAACAGATTTGCTTCCACTTAATCCACTAAGATTGACCATTACATTCATTTGAAGCACTTTAATCCCCATATTTGATATTTAACACTATATAAATATTAGAATGTAGTTATAAGCAGATATAATAACATCTCCTGTGTTCACATACTGAGTGAAGGCTGGTGGCAGTATAGTTAAAGATGCATTATGTAGTTTTGGGGAGGAAACTTTAATCAGAAGAGAAAGATCTTTCTTGACCGTTTTATTCTTATGAGTAAACAAACTAAATAAACAAACTGACCTTTAAGGACAATTTCATGGCAGACCCTGCCACCTTTCTATCTATAAACGGTGTTCCTGGACGTTATTTTCCTCTGACAACAGCTGGTTTATTCAGTTATGGCAAAGATAAATAGTGAGTGATAAATACAGTTTGTATTATTAAGACATTAATAGTGTAAATATCAAAAGTTTGAATTTCTTCTCCAAAACTACAAAATGCACCTTTAAATACAGTTGTGATTGTATACAGTTAATATCATCATGAGATAATTATAGTTGTTGACATACTTCATTAATAAACACCTTAAAGCAACTACAAAGACTTTAATTTTGTGTTGAGTCTGGCGACCCCTGTGGATAAAAGCGATATGAGCACTACTGCCTTCTGTCTAACGAGTGCATTTTATTTCGGACGACAGTGAAAGAAAGAAGCGTATTTCCAACTGTTTTCAGGATGCATTGCAATGACGTAATGCATCTACTTGTGGCTGTATGTGAGGCTTAAAATGATAATATGATTATGGTGAAATAAATCTTAGTTTTAGTAGCGTTACCATTCATACTCCTAAGGTACATGTAGAACTACAGACAAACGATTCATTTGCTCTGTAATAGTACATTTATTGCACTCAAGCCAAAGTTATCAACCTTTCCCAGTAATGTCATGTCTTCATAATAATAAGATAACAAGAAGATATAGCTCAGCATTATAAGCTTGTTGTTTTGTGGCTGCCATTCCACCAGAGAAAATAGTTCTGCCCAGGTTACAGGGATTAAGAGTGACTAAGTAGAACAAGTTATTATTCTCACTGATGTCTCGTTTGCTTATGAAGGTCATCGAGACGTAAACGGACACCGTTTCAAAACCAGCTAAAATCTCCTTGTAGTAAATTTAAACACCTTATTACAACTACATTATAGTACAAGTTGACTAAATATCTGCTTATAACTGTAGACTACAGTGTGACCAGTTCATTTTATGGCTAGCTGATGTCATTATAGTAATCTTAGTCATCTACTTTCAAACAGTAAGAGCAGCATAATCAAAGATTCTTCTATCTTGAAGCGTCTATAAACTGAGGTGGCAGCAGCCTCGCTGAATACTCATTCAAACACAGTCAGGAAACTAATGTTAACTTGTTTTAACAGCTACTCATTTCAGCTGAGTTGGGCTGAAGAGCTGGTTGTTTGTTGTTGTAAGGAAACTTACTGGTTCAGACTTCAACAACCAGGATACAGAAGACAACATGTGTTCAGCAGTTCAATACACGGGGACGTAACGGGACGGTCTCTGTATTCTGGCTCTGTATTTTGCTTGAAATTTGATTATCCATCAACACAGACAAGAAAGGAAAAACGTTCTGCAAAGTGTTTGGAGCTCTGCCAGTTTTCTCCAGCACACACCTGGCTAGCCGCTCCAGAGAGCAAGCATGAATGTCAGATTGTCAGCTTCAGAAAGTTACGAAGTGATGAAGACCACCTCCACCCGACAAATTGAAAGTTTTTCACTTGCCTCACACTGTCAGGACTAAAATTGACTGTTTGACGTATATATTGGCCTCACAGGTTGTGAAGTAAAGCTTATATTTGGAGGGTTAGTGGTTCTAACATCTTGACAAGCGGGAAAAATGTGAGCGGGTTGATCCTTAACAACTTCAGTGTTCAAAGGGCATCGAGGCGAGGTGCACCGGCAGCTAGCATCTGACGTTTGCTGTTCTGGTCAACTCTTAAACGTTGTGCATTTAATTATCAAGCTGGGTTTTGCTCTAAAAGCTCAACAGAGGGAAGTGCAACCAAAGCAAAATGTTCAGTGTGTAACGTTTTGTACATAACAGACACTAACAATGATTATTACAAGTTCCTACATAACAGATTGTGATGACATTGTGGGAAAGAAGCCTCTTGGCAGAAACCAATCCAATTGTGCGAGCTTGTGCTGAGAGTGAGACAATGGTGTCACACAGTATACATATTGATTACATGCTGGAGGCCATTTTCAGTGTAAAAATAAATACAATAACGCCCATTAAAGGGGACTGTGGTTCAGAAACCTTCGAGGACTCACCCGATGATCATTACTCAGGCTACTGTTGACAATTATGGTCGCGTTATATTCACAGGCCACAGCACAAACCCAGAGCTGATGTCATGGTACCGTCCACAGTCTTTCCCTCTCTTCCCACACGAATGTACTGTGCATGACAGACAACGTCGCAAATGTGCTTCATTTCCAGTCGAGCTGAACAACCAGGAACGCTCGGCTGTGCGAACAGTTAAAAGTCTCTCAGCCAAATAATGTTGGACATGGCCGAACATTTCACAGTCATCGATGTCAACAGCCAATCAGCCATCCTGGCAACTGCAACCACAAAGTTTACTGCTTCTATTCAGTCCTCTGGAAATTAATGTTTCAAAAACTGCTCGGAGCTCAGTCCTGTCAGTTAAAATTAAATTAATAATAGTCATCATTTTTGCTTTTATGTTCACGGGCTCTTAATATTTCACCAGCGTTTCTGCCTGAAGCTGCGGAAACACAACACTTTAAAATACTTTATTTAAATGTTGAAAGTTCTGCGGTTGCTTGAGACTTCTGCACACTGACAAGAAGAAGCTTCCTGTTTCTGCCATAATAAACACAGCTGATCACTGAATGTGGACTGTTTGAGAGAAAATGTAAGTTTTGTCCTTTCATTGGATCTCACCTCTTCCTGTAGGTCTAGTAACTTTAGGAAGTTTATGTTAGGAAACTATCATTACAATAGACATTATCTTGTTACTGACAGTTTGTTCACATTACCCTTACCCTTCTGTTGTATGGGCCTGAGTACACAAAGCGTCTTTTTCAGATAGAATAGCACTGAGATGAAGCGTTCGTGCACTGACGGGAAAATCGTCTCCATGACAACAATGACTTAACAACCACTGCTGTACGATCGACACCGCCCCTCTGTGGTTTACTATCCGTTGACATCGGGACATCAGAGCGAGGAGGACCACGGCGGATGGGTTTGGGGCAATGCATATGGAATACAGTGTTGTTGGACCTCTGACAGCGGTGTGAAATTGATGAAAAACAGTATAATATGGGACCTTTAAGAACAACTAGAGGCTGAATGTAAAGATGCCACCTGTTCAGTCCAATGATGATTTATCTGCTGCCACATACACCAAACAAGTTTCCTGACTTCTGGGCTTTGAATATGAACATTAGTGTTTCTCTTACTTGATTTTCAAATATGTAACCTCAAGGTGTCAACAGTCTACAGATGTCTCTGCTAAAATGTAGGTAATGGGGAAAAACTAACTTTAAGTTAATGTTGAGTCTGGCTTTCAGGTCTCGTGATGACTTAAGTTTACCTCATTGGTGACACAAAGTCACAGCGACAGAACATGAATCACATTTAGACACTGGTGATGGCAGCTTAACATTGAAATATAATTAGGTATGTGATGTGACAGAAGAGAAGATTCTCTGATTCTCTCACGTAGCAGCTCCTGTTGAATACAGATGAACGGGCAGATGGATCTTCCTTCTGGAAGCCATGTGTTACATGTCCTACTCTGTCAGAGCGCCGTTGATGCCTGACCCTTTTCTGTTGAGGAGCACTGTGAGTTAAACACCTCCAGTTTAAAAGAAACAGTGGTTCTGGCTTTTCAAGCACAATTAGTGAAAAACCTGTAACGAGCGAGTCGGTCAGTTAGCAGGAGTTGCCTGTGCTGATGTTTCCTCAGAGAGCAGATCTCCCCCGTGGCCACGAGGACCAGAACCTCACAGCTTATCAATCACTTCTCTTCAATGCTGTTAAAATGAGCTGGTGTGGAGCTGCAGGACACTTTGTTATCGAGAAGACTGGAGCTCGACAGTTGAGCTGCAACGATTCATCGATTAGATGTCAAGTGTTCAATAATTGACAACTATTTAGATTAATTGGTTTGAGTAATGTTTTAAGGAAAAGCAGTTAAGACGGTATGATTTCATCTTATAAAATGTGAATTCTTTCTGGTTTCTGATCTGAATGTCTTTGGGTTGTGAACAAAACCAGAAGTTTGAGAACGCAATCTTAGTCTTTGGGAAACACTGATGAACATTTTTCATCATTTTCTGGCATTTTATAGACAAAACTAAATTTATTTGTTGAGAAAATAACCAGCAGATTAATTGGCAATGAAAATAATTGAGTTGTAGCCTCACTCAACATTGTTGATAAAGGATCACAGGAAATAATTCATCATCAAGCCTTTTTGTAATCACCTCAAGACATTTTGCAAATAAAGATCTGAATTTGACTAAAATAGCTTTGGAAAATTTCAGAACTATTTAATTCAGATTTCAGCACTTCATTCTGGCATTTGGAGCTGATTGTATTATAATTTTTTGCGGTGTAAGCGAGAGCACAATTTTTTATGATTTGTTGCTTTCACTGTCGAAGCCACTGGGTTCTGATTTTCATTCACAAGCGTGGAAAAAACCTGAGCAGTCAGCTGGAGACAACATGCGCTACAGATGAAAACAAAATCAATTCTGTGCACGGTGCCACATCTTGTTCAAAGCATAAATATACTGTAGGATCACAGGCAGGAGCTCTCTGTGCTTTATGGATCTATTTAGCATTTCCCCACTGAACTGTGTCTGAGCATTAATGCCTCCCTTCATCCCAGAGAATATACAGACATCGGGACGTTGCTTAAAACAAACTGAATTTCTAATTCACTTACTAGATCCAACTTCAGACCGTTCTCACCATTTACTGTTTTGGATTTATGCTCCAGCAGAGAAAGACACCGTCAGGATTTGATCTAAAACCGTCCTGATTCTGGCTGTTTAATGTTTACAAAACTAGTCAATCAGCGTAATACAGACAAAGCGCTTTACGGCACTTTACATGTATTACAATAGCTTTTGTTAAAAGCATCCTGTCAAATTCATCCATAGAACTGTTTGTTTGGTATTATTTACCTGTAACTATGGATAAGCTTTTAACTCTCGAGTTTCACCAAGAGTTCACCACTGGCATGGGGAGGTAATCTTTGTAAATGCTCATGCTTAATAATGAACTCTGATGTCCCGAGAAGCGGACTCAGTGAAGATAACAGTGTTCTGTTCTGCATTTCCATTTTCCAATTCGTTTTTCCATTTTCCCAATATCACTACAGTCCATCATGCATTATCCATGAAGGCTCCAAGTTTATTAGACCACGCAGAGTAATTCAGAAGCCATATTGGACTCCCAAGAAACCAGTTTGAAACCAATTTGAAATATAACAAGAAATCTGACTGGTTGCATAAAAGTTTATAAATGTTATTTTCAGTTTTCTTGTTAAGAAAAAAGGTGAAGTTCTTTGTTTCATTGAGACTTCACAAGGATCAAAACAGCTTAACTTGGTTGTAAAAATGTTAGCTGCTGTTGCTCTCTGTCGGCGGAGCAAACAGAAGCACTAAGGTGAGGCACTCGAGTGTGAATAAAGTCACATCCTCTGGACTGTGTGAAAATCTGACCTGAGTCCTTCACAAAGAAATCCACAGTCCAGCAGAGTTAAGCAACTAAAACAAATCCTCCACAGGCTTGACTAAGACGTGGAAGGTCTTATTTTTAACATCACGTTACTATCTGCTCATATATGGCCAATAAAAAAAGTGATTAACATGTGGAAGGAAATACAGCAGGTATTGGTTAAAAAGCAGCACATAAAATGTAAAACATATATTTCATATTGAATAAAAAGAATGTGATCAGGAAATCCAAGTCATGTGAAACTCACATTGCTAAGATTATCCATCTCAACTTCATATGAATGCTGATTAAGAGCTGGAATCACTCAGGAGTAACTCTACTATCACCACGCTGCCCACACTGACCAGCGTTGGGGTAGAGAACTACAATTACGTTTGAAACGTAATGTGCTAGTTGTGCAGTTCAAGTAATGTGTTATTTAGTTAATAAGTAATCCATTACTGTATGAATTTCATCAATACAAATTAAGGAAGACGTGCATCCAATTTAACAAGTTGCTTTAAAAAACAATGCTATCCAAGTCTTGTGATAACAAGGGTATAATGATAAAGTGTTTGGGTGAAACTTCCAGGCACTGAAAGACAAAACATCTATGATATATCACCATGTCTGAAGAAGAGAAAAACACCCCTGATATGGCAATATTGTATAATTTGGAACATTCAACAAATGTTTTTGTTTTAAGAAAAAAGAAAAAAAAAGCAATCTGTAACAGTTTTGGAAGGCACTTGCAAACGATAGTGGCATCAGATTAGAAAACCTAAATGCGCTATTCTACAGGACAAACAATGTGTTCAGCTGTGTAATTTGGAGGATTTGTTGAAAGCACACAAGTACAAACAAGTATTCAGTTATGATGTTTGATGATCGCACCTTGAAAACCTGCCAATATTTTCTCCTCAGCCGATAAAATCAACTATTTCAGTCGGTGTGCAATGAAAATGCTGATGATGAGAGAATCAAGTATCCTAATCAGACTTCTCACCACCCTCGAGGGAGCATTCACAACACTGAGAATGAGGGCAGTGATCCACATGATGGTTTTTTCCCTTTAACATTAGCTTCTAGCACATTTTCTTGTTAAAACGTGTTGTCGCTGAAACCCCAACACAGGCAGCTACTCAAAACACTCTGAACGCCTGTAACTGCATGTTGTTTTAACAGCTGTCACTTCTCTCCAATTAAAAAGAGGAGCATTTTCATACAACAGAATTATACAAAGAGCTGCTAATTACAGCAAGATAAGAATTTAAATCCAACAGAGTGAGTTTCTACACAGGACTGTCGAGAAATACAACTGTTCAGGACTTTTTGAATTGTAAATCTTTGAGACTTTCCTTTTCTTACAGAGTGCATTAAAGTTGGTTCTGACACAATTGGTCCAATAACTGATTAGTCGACTGACAGAAAATGAATCTATTCTGATCACAGGCCATAAAGGTCCAATTTGTGAGACAGTTGCAGAGTCTTTGGGTTGATTGCCACCAACCCAAAGCGTCAGTATTTGATGAGTGGGGAATGAGACTAAACAATCAACATTTTAGAAAATGAACCTTTAAAGCAAATATAACTTCCGGCCCTGAAATCTTTCCAGGGATTGGGAAAAAGAATGAAGGTAAAGGGAGTGCAACACAAGAGTTCACAGTAAAGAAATCCTGAATCAAACCTCCATTTACTTCTGACAAATCTTTCAACTGCGATTTTGTTTTCAGGCGGTTTAAAACATTTTGTTTCCATTCTTACCAACTTATTATACTTATTATACTGTGACTTTAAGTGGTGATGAAAATTGAACGTGATTGGATACCGGAGATAGTGATATAGGCTCAAAACAGAAAAAATGGTCTAAATGCTTACAAATAGAACACAAATTGAAGATAATGAAGAATCCTCTGTGGTAAAAACAGTCCCACGAGCTGAAATAGCATATTCATCGCAGTGCTTCTTCAAAATCACATGCTTTTAGCATTTCAAACTGCAGTATTTTTCTCCCTTTTTTACAATAAATACCTGAACATCTTTGTTAATGAAACAGGCTCCTGATTCCTCATAGTCACTTCAACTTGGGATTTGAAAAACTGTGATGCTATTTTACTGAACAAACAATTACTCAGTGAATCAGACAACCAGACAACAATCAGAAGATTAGAAGTTCCAATAGCAATCAACACATACTATTGTAAGTATCATCATTGTTACGACATAAAACACAAGGTCAATTGAGTCTTCAAGTAAATGTTGAAAACAATCCTACAGGGACCAAAATTACACGTCCTTTATGCTCAATTGTGGACAAATTGGGTGTAATGTGTTGGGGGTTGGCGTTTTATTCCTGCTCTGACACCACATCTACATTTCTTACAGTCCCATTTACAATTCATCCTTGAGAGACAAGGAAACCTCTTGTCAGGCTACACACACTCGGGTGTCGAGGGCTTTAAAAAGCTGCTTAAATCCTCAGTAGCCACAATGTCAAAGGGACAAAATATAAAATGTAGCCCGCTTTTTTTACAGCCGCAATGGGACTCTGAAAAGGTGAATACAGCCGTGTTATTAAAGAGAGTCCTTATAAAGCGGCCTTGGCCACATCTAATTAGAATGTAAATGTAGTGTGGGCTGGGGATGGATCACAGAGGATAGACATTGGCATTTAGATTATGCTGAGACTAGATTACTGATGACACTGTGTGTTGGTGAGATAGCCTTTTTGAGATCAGCTTGGCAACTGACTAATTGTGTTTCACCACGAGCAATGTAGGCCACTGCTGCTCTATCGCTGGTAATTAACAAGAGGGAAGGGAGCGGTACATTGTTGTGTGTGCACAATACAAACAATCCTCGATAACAGCATGACTTAAACACACACAGACACACACACGCATTTGTAAGAAGAGTATATGTGTTCAAATGCACACATTCAGGCAACCTTGCACCTCGTGCACCTTGTGTTAGACTGAAAGCATGGAGCGCCTCTTTGCACTAAGCCCAGACTTGAAGGCTGCTCAGTAGAAATCCTCTCACCTCCATACAATTCCTCAGTGGGGGCATATGCCATGAACAGAGCAGCTAAGACCAAACAGAAAACCAAAGACAGAGTGGAGACAGCTGAGAGAGAAGAAGAGGAGAGGGGGGTGCAGGGAAACAGAGAGCAGAGCAGAACAGAGAGGGAGGGTGAGTGCAGAGAGAGGGAGAGAGCAGAATGGAATAAATTGAAGCTGATCTGGTGCTCTGCATTCTGAGGAGGCTGGATTTGCATATCTGTGCAGCGGTGCAGAGGGAGAAATGTGTCGGTGCTGACAGCAAGCTGAATATCTTAAACCTCCGCTGACACCCCTGCAGGCACTCTCTCCTCACAAACACTGATACACAGTGGAGGGAACACACTCCAGCACTCACTCACTCTCACACACACACACACACACACACACACACACCAGATTTAAGGTCAGAAGATGGGAAGCTTTGTGCATTGCTTTGTTCCTGCACAGTCATGTACAGTAGTGCTTGTTGTTTAGCCGTCAGCTTGAGACTCGTCCTCAGGGGAGCGGCGCCCGTGAGGCCAGCCATCTCTTCTGCCACTCAGCAACATAACTATTCATATGTGCACATGTGTGTATATGAAGGGGTATGTATGCAATCGAGCATAAGAAACTAGACACACATTATCCACATTTGTACCGTATAGCTTGGTTGATAAATATTGTATAACATTGCTTTCGGACTCAACGGCTACACACCTCACACTTCATTGGGCAATGAGCCATATGAGAATCAGATTGTTCTACTGGGAGAAGGTAAACCTGATAAAAGCAGCAATCACAATCTGGAGAAAACCAGGAATCTTCTTTCACTCTACCGTGTACATACGATACCTTCAGGAATACACATGCGGCAGTAAGCAATGGGGATTTCCCTTATTCAAACCAGACAACCACATAAAGAACAGGATCATTGGAACCTTGCATACAGCTACATTTTTGGGGCTTGACACTCTGTTGAAACAGTGAACAATAAATTGAGTCATTGGTGGAAAATTTAGAGTCTTGACATTTAGAAATGGTTGCTGTTAAAGGTTAAATAGTTTGACATTTTGGGAAATATGCTTGCTATCTTACCAAGAGTTAGATGATAAGATCAATACTATCCTCTTATCTGTATAATGGATAAATCACCAAAGCATGTTAGCGTAGCTTAGCACAGAATAAAGAATTTCAGGGAGACATTGTTTTAAGGACAGTCTGGCTCCATCCAAAGGTAACAAACAAGCACAAGCTCACTGATGACACATTATATTCTGCTTATTCTGTACACAAACTGTAAATAGTTAATAAGTGGTTTTAAGGGACGTTACATATAATTTTGTGAAATTTTTGACTATTTTGGTTACATTTTCATTTTCTTGAACTAGTTACTTCCTGGAGTCCCAGTGGGTTACCTATGGCAACATCATAAAGGGACAACTCCAGGAAGTCACAGGGCTCAGAGATAAATAGTTCCAACATGCAACTCAATGTAAAACAGCCTTTTCACATGTTGCTTGCTGGAATTGCTTAGCTTAGCTTAGCTTAGCATACAAAGTGAAAACAGGTGAAGCAGCTAGCCTGGCACTATCCAGGGGTTGGAAGACCTGCTTGCAAACATCTCATAAACTCACTATTTCACACCTTATAGGCATTTTTTTGATCTGACCAAAACCAGAGTGTAAAAAGAGCAAGTTGTGGTTTCACCGGGAAAAGTGACCTTTTGTTTTTAAACTGTAGGAGGATTTTGTCTCCTTTGATTACAGCCAGGCTGGATTACCTGTGTCAGCCTTTATGCTAAGCTAAGCTAATCAGCCTTTATGGTAGTGATCATTTCGTCTGACTCCTGGCAAAAAAGCGAGAAAGCAGATTGCCAACAATGTCAAAAACATTCTTCTACAAAAAGCTGCATTCTTGAGCTCTGCCCATTGTGGAAACTATATACTATAATTATTTCACCAGTGGAAACTTGGCATTCAGAGAGTTTCTCTGTTGAACATGTACAATAATTTTGGATCGCGGTGAATCCAACAAAGTGTGGCTTCATTTATGTATCTCCAATTTCTGTCCTGCCTGATTGTGATTTATCCGACCGACTGCAGCAGCCGAGAACAACGCAAACAAAAAAAGCAGCAGCTGAAGAGAGAGAACAACACAATAGATCTTCTGTATCGATTGTGGAGCACTCTCAGAAAAATAACAGACATTAATGCACCTCGCTAAATAATTTAGTAAACACTGATACAGGAATAGTATTTTTGGAATATGCACAAATGTACTGTACCTAGGCTGAACACATTTGACATTTTTGTGCAATTCAATGGGACTGTTTCTTTCTGTGGGGCCCTTTCATGGGATTAAATGACATCTACACAAAGCTAGCATGGGGTCTTTGCAGTCTGCTTCAAGTCTTTCAAACATTTACGATTCTCAGTGGGTGAGAAGAACAAAACCTCTGCCTCACACGTCTTCCACAAGACATGTGACGGGGATGAATCTGTCTTTTTGACAGTCACTTTCAAAGAAGCTACACTTTGCCAGACTATCTTCATGCTGTTTATCATAAAAGCCCAGAGGGGGAATTAATTTGGCAAGTTGCGTTCTTGCACTGGAATCAACAAGAATCGGAGGGGAAGGTCTTTTATTTGCTTGACATTGTCTAATAGCCACCATCATTTCAGATAAATCTTACACTCCTCGAGGATTTATCCATCTGCGTGCTCCATGTGGTGCAGCACAGCTCAAAGAAGAGTACAAACACTGCCAGGGTTAGTGCCTCCACTCCCACTGCACATAATTCTTACTACTTTGGATGAAAGCCTGCGCCAAATGGTGTGTGTTTGTGCGTGTGTTTGTGTGTGGGTGAGAGCTGCAGTTCTGACAAAAATAATAACAGCTGTGGCTTTAAAAGTGACCGACCTTCTGCTACAAATATTTTAGCACCAAGTTTGTTCCCGCTTTTCAGGTTCTTACTTGAGTGCCCACAGCTAACACCAGGACCAGCAAATATCAGAGGAATCTCTTGGGGCTGGTTAAATAGCTCATTAAGCTCAAGGTTAAGTTAGCTCAAGGTTATGTTTGGGTCTCTACAGGCTGTGGAGTGAGTAGAAGAAAAATGCTGATGGGCCTGTCAAATGTCAGAATGAAGCCCGTCTGCTGATGTGTGAGAAATAGCGAGGAAAAATGTGAATCTGTGAGAAAGGGTGGATGTATGACAAAGTGTAAGTGCATGTAGGGAGGGGGTGAGTGGAAGCAAAGGAAGCAGTAACACAGTGGACACGCTCCTTGGCATGCCAGAGGCACGATGACATTGATCCAGCAGAGCTCTCTCCATCAGTCTCCTTGACAGAGGTAACTGGATTGTTCATAAAAATGGAAATTGAGCCGTGTTATTCACATGAGCACAGGCAGACACTCGGCTGCAGATGAATTCATCCCAAAATAAATGTACCCGCACATGGATGTGCACGAATGAGGAGTGCAGCTTGACAAAAAAGCACGTGCACATATATACGATTCATTAAAATCATGGCTATAACGACCTCCAACAGTTCAGGAAAACCTATCGTGTTATTGGAACATAAATGCACGTATACAAACACTTCCTCCACCAGTGGAAGCTCTCTGTTGTCGAGGCAAAGAAACACTTCAAACAGATGCAGAGCAAATAAACAGAGGCAGCTGGGGGAAGGGGGAGCAGGGTGAAGGAAGTAAAGCCCTTTCCTGATTAACAGTTTGCTGTCACGTGCATCATGATAATACTTGAAGAGGCTAACATTTCAATAGAGCATGGGTGGCTGTGGAGGTGGGTGGGGTTGATAATTGCGGCAAATATGCCACAACATGCAATTAGATCTCTTATATGCATCGTTTGTTAGCTTAGCAGTGTTCTGTGTCACACGCTAATTACCCACAGCCACTGTAGACATGTGACAAACCCTCGCAGCACAGACACAGAGTGTGCTGCAGCCCTTTCATCACTATTTCAAAAGCTGTGGCAGGCATGGGTTACATATTCATGTTTATTTTATCATTACAGCGGATGGTGATGAGACTTTAGTTGCAGGAATCGTTGTAAATGCATTCAATGCTTGGCTCCTTTTTTACTGTTTCATCAATGTGCACAAACTTAGAAGTCATCCCCTCTAAAAATAGCTTGATACTTAATCAATTTAGCTCACCCGCTGTTTGTCTCCGTCAGCAATGAAGCAGGCTTAGCTGTACAGCAGCAGATGCTATTGATTTTTTTGGAGAGTGGGGGTGGGGCGGCGCAAGGGAGGTATGGCTAATGATGGAGATTTTCAGAATGACTCCATGCTTTTACAGGGAGTCATGTTAATGATGGCTCCAGTCTGATGAGTGGAACACGGTGTAACCTTCAGGAAAGAAGAGGCATTGAGACGGGCAGCATCGTACAAGCAGGGTTATAATTGGTGCTGGATATTCCAATCTTGTCTCCGTCTACGCTGAGCGTGAGCGGGCACCGATATTTACTTCACAGTGCTAATAGGACGCACTGTTGTCTGCCTGTGGACATACTGATGCAGTTTGTGACAGGAGAACAGAATGAGAGAGATTATTACAAACTCAGAAAGGGGCATGTGGATTACCAAAAAATAGTTTTTAGAGTCATATTTTTGATTTTGTTACTTAATGCATATTAAACAGTACGAGAAAAAAAAACTCACAAAAGCCTGAGAGTTACTAACAGAACAGGCAAATTGATCTTTTGACACAACTAAAATAATGTTGGGTATAAAAACTTTTGTGAATATATAAATAAAAAGACAAATTGTTCCTTCTTGACTCGACATCCTGCCTCAGAGCTCAACAATTAACTGAGATGAAAACAGACGTCAGTGCAGGACAGTGTGTTGAGAGGGAGGTGTGGCTGCAATCGTAAAAATGTCACATTTGTGATCTAGTTGGCTGAATTTTGATGTAAATACAATTCAAGTTCATGTCCATCACAAAATCGTTTCTGCTCGACTGCACTGAGAGTGATTTGATTACATCCAACAATGACAAGTGGCCAAGGAAATATTTTACCTGCAGTGGGGCTCTAATCCAACACTTGGATACTTTTAACATTACGACAACTAATGGACATCTGTGGGAAGAATTCAGACGTTCAAGCTCTTCGGTGCTGTCAGTAATTTCATTCAAATAGTAGCTGTCAAGAGAAGACCTCACAAAATACTACATACTTACAATAAAAGATGAATTTAGTAATCTCCTGACTTCATTTAGCAACAACATGTCAAAGTTTACACAAAAGCATCACAAACAATCAGTACAGCAGACTGAACTGCACAAGTTCCTATCAGCCTCACTTATACCCTGATTTTAATAATATGACTAATAGTATAAGAAAAAAACACTGGGTAGCTTGTTCTGATCCAGGATCAGACAGAAGGTGTCATATGTTGTACACACTGTTAAGCTCCTTGAGGCAAACTGTGACTTCTTGGCTACATAAATAAAACTGACCTGACTTGACAGTGTTAACATGCTAACACATTGTTAACATGCTATCATGCTAACCATTAATCCATCAATCCTTGCTATTGTTAGCCTCCCAGCCAAGACTAAAAATAACAGAATTTCTCAAAATGTCATAACATTCTTCTAAAGAAAGCTGCATGTCTGAGCTCTGCCAACTGTGGAAACTGTACACTGTAATTAATTCACCAGTGGAAACTCAGAAAAACTCTCTTTTAACAGTGTACGATGATGGTGCGCCGCTGTGAATCCAACCACGTATGGCTTTGTTTACGGATCATTGATTTCTGGTAAAAACCAACACGTGAAAGGGTGAAATGTCCTTGTGTTTCTTTAAACATAGAGACAGTATTAGACTACAGTATCTAGTCAGCACTAAACAACTGAAACATCTAATTATATCTAGGAACACACATGAGTTGTACATCAAGACTGTAAACAGGGATTTTATTATTTTTCCAGATAAATACTAAAACTAAATCTTGTAAATACCATGGATGTTTGGTAAATAGTTAACAATTGGACATTTTTACATCGGACTACCTCAAAACTACCACGTACAGCAGACTAATAATCTATTTTATGATATTAAATGTATTTTTTAAGTAAAGCCAACGTTAACCTACAGTGCTGGTTCTTCCATTGCCAGCAGATTAATTTGCTGATTCTCTGTTATAGTTCTGGTGTGATGGACGTATTAACTTACACTCAACAGCTCAAATTAACTTCAACAGCATTGCGCTGGAACAGGGGTGACAATTAGTTTGTCCACCTGGGTATTGTATTTCCATGACTGCTGAGCAATAAATACTCAGGACAACTGCAGAGTCATTTGACCCAGGAGTGAATGCTGAATGTCTGCTCTCCCACTGAAGACAAAGGCCAGATGTTAGTGGGTGTTAGAGACTTTTTTTCATGTGTAAAAGGGGATTAGTCAAGAAAATATGCTAACCAAAGCAAGACTTCTGCCAGCTGTAATTTAAACCATCTTTAGGATCGACTTAACCATTTCTTACATCTTTAAACTGCCACTCTGTTGTCTCTGTAGGAACATTTAATCATATTTAGATAAATAAATAAATGTAGGTCATCAAGCGCAACTGATTCCAAACCATTTTTACCTTAACAATAATATCTATATAACATAAAACCATTTGTTCCTGTTCTCTTACATTCAGTATTTTATCCACAAGTATTAATCGACATGGAAATTGATCTGCTCCCTGTTGTAAACAATATAGCAGTATCACTGTGTGCTTTTCTTTAGATAACCATCGACTGTATCTCAGTTAAGTGTCCCTAATCTATAGCAGTGTTGTGGGGCTCAATGAAAGGAGAGAAAGGAGCCACCAGCAGGGTTTCAGCCTACAGATCTGCATGTAAAGTGGGTCAGCTATGCTCCTGGAGAGCTTAACAAGCTGCTGGAGGAAAAAGGCACCGTACTTGATAATTAGCCAGGGGAGGAAGGCAATGTTTGAGGGAGTGGGGATTCAAGGAAGAGGTTCAGATGATAGAATGTGTGGGTGTGAGGCTGGATCAGCACTCAGCTGGACGGATTTTACTGTATCTTCTCTGTAAATGTGCTAATGTGTAGTGTTCTCCCTTCGCTTCAATTGTTTCATTGCTATTTTTTGTATGATGTTTGTGGATGTTATATTGTATTTTACACTTGCCTGTTTGACTGTATTAATCTTGTTCCTTGCACAAACCTAATCTCCCTTCTGACATCAATAAAGTTTCATTTCCACCTTCTGTTCAGTTCTTTGCCATCTATCTGAACTGTTGAGCTCGGACTTTTAAATCTCACACTTTCAAGGCTTCTCTGTGGACTCTCACTTCTGTCGGAGTTGCAGTGTGTGCTGAATGTGGCATTGTTTCACATTTGTTTTGAAATAATTAGGCCATGAAAAGAAGGTGGGAGATTTCACAGAAGCAAAGTGTTTCTGGCTGATTCTGACCTTTTCAGGCAGCACAGCCGTTTGATGTGAGCGCAGCGAAAGCAGCGGAGAAGGAAACGGTTTGATAGGCAATCTTTTTCATGTTCGCTATGGTAATTCTTCTTTTATTCTCTAAACTGAGGTCTATTCCTTCCTCTAAATTGGCTGGCTTTCCCCTCATTTCTGGTTGACAGTGAAAGAATGGTGGTGGTAGAGGACACACTTTCGGTTTATAAATGAGATCCAAGACTTAAACTAAGAAGAATGATTATAAATAGAAGACAAACAGCAATATTAAGTCTAATTTTCAGTTGTCATAGGAGTTTAGTGATATTTAGAATTTAGTTTATTTATAATAAAGTGCTTGTAGTAAGTTTTCATAATAAGGTAAATAGAGTTCTGCAGGGAAACCCGGAAAGTAGCATCATGCTGGTTCCCTCGAAAAAAAAGTCTGAGGAATGAAAACTGGTTAAACTGGATTTTGGATTATTTTCTAGGATATTCACACTTTTTATCAACAAGATAATATTCACAGATGAACACCACTTTTTATGATTTATGAGGAGTAAATGTAATCGTCAGATGCTAAAAGCTAGTGTCTGGCTAAAAACAAACTACATGACAGTCACATGACTTCAATGTCACCAATTCTGAGCTTCCTGTCAGATTCAATCAGAATCGAATCAAATTAAAATTTGCTTTCATAAGTCATTATACTAAACACACTAACTATAAATTGATCAATCTCAACTCTGCAACTAAAGTCAGCCTGATGAGACAGACGAGTGAGTTGTAGAGTCTTTGGCTTTACGATGCTTTATTTCTCTGACATCCTCTGTAGTCTCATTCAGTCATTTTAAACTACAAAGAATTGGACTTAAGCAAGAACTATGCCTGAGTGAGGATCATGAAATCCTTTTTTATGCACTTCTTAACATCTTTTTAAAAAGATTTTTCTTTTTGTCTTTTGTCTTTATTGAATATCGGAGGAGCAGAAGGTTGGAATTGGACCCAGGCTGAGTTAAAGCCAGTACAGCGGGTTTCTTAGAAGTGCTGAATTTAGCGTGTGCTGATTGATTGATCATGATAAACGTGCTTATGTATTTCCTCAACATATCAATCCTCTAACAACTAGCAACTACGGATGACAAAAAATTAATTATCTCACATAAATGATCAATTAATTGTTAATTAATTAATAGTAAAAACCTTAAGTTCATTTGTGAAATGCTTTAAAAGGGACACTTAATGGTCTAGTTTACAGATTATTTCCCAGGTTGCACATCTCTTGGTGTCTGTACCCGTCCCTCACCATCAGTGGTCAGGCTGTTTCCACAGCTGAGGGAGAAGGATGAGGTCCAAACACCGCTGTGA
>CAEMYA010000003.1:2388374-2408136 GCA_903131615.1 Diplodus sargus | reverse complement strand
TTGTGTATGTGTGTATAGTATGTATATATGGATATATATGTATATATGTATGTATATATATTTATACATATATATACACATATATACACATATATACATGTATATATATATTTATACATATATATACACATATATACACATATACACACACACACATATATACATATATACACATATATATATACACATATATACACACACACACATATATACATATATACATATATATACATATATATACATATACATATATATACATATATACATATATATATACATATATATATATACATACATATATATGTGTGTGTGTGTGTGTGTTTGTGTGTCCTTTCCTCAAAGCTCAGGTGCTTCCAGGCGAAGTGTGAAGAGGGTTATGTGAGGCAGACAGAGAGAGTGAGACAAAGACTTAAGAGCTCATACAGTGAATAGCGAGCTGAACCGAGAGGAGGAAGTCGCCGTCACTTCCATCCTCGCTGTCGGAGGCTTAAGAGACCGCAGAGCCTCTGTTTCTCCTCTGAGTCAATTCAACAGTCCTGTCTTTCCTTTTCTGACAGGCTTATTTGCCTCCACTGTCCTCAAGCTATACACAGATTATTGTTTGGCTACTGATACTACAAATCCCAACCAACCATCCAGCACACGTGTATTTTGAAGAGCTGTTACTTCTGGATGATTAATCCAGTTGATTGACAGTAAAATTAGTTGGCAAGTATTTCAATAACAAGTATTTCAACTGATGACTTGGACATTTGGGGAGATCTCAGGATCTTCGTAGGGTTGAGCAAGTACTCGATTGAAAGGAATATCCAATACAGATAATGAGCTTTTTACCAGCGTCATCCAAGTAAAATGTGTAAATATCACGAGTCATACATAACGGCCACCTACATCATCAAAATCTAGTATTATTCCCTGAGAAATTAACAGCACAGCAACCTACTGCATCTTTTCCTGGATTGGTCCCTTTATCTAGATTCTAAAAGTTAATGGGAGCTGCTCTGGATCGAGACCCAGCCTCCATTCAATTCTTGTGGATACCTGCTGAGTAGTTCTGGTGTAATACTGCTGGCAAACCAACCAACCAACCAACTGGGGATGTTAATGATAAATAATTAACTGATTAAAACCAACCAAACAACCAACAAATCACCCAACAAAAAAATGGACACAGGCTGAGGTAATTACCAACTCCGTTAGTTGCAGCCATTTTCGGTTGAAGCTCTGATCAGGTATGGATACAGATCATTTAGCTGGTTGACAGTTACAGGTAACGCTGTACTTGCTCATCAGTAGCTCCAGGATACTGTCATGGTCATTTTTCAATGTTTTCTAATGTTTCATAGACGACACAAATATATAGAAATGTACTTTATTCTTATCACAGTTTAAGCATATTTAATTTTTATCTCATCTGTAACTTGATATCATTGTTAATATCACTGAATCTAAGCTTTTTTTCCATCCAGTGTTTAAATAAAGAATTTAAATAAAATCTGTGGATGAATCAACAGCAAAAACAATTGTTATTGGCAGCGCTCATATCTAAGATTATTTTCAGGCTAGGCAATTGTTGTTTCTTTGTTTAACTGTATTTATGTGTGCAAGTTTGAAGTCTTTAACCATACAGTTCCAAAGACTGGAACAGAGGGTGTTGCTCCATCTTAGCAAACAGACACAGAAATAGGAAAATACCCAGTGGGAGAGAAGCAGGTGATCTTATGTGAAAAATCACATGTGAAAAGGTGAAAAGGTCTCGAGTGGTGTGCTACTCAAACAGACCGATTTTACAATCAAATCTGTGCTGAAAAGGGTAAAAACACTAATACTCAGCGTTATGTGGCTGCTGCTGGTGTAGGAGCTGGATGGATGCAGTACAAGAAACGATTCTATTGTGCTTGAACTATCAGTTGTGGTTTTGTATGTTTCTTTCTTGTTGCTTGGTGTTTTAAAAATAAAGAATATCTTTGACAGCTGGTTAAGTCTCTCCGCCTGCTTAATGAAGCTGACCCGAGGGTCAGACAGATTTTCTGAGTCCGATCAGCTGTTTTGCATGGTTATGGTTCATATCATGCTGAGCCAAACTGCCGTCGACCTTTGAACTGATTGTCTCGTGCTGTTGGCAGTATTTTGAATTTAACTGTGCTGTCATAATACTGGAAAACAAAAGGCAGAGCAACATGAATACAGGAACATAAAATGAACGAGTCTTTTTTTTAACCTGCTTTGAATAAAATGCTCAAAACAACAGAGAACATGTCCACAATGCTTTTGTACATATTCTCAACCAGACTAGTTTGAGAGCCAAATAACAAATATTGATGAACTAAGTGATCTTTTTAGCTAAATATGATTAAACAGTTTAAAGTTTGGTTGATTAAGTTCAAACTGTGTTTGTTAAAAAAAATAGCTTGTTTCAATATCCAAATACTCAACGCAACATCGTCAAATAACTTGATTTGTCAAACCAACAGTCCAAAACCAGTAGCTACAATTTCAGAAATCCACAGAGATGTCAAGGTTGCATCTGCACCAAACGTTTCATATCACGTTCATGTGTCATGCTTGTTAGCTGACTGTCAAATTCACCTCAACACAAGCCAACATCCAATTGTATCGTATCTGTGGTTTGGTAGAAATGTGCGTAAATAACATTTATTCTGGCACTTGTGTTGCAATCTCACATATGAAATGGTGAGAACACCAAATGTTTAGCAGTTTTTAATTGATGATGACAAATTGATCATCAAAAAAATGCCTAAATAATCAATCAATAGGTGTATAATTGCAGCCCATCTTCCTGTTGTATAAAAGGACTGCTTAATGTATATTTCATAAGAAACATAGCATCCACTGTCTTGTATTCTATAAAAACCAAACAAGGTGAGAGAAGTTTGCAAAAAAAGGAGGAAGTAGTAAAATAATTTTGTTGGTAAATTAATAAATTCCCTGTTACACTCAAATTCAACACATTGGATGTTAAAGACAGAGTGACATTACTGGAGTTATTTTGTTTTAAAGTTCTTTGAATCCCCTACTATAATTCTTAAGAGTTCTACACAGCGTTGAGCATTCTTTGTCGTTTATCTAGCGATGGCGGATAGTAAAGCTCCCTCTCATAATCTGCATTTCCCATCTGACAGGTTTGTGTGCTGTTTACTCAGACTGTGTGTGACAGTATACGGCACACAGAGGTAACATCAGCACTTCCAGCCAGCAGCTTTCATGGACACATCATCCCTGGTGCATCATAGTGACAGCTACAGCCATCATATCTCAACTCAGCTTTACATCATATCTACCTTTAAGCTCTTAATATATGTGTGCACCATCAAATCACAGAAACATGTCTTTTCATACCATTATCTGTACACGTTTTAATAATAAATAACCCTCATAATTCAATCCACAGAAAAGAAATTGAAGATAGCCTATAAAACACCACAGAAGACGAAAACAACAGTCTTTTATAGAAAAAAACTGATGTAGATCAGGCAAAAGAGGCTTAAAGTCAAGTATAACCATATGCTGGTTGTATCATTATGGTTTTATTTTGTTGTTCCTTCACAAAAGGGTAATCTTAATCCCTCTCATCACACACAATCCACCGTCAACCCAATGGCCACCGCTAAAACAAACATATAGGCTCTTTACCCTTTCCCCCTCTGTCACCCCCTCCTCTCCATGTTGTTTGAATCCATCCAACACAAACAACCCATTCACCCCGACCACTTCATTCCATCGCTCCCATTAAGTGCTGGACTGCAAACAAAGGACCAGAACTATGTTGGATGAGTCGGATCAACAGAAATCAGGAGACTCTTCAGTCAGCCAGGAGGGAGACCCTACAGGGTGCAGCACTGCTCCTCCACTAATTGATGAATATCAGGTTTTGAAAATCAAAACAGACATCAGAAAAGTACAAAAGACAAACTAGAAATTGCTGTGAATACATTAAAAATTAATAAAACACCAGGGATGGCCGAGCAGCGGGGGATGCAATAAGGTCTGCAGAGATGATTTGATACCGTTTCTCTTCACTTCCTTTAATTGGACACTTGAGAAAAGGTGTCTTTCACTTTAATGGAGAAGGTGATATTTATATTTTTACCAATAAAGGGCAATGATTACATGCCATGTATATCATATAGAAGACTTGAGTCCTTTATTCTAGACTCTTTAAACTGAGTCCTGAGACCTGATTCATATTGATGGCACCCTGAAAATCTTTTGACTGTGATGTGAGTATCTGAAATTGGTATTCGAATGAACAGGACTTCCTCAATGTTCCATTAATGACCTAGAATGACTACATTCTGCTTCTTCTGCCAGAATTAAATTTGAATGCTTTGGATAGACCGGCCAGTCAGATGCTGTAAAATGCTGCTATAAGAAAAAAAGAAAAGAAAATGCAGGGAAATACAAATAAGAACACATATCAAAACATGCACAGTATACTGATGATGTGATGTTCTAAGTTTATGAACAAATATCTCCAATAACTGAACGGTAGCCCTCAAAAATGTCTATATATTCTTACATTTTGAGTGTACTGTTAAATTTGGGGTATCAGGAAAATAAAAATGCATAGATATAGTTTTAACGATGTTCATCTCTTAGGGTTCAGGGTGCCACGGTTTCAAGTTTAAATAAAAAATCAATTCCAATGATCATACAATGTTCGACACACCTAAATTACAGTTTGAGGCCATAAAACAAATAATCAGGGCTCCGAGGGCTGCCAATGAAAATAAACATTTTCATTGGCAACACCAGCACACCTGAGATTTTGGGGCAAATAAGCAATTAAGATTATCGCAATTTCTTACTGAATACAGTTTCAATGAAGAAAACATGTATTTCAATTCATTTCCTGTAATAATTATTATCATTTTTTAAATAATAATAATAATAATAATAATAATAATAATAGTAATAATGATAATAATTATAATCATTTACATAATGGGTTGCGTGGATTTTGAGAATTGTGACACCCGGGCAGATCAAATCTGATGGGTCGTTGAAAGCCTGTTCACACGAGTACTGACATCTGATAAGATCACGACAACCAAATAAGATTGGAAAATTGAAGAGATTTGTTAGATTTTAATGGGCTTGAAGTGCAGCTTACACCGGTCTGCACCTCTCTATGGATGCATTATCAAAATTAGACACCAATCAACTAAACCACAGCAGCTCTTAGAAGGCATAAATAAGTATTTACAATCAGTGAGAGTGGGATGCTCAATGATTCATCAAGCTGGCAACTTTTTATCGGCAAATTATGATTCTAATTCAGAGCAATGGTTTAAAGAGTAGATTTAAGCCTGTATGTATGCATTTACATTTCAAATAGATGAGATAAAACCAACTGGGAACACAATGATTTGAAATTCCTCCCACTAAAAAATAGATCTATGAAGCTCAAGAATACATCTTGTACTCATCTGAGAGCTGGAGCGTGCAGAACAGCGCTATTAGATTTTTTTGTGTCTAGCCAGCGAGCACACAGAGCCAGCTCTGCAGAGTGAGCCACTTACAGTTGCTCAATAATCCATTTACTTGCCTCTGCTATTGGCGTGACTGTAATTTCAATCACATGGACAGTAGGGAGATAAGTGGGGAGCTGCCGACTGAAAGCTGCCTGATGGTGACATGGGCTGAAATCGAGTAATGGCTTCTTGCTTGTTGCCTTAATCAAGAGTCATCTGGTCCACTACAGAGATTGGAAAGGGAGAAGTAAAGGACAAGATTATAGTTCTTTTGCAAGGCTTCAGCTTGAGTCGTTTCTGGTTTGCTCATTTGACTCACAAGGTCTGGTCATATTTACACTGTGACACCGTGTGTGCAATGATGTAGCCACTCTCCGAGAAAATTGTCCCCGTGCCAAAGTGAGCCATATTACCATATCACCATCTTTCCAGGCAGCTTCTTTTCCCCACAAACCATTACTTGCCGCCTCGCCTCATTAGCATTGCAAATAGGACCTAAAGCAAGAACAGTGATGGCAGCAGCAGAGGAAATAGGACAGAATTAACAAATTATGTAAGAAGCGTGGAGAGAACGGAAGGAACAGAGTGTAGCAACAAGGAGGTGGGTGATGAGGAGGAGGTGGCAAGAGCATATTACAAATCTGATTATACCTTAAACTTGACATTCTTCGACAACATCCACTTCTACTAGCGTCAAGCCTCAGAACTTATATGCGCTGCCCTCTTTCTGACAAGCAAAGCTCCAGTGTTTACAGTAATACAGGAAATATTCTAGTCATCTATCTGACTGTGTAGGCTTATTTTCAAGAACCAACAACAACTCTCAGGTACTGGAGAATTAAATCTAGCTGCACTTGCTTGTTTTCTACACTACTGCAGTCAGACAAGCATCAGCCTTCATGTGTCAGACAGCTTAGATCCTCAACTCAGATATAAAAAGGTTGTTTAGCTACAGTACAATAAAAAATTTAATAGTATGTTCCCTTTTGGGCTAAACCGTTATTGTAGTTGAGGGAAATAATCCACATAACAGATAAAAAATTAAAGGACTTCTTCATTTTCCAAGAACATATGAAACATTTCTATTTGATGCATCATTTAGGAGCAGGAGGTAGTCAACCTTTGGAGAGTGACGCTCAGTTCAAAAATCGTTTTATTAATATCAGTGCTCACATCAACCTCAATGTTTCACATCTTTAATGTGTTTTCAAGCTTTTCAGTGGAAAACTGTCATAAAGTCGGGTATCGTTGCCTCACTTAATGGTTCTGATCTAATGTATAATGTTCAGCTTCATTACTTAAAGTGAAACTCTCACCAAAATGCAAACTAGGCTTTTTTTGTGAATGTATATGAGTCAAACCTTTGTGTAAAATCATAATTACGGCGAAAGAGGCACTTTTAAGATTTACCATATTTTCGTTTTCGGGTCAAACTCATTTTAAATGGAAGTGCTAGGGGCAAATTAGCGATAGCATCAAAATTGCTATTTTTAAAACACTAAGAAGTCTCGACACAACATGAAACTTTGCTTGCAGTATCACCAGGGTCTCTACACATGAACACAAGCATTGAGAACATTGTTTAGTAAATAATTTTCATCTGAGTTAGATAAGAAGATCAAGAGCTATGATTAGCTTATCTTAGCATAAAGGCTGGAAACAGTGGGAAATAGCTGGTGTATCTGATATTGCTGTTTCTAGAACATTATAATTAGTTGTGTTCTCAGACCTGATCTATCGCATAGTTTTGTGACTCGTGTTGGTGTTGAATACCAGATTAGGTTTAAGGAACTAAATTACTTGGTTAAGCTTAGGGAACTAAAATTCTTGATTAGGTTTAGGAAAACATATTTGGGTTAAAAAAGTTCAAGTGAAAACAATAGTTAATTAGTGAGCTTTCAAACTGATTTTGTAAAGAGCGAGGCCGTTTCATCCTTGTTCTGGCATTTTTGCTAAGCTAAGCTAATCAGTTCCTTGCTTTATTGTTAGCCTATCAACATAAAAGTGGTATTAATGTTTTCATCACTGCAAAAAAGTGAGTAAGCATATTTTCTATTTCATTAAGATTATTGGGTCTGTTGACTGTTGATTTATTAACAACCTGTCATCTCATCATATCATCTTATCTCACAATTATTTATAAAATTGCCAAATAACTTATTCCCATAGCTGATAAGAACAATGACCAAATGTAAAAAGATCAGAGCCTACAAAACACTTATTTCCATTCAGTTATGTTCTATTGTTTTAAATAGGCTGCCATTCTGATCAAAGCCCTCTGAACCGCAATCCTGAATGAGCTACACTACAGGGGAACAGTGTTGGCAGCACTGGAATGAGACCATGTATCAGTGGGTAATGGACTCTGAGAAATGCCGTGCTGAAACGGTGAAGAGAAAGAGGCCAGAAGGAAGAAAAGGTCAGGCGGTGATGTAGGTGCCACTACTCATCATCTGGTAAAGTCAAGGTCAGGACCTTGTGTGGTCCCTGTGGTATTTCTGTTTAGCTTTATAAGAAATGGCTCAAGAGTCAGCCTGATGCACTGAGTTAGCGAGGCAAGACTCAAACTGATTGTCCCCTATTCTCATGATCTTTGTAAAGCTTTGAGTTAAGAGATATAAAATGTACTGAAACACAACCACTGTGGCCATGGATGTGTGCATTAATGAAAACCATCCGTGTGTTTTAAACTTATTCATCAGAGATCAGAAGCAGAAAAAATAGTGACAATGGCTTTAAATGCCAGAAAATGTTGTTCCATTTTCTTGTTACTTAACTTATTATAATTGCCTGTGACATGCAGATCTTCTCTAAATCAGTCTGGCAATTATGTGGTGTGAAAGCTGGTCTGTGTGGCGTGTCTGCCTGAATGTGGACGGCCCCCTCACTGTGGGGGGAAGGCTCGACTTGGATGCTTGGGCACTGTGGCCGCAACTCTGCTCAACACTCAGTGGGGGTAACACAAGGAGCCCTATAGTGCGGTAATGCAATATTCATGGTGGGGCGTGAGCAGAGCAGTTAAACACAGCAGAGTTGTGAGAAGACCTTCCAACCCTCTATCAGGGAGCAGCTGCTGCTTGGGCTTGCTCCCCTCTCCAAAGCCCGTCCTCTCGCTCGGGCATTGTCTCTTTCTTCGCCTGCCCTCCCCTGTTCCCTCTCTGCTGCCTCTCACTCAACCATTAATTTTTAATCACAACTTAAATGGCTGCCTTGGCTGTGGCTGTGGGGGCAGCAAGTCAAGGGCTCTTGCCTCCGGTTACAAAGTAGGAAATAAATTTGAAGAGATCAAGCTAAACATGGAGGGAGGGAGGGAGGGAGGGGGCTGAATATGGAGAAAATGTACAGGCAGGAAAAAAATCAACTCGCTGCTGCCATTACAGCTTAATTAGAATCTCAACTCTTTCATCTTGGACTTTCCATGGCGACTGCTACAGGAAATTGAGATCAAATTAAGATTAAAATGTGATTTTTGGAGGGGTTTTGGAAGCCATGAGAAAGTATGTAATGAGGGAATGAGTGGATTTAGATTACATACACAGACTGACAGCAGAGCTTGAAACAATTAATTGATTAACAAAAAATTAATTCCAGAGAATTTTGATCGATTAATTTTGATCCAGTCCAAAGAAGATTTTTTTCTTCTTGTGCCTAGAGCGACATATTTGAGCTTCACTGTGGAGAAAGATGAAGTGTGTGTGTGCAGAGTGTGACAGTAGAAGTCTGTTTTCACACTCTGAGTGGCAGGACTACGAACATGAGTTGTGACATCATCAATAGTCTGGAAGCCAATTCTGTTCCAATATTCAGCGTACAGTGTGATCCAACAGTTAAACTTGTGAAATCAGTTTTATGTTTGTGTTATACATGTTCATCCTATCTGTGTCTAAATGTCTAAAAGACATTATTATTAACATTCAGCTACTAAATGTGGCATTGAGTCTCTACCTACCATTGCACTGAAGCAACAACGCTGTTGTTGTTCCAATCATCTGTTTCCCTAAAATGGTTGACAGTTTGCTGCAAACATTAACATTGATAATGCTGTCTAGTGAATGTTAACATTGTTAACACTACTTAATGTGAACATTGCTAACATAAACATGGCTATTCCTAGCTAGCTAACATCAGGGCAGTACAGTATAATGGTGATTTACTATTGGCTTAACCTGGAACCAACCGTCAGAGTTCTTACACAGAGATAAATCTTACAATCATTTTGGACCCCGAATCACAATCATAATACTGTTTTCAAGGAAAAGAGAGTTTTATTTGGCACAATTCAAAAAGCTCTGTAGATGTATCATTGAAAAGAAAAAATATTTATCTACATAAAAATGTTATCAATATGACTGTGAGAACTTTTTTCTGATTCTAGTTTCTAAAACACTGATTTCAATTCAATGAATCACTCTGATTTCACTCAACACCACGTGGTTTCGCTCGATCAAGCAGTTTTTTCCTTTCCAGCCTCCTCTCCTTCTGTCTCTTTGCCAGTGTCATTTGCAACTTTTTTATCAGACATACTCTCGATTAGTTGTGGTTATATTAGTGACAACAGTATGAAAAAAAATGCACGGGTTTGTTTAAACACAACGATGGATTAAAATTACCTGAAGGTATGGAGGGTTATTTTCTCTTACACATGCGCAGAATGTACAAGCTCGTTGGTGGTCGGTCGGCTGCAGGCTTTGTGGTGCGTTCAAGTGCAGTTTCCTTTTTCCAATTTCCGTTTCCATTTCAAAGTGCATTATATAATACAAGCTGTATTTTTCAACACTGTGTCATTTTATTAGCCTACTAATTATTTTGTAATTGAGAAAATAATCAGCAGATTAATAAAAATCATTTTTAAGGTTGGTTGCAGCCCTGACTGACACACATACGCTCGACTCCACCGAAACAGTAGGCGTATAAAAATACAGCTTACAGCAGGAGTTTATAAAAGGTTGAACCACTTATTCATGAAGGACAAGGTTGTGTGGATGTTGTCAGTGAGGTGGCAGCACTCAGGTTTTCCCCTGCATTATTTATTTTCCGTATTGGGGTGGTCTGACCCACTCTTGTAATGAGAACTAGAGTCACGGTCTGTTTGGAGTCCCGGGGCAATGCCGTGCAACCGTGTCGTAGGATCAGTGCTCAACCACACAGGCCTCTACACAGCCACTGTTTGCTCAGACTTCTCTTGGACTGTAAAAGTCAAGCCTTGTTGACACATCTGTGCTGTCTCTCCCTGAGGCTAATGGCTATTACATCTGTCTGCTTCTTTTCAGAGGGAGAGGAAAACTACAAGAATCAAATGCTCTTTTGAAAACAGGCAAAGTGAAAACACTGACAGCTGACGGAAAGCTGACAGCCTCCTGCGAGGGGAATTACCACTGTTGATCTTTCTCAGAAGTGCAGCAAGGTGATTACATTGGGTTTGAAAGAAACGTTGATGGCCGTGTGGTAGCAGTGTGTCAATGTTTATATTAATACAACTGTGTCTTTCACAGGTCACTCTTTACACCATTAGGTAATGTCATATTATTCTGAAGTGTGTCAAACATCAACATCACTGTCAACAGATATACTTGTCACAACTACAACGGTTGCAGAGCACATCGGATATAAACAATGTTAGATATGTATTGCATGTGAAATTCAAAACAGTTGTTGTTAAAAATATACAGCTTATTCATTTCAAATTTAATAAACTTCTTTATCTAAATCTACAAGGAACGTTTTATTTTTTGTTAATTGTGGTGGCCCCTGTGGACCAAAGCGGTACCACCACAAAGGTCTTCATCTGGCTAGCCAACATTTTTGAAAAAACTAATTTTCTAAACTTTTATCGTAAACTTTGCTTTAGTGAAGTTACTGTAGTTAATGCAATCCTACAGATAAGAGAGTTCGTTCTCATTGATGGTCTGGTTTGCTCATGTAGGTCATATTCAGGCATTTAAGCAATTGTTGCTGTAAAAAGTCTAAATAGTAGATAAATAGTTCAAACTTATTTGAATTTGAATAGTTAAAGAAATATTGCAAAACTGAAATACTGTCTGCCTCGATAATTGTCACAGTCTTAAAGCTGCAGTCTGGAGCTTTGAGAAAAAAGTGGACTTAGCCAGAATATTTGAATGATACAGCTCTCAGGTCCCTCCTTCTCCCTCTTTGCTGCTGCAGCCTTCTAAGCCCCTCCCACAGAGGAGCCTGCCCTGCACGAGCAGGCTTGTAATCACGGTAACAGAGGATGCCAAATAACCAGGATGGCGCATTCAAAATAATAACAACAACATAAACCCCGATTGTCCTCTTTCTGAAGCATGAGTAACGTTATTTCTCTAAACCAATTCAACCACTTCAGAGTGTCCTGAACACAAACTAACTTTATAACTGCCTGGTCGCTTTAAAGACACTTTTGCTTACCAGTAGCCATAAAGACAGAGCTAAACACCAGAGTTAGCATACAAGCCAGCAAGCTAGATTTAGCAACAAGCTACGTAGCTTGACTGCAACATCGTACGGCGATATAAGCGAGTATTATTGTAACCGCTGCCACCATAGCCTTGTGGTTAAAACATAGAGGTCCTTACTTGTCCAGCAGAAAAACCACCAACTCTGTGTCGCTCTTGAGTCCTTACAGATCCCGCAGCTCCCTCCACCTCTCTGAAATGACGCTCCAATATTTATCCTAGTTTTCGCTCTGGCTCGGCCCAATTATTTCTTTTAACACTGCTTTTCTTCGTCAGTCTTCTTATTTCTTCTCTTTGACGTGGGCAATGGTGGGGCCTTTTTCAGCTCTGTTGTTGTTGTCTGTTCTCCGCTATTGTTTACAGTTTGGGCTTGAACGTGTCTGACCAGGTAAGAGCAGGGGGGGAGGGGGGCTGATAGCAGCGTACACACGAGAATGATTTACACTTCTCAGACACTCGCCTTGGCTCTGATTGGTTGTGTTGATCCGGGAGTGGTGGATTCTTGAAAATCAAATTAGGGCCACTGGGTGGAGCCAGAGACAGCTGACCTGTATCTTATTCTACTGTCAGATCATAATGACAATTTTAGCAAATATAGCAATAAAATAGTTACAGACTACAACTTTAATTTGTCCACATCAGCCACTATTTTCTGATCGTACTGTTTCATTGTGAGATATGGCTGACAACTACAAGCTGATACATATCAGATAGATCGATAGATAAATCATATCAGGGTTGCAGCTAAGTATTACTTTCACTGTTAACTGATTTTTTATTCTCTAAAATGGTCAAAAAATAAAGACTGAATCTGAATTTCAAGGTGACGTCTTCAAATGTTTTGTTTTGCCTAACCCACTGTCCAAAAGCCAAAGATATCTAAAATGTCCTATCACAATAAACGAGGGAAAGGGGAAGCTGCAACCAGAGAATCTATACAACTATAACATTGAATTGATTACTGTTAATTGACTAATGGTTTCCCTCAAGCTGTACAAGGAAGTCTCATTTTAGATTTGGTGTAAAATTCACTTTGCAGTCGGGTGGAAAAAACCTCCACTGACAGATTTTAACCACATTAGGTGATTCATTGACCGTGTCTAGTTTAACATCCTCACCTCCGTCAGCTACTTCAACTGTGCAAATAATCCACCTATTGATCCTCAATTGCCAACCTCACAAAGTAACAAAATCAAGGGAGCATGCTAACTGCATTCATGCTAACTAGCAACACTCTGAATAAGTCAAACACACACAGACACACAGACACACACACACAGACACACACACACACACACACACACACACACACACACACATAGGCACAAGGGTAATCTCTCACTAATCAAGGACATCGATCACATTGCAAAGCACATCTGTCTGCATCCCCCCCACAGCACTGACCCAGATTGATTACCCTGACAGGCTTCGTACAGAGACAAAGAAGAATTGAGAGAAACGATGGACAAAATAGAGAAAACAAGAGGAAATGTGGGAGTGAAAACAGAAAACTGAGGGCACACACCATAAGAGTCCAGTCAGAGAACAGAGACAAGCCCAGATGTGTTTCTGTACCAATCTTTGTGAGAGAGCTGCATAATTCACCCAAACATCAAAGCTAAATAGAAACAGCAAACATGAGCAGCACTGACATACTAACTGCAAAAGCACCACGAGGAACTGAAACCAGTAAGAGCAGTTAATGCACCCAGCGTGTAGCCTGCTGATGTACATTGACCCATATAAATAAAGAATATAGGACCACAGAAGAGACACTGGTGTGTCTGTGGTGCCTTTGGAGGAGATGAGCCCAGATCAGGGTGGCTGAGAATAAGCTATAAGCTATGTACTTTAGCCTCAGGTAAGAATGAAAACAACTACTTACGATGGCCAAAGCCTGTGTGTAAAAAAAGGGTTCTAGTTTCTCTTGTTGTTCTCACAATAAAAGAAAACGCTGCTCTCTTGTACCGCAGAAAATAATTTGGTTCCAAAGTCAATGTTTTTCAATTCAGTCTGCTGAGTGCATGAAAAAGGCATTACTCCTCCTGCAACACTTTCATCCACATTATATTCCTGAAGACTGAATCTATTTTAACCTCAGGAGTACAACCCCCTCAGGCATCTTCAGAGAAACTGAGCTCTGCAACAATACAGTAACATCGAGCTCAAAAGACAGAGTGAGCTTTGAATACCTTCATCACACAGAGAAAGATACCGGCTGTTTAAAGGCCACATTTGTACATGATGTGCACATATGAAGCAAGTGTATTTCATTAAAGGATTATAAAATTCATCCAAATTACAACAAGAATGCCATTCATGCAGTAAACGTGACACTAAAGAAAGCAGTGGCATGTCAAATACTGATTGCTATGGGTTTTGTAATGGTGACTGATAAAGGCAACAATGCTTAGCTGAGATAAGCAAAGACAAATCTATTGCTTCAACAAAGAGCAATTGCTTTACTCGGGCTTTTCACCCTTTACTGAGATGGAAAACCAAAAGGTTTCATTACCAAGGGCAGCTGATAAAAACCTCCGGGCTCAAGTGCAATCAAATACTACAAAGCTCTCAGGCAAAGCATGTCTCCGTCAAGGCTGTGAAGTTCTGAAAAAAAGGTTACTTCAATCATATAAAATGCATTGAGTATTTGAAATCCTCCTCTGCCCTCAGAATACACACTGATAAGCATTTGATACAATTATTATGCCACATTTTTCCTCTTCAAGTGAGCACAAAAAGATAAACAAGTTCTCTTCTGGTGATTAACACCAGGATACTCATCAGCACCAAAAGCTAATCACCTGCTCCGTCACTACGTTCTTTATAGTCTGCTATGCTTTCAGATGTCCTGATAACACCAGAACCTCCATGGCAAAGTTTACAATTCATTCCTTCATAATAGCCATTTTTCGTCCCATGTCTATGTATAACAGACTTGCTCAGACTTGCTAACACTATCTGTGACTCCTCGCATGTTCTAAACAGAGAATACCAGCCTCTGCCCTTCAACAGGTTATTAGAGTCAACATATATGCATCAGTCTATTCTGTTATTAAACCAAAAACTGTGTCCAGAGGAATGACGTGACATGTTTAGTGGTCATTACTGTTTGATGTGTTTTGTATACACTTCTAAACAGTAACTACCATTGAAAATGCATTTCAGCGCAAACTGATAATAAAGAAGAATCACATTGTATTGTTTTGTAACTTGTATTATTTCATATCAAATATAATTTTCTTTTACGTTGCATTGAATCGTATTATTCTGTATCATATATAGTATCACTTTGTATCGTAAATCGGTGTTTGATATCATATCATATCACATCGCATCGTATGATACCGTATCATCCGGTGTCATATACCGTATCATATCGTATAGTATCGCCTGACATTGCATCGTATCGAATCCAATTGTGAGTTTGTTTCTACCAAAGCTGAGTTGAAAGTGAGATGAAAATGTGGGACAAAGGAAAAACATGCCTTTGTTTGGTCAATGGATGGATTTAGTCTGAGATAGTTTTGTCTGAACTAGAATTTTCTCATACATTTCATGAGATTCACGAAAATTCACCATGTGCACACCTTTAAAATCTCATCAGAGTGTTGCTGCATACAAAGATACAATCACACCATTTTGCACAAATTTTTGTCACAGACGATGAAATATAAGCATTTACATGGATCTAAATATCATGCATGTAATCAGCAGGTCAGAGTACATCATTTCTCCTTATGTTTGTTCATTGAAAAGTACATATTTCGTAACAACAAAGCAAACAACCCTCCCCCCTTTATCATTTCATTATATCTTAATTTAGTTGCCAGTGAATGCAAATCAGGCATGCAGGAGTGTTGTCACTGGATCTGTGAGAACAAGCAGATCTAGTACGGTAGAGTATTTTGCTCGGGGCTTCTTCTTGCTCCCATGCTAGTGTGCTCTGGTCTCTGCTCAGCAGCTCAGTTCTCTCTTCTCTCTACTCTTCTCTCCTCTCGTCTCCTCTCCCCATTAACCGGCTGACAGATCAGTAATAAACACAGCCTGTCACCTTCAAGGCCTGCCTCTCATTTACTAGAGAACACATGAAACCCCGCTCTCTTGTTCCCTCTCTATCTATCTCTCCCTCTCTCTCCCCTTCATCCACTGGGCTCATTGGAGCTGAAACCTGATTTTTGGCCCCGGCTGCCTCCGAGGCAGCAAATTCTTGTCTGCACCGAGATAGTCCTGAAAAAGGCATGAATATTAAATGGAAAATCCATGAATAAATAACCAAAAAAGGACTTCCGTCGCCCTAACCTCTTTCTGTCTCCCGGCAGTGGATGACAGAGGAAGAGCACAGGGGAGAAATAGAGGAGAAAGAAAAAAAATCATGACCACCTCAGGAGAGAAGGTGGACATTTGTTAGGTAATTGGCTTTCTCTATGTGCAATCCCATGGTGCTGTGATTTCACACATAAAACTAAGAGGTAATCACAAGGTAACAGTGCAGCGGATGGTTAGTAGAGCAACATTCAACTGCAATATTTTCACTGGGAATATAATGTGTTATTTCCATATATGGGGCAACCTGAGGGATAAAAGGGATACATATTGCAACAGCTTGATAATGTATGTGTGGAAAATGCAAATGACATTGAAAGAGTGCTGGAAGTGCGATGTGTGTACGGGATGTGATGTTGAATGCATAAGAAACAAAGATAGGGAATCATTTATTTGTGATATATACTCAGGAGTCCATGAGTGCCTGGCTGCCAAACAGGAACAAGTAAATACAGATTATTTGGCTTCAAGCTGTTCCCATAAGGGTGCTTAATGTGTACTGTTCTGGATTTCTGTGGCCCGTATTTTCTAACAGATCACATGGACACAAATAATAAGACTAGCATATGGAGGCTGGTCATGGTTAAGTTATTCTTATAAGATTATGTGCTACATTACAGCAGCATTATATGTTCTGCGTGTGAGGTAAAGGTCCAGTGTAATATACTAGCTTACAGTTGACAAACTAAATTTAAGAAGCAATGAAAAGTCAGCAGTTCAGTGGACTTTCATCCTGCAATTACCACTTAGTTTAGAATGTTTCACTGTTGGTGTTGAACGCCGCACATTTCATTCATGTTGTCTTCACGTACATGAGGCTTAGATATAAATCAGTGTTACTGTAATAATTCTATCTCACTGACATCAGCCTTGCAGCTTGCTGTTGACTCTGCTATTGTTGTACCAGAACTGTATTCACTTGCTGCAAATGCAAACCCAACATTTCAAACTGCTGCCTCTTCACATTAAAAGCATTCAGCTTGTGAAAGGCGAGGAGGGTTTGATTTAAATTTGTGATAAAGCACACGATTGTCTTCAACCAGGATCCGATATTCTACAGATTCTAACACCGCAGACCTCAGAAATTCAAGAGGGTGAGAGTGTTTCGCAATAAACATGTAATGACTCACGATAAAAACAAACCAGGCAACACAAATGAAGGATTCATTTTGTAGTGTATTTCTTTCAAAATAAAACCGATGACACTGGAGGAGAAAGGAAGTAATCTGCTCTAGTTTGACTTTGTTAAATTGGTGCAGTTGTCTTATCATTACCCAGCCCATTGTTTTATTCAAGCTTTATAATATTCTACTGATAGCATCACTTTTGTAGTTGACAAATTGGGTGGTTTTCAGAGAACCTCTTCAGGCTGTCCACCAATGAGGAAAACCAAATTCTTATGATCTATAATATATTGAGAGCATATAGTTTCATTCATGGAAGAGCAAAATTGTGTGGGAATATTTCAAAAACTGCTATTCATTACTATTTGAATGTCTATTAAAACCCAACTGAAGTCTGCTGTACATCCGAATCTGAAGAAAAATGGATGAAAATGATGTTGGCGCCTCGGGCCGCAGGCAGGAGAACTACTTTGTCGACCTTGAGGTCCTTTGAAATGACTCCAGTTTCCAGTGATGTCGAGATTATATATGTCAATGACTTTTGCTTCTAGAGATAAAAAAGATCTCATCATGACCGGCTGCAGGAGGTGAATTTCTCATCTTAGCAATTATATCCATGACTTCCTTCCCTGTAGTTGGATCAAACCTCGGCAGAAGAGAGCCCTTTGTGTCTGCGGGGGAGCCATCGGAGTGCCTAATCTTTGTAGAAAAAGATAAGCCAATATTCACAAAGCACTCACTGAATTCATGTGTAATATCACAAGAACAGAGTGAAGAGCTGGAAATGACCTCTTCTTCTTTGAAAGCTGTTAGAGGACAATCTGTCGTGTTTCTATAATGGGAACAATTACTTCTTTCCCTTTGGCACTTTCTGTGTGCAACACTGTGTGTGATTAAAACGATTCATTTGCATGTTTATGTTCATGTGTGAATCTATTGCTTGGCATATGTTGATTAAACCTCGATGAATTTTCATAAACGACAGAGTTGGATTTTTTTCATTGTGATAATGCTTTTAACTGAAGCTTGACACACTATCACAAGAAGAAGCAAGCGGCTTTAGATGCTTTGAACAGATGACCCTGAACTGTTGCTCTCCTTCGACTGATTCAGTGCTTTTGTCAGTTGAATATAGTCGTGCTTGTAAAAGAGATGTGTACATTTTATTCTTGCTGGCCAAGCACTCTTTAAACATGATTTAAAGCCATTTCATTCACTCATGGAACATTAATCTGCATACGCACTCTTCATGCTTGGTAGCGAGAGGGTTTTGATTCTTCGAGGCACAGTAATAACTCTCAGGTTACCTCACGCTTTGCTCTGCAGAACAGCAAACAGCAGCTTCAGGCTCTTTCAGCAACAACAATCCCAGCATGATGTCTACCAATCTAAGTTGAGATGGATGGTGATTCAAAAGCCCTCAAATACTTGGAAGAATCTGAGGCTAAGCTTAAATAAATTCAGTTTGCAGCCAGACACAGCAAGAAGAAACATTGATCCTTTTCATGCACTGATCAAATTCTGAATTTTGGGATATTGTGCTTTCATAATATGTCTTTTTTAAGACACATGGAAAGATAACGTCCAAAATACACACTCAGCTGCTTTACTTGAGTTGAGACCTTTGTTCTTGAGATTAATGCAAATTGGCACATATATAATTAGTAGCTTGATTTTCATACTCAAACATGACATTTCAGAAGACATAAAATTGTCTTAATGTAAGTAATTAAAGTGTCATGATGATCGTTTGTGTCTTTTTACCCTACTAAGTTTTATTTTGCATGGAATTTTACCATCCATACTTTTTGTTTAGCCACAAATCTCCACTTCAGAGTTACACACACCAAACTTTGATTACTATCTATATTCTGAAGGTTTTCACAGATGGGTTTGTTCATGTGTCATTCACAGTCTGATCTGTACAACAACTAAACATGATACAAATGTATTTTCCTGGCCGTCTACATGTTAACGCATCCATCAGTGTGTCAGTGTGTATGAATGGTTGTTACTCCTGATGAACAGGTGACCCCAGGTGAATGTTAACTCCAGTCCATTAAACATTTATAAAGCATTCAACAGTAAAATAACTAATAACTTCAATTGATTTCACTATAAATGTATCATGTATTAATGATGGCTATCATGAAGTGTTACCTGTGTTTGATTCTTTAGATTCAGTTGATGCTCCATGAATGTTCCTGACCAGTCATTTTGGCACTTTTACAGCAAACAGAGCTAAAAACATAAACATATTTTTTAAGAATAAATGAATGTTAATATGCAGGTTTGGTTTAGCTTACAACTAACATACACTACATATACATATATATATATATATATATATATATATATATATATA
>CAEMYA010000003.1:2369778-2386012 GCA_903131615.1 Diplodus sargus | reverse complement strand
GACTAGAAGTTCCACAAAGTCATATTTATTCCTCCACTGATCAGAAGTAAGCTGCTGATTCATAAACCACAGAGCTTCTGTGTGTTTGAATAATGTAGGTGCAGATTTCCCTAAAGCGATGTGAGCCCACGACAGCAAGCCTGTAACAATGTGTCAGCATGTTTCATCAGGTTCAGCCTTTTATTTAAGACCATGTTAATGCCAGTCAGAATTAAATATATGAACAATCTGATGTCAAGTGAAGATGAAAATAAAAGTGCATGATTTCATGAGTGGACTGATTTTTACTACAATCTAAGTGCAGCAGGAGAGTATTTACAGACTTACTACACTTCAGTCTTTTTCACGTCATTTCATTTTTCACTGTTTAGGTCTGCGCTCAACCTTGAAAAACTGTTGCTCATTTTCACAAAAAACAGAGGTCATCATATTAATTTTAGTTTAGAAGAAAGTACTTGTAAAAAGGGCTCAGCTCCTGCTAGATTTTACACTGAGCCTCTCAAAAAGCCTTCGCCATCGATCTGGAAAGATCTGAGAGAGCCACAGCTGCATAAACAATCCGCTCGTGTCTTTAGAGGGTTTTGAAATATTAACAAAAGAGCTTGCAGGTACATCATTTTACAGCAGCAGCTATGGCAGCAGAGGGAAAATGTGCTTGAGTCCTATTATAAATCACACAATACAGCAACAGCATTGCACATCCAGGCCTGGCTTGTCCCCCAGGCAACCTGACAGCAAAACCCCGTCTTTACAGATGGCTCTCAGAGAGGATGTGTATGTGGGTGAATGTTGCACGTGTGTGTAATTTTGTTTTATTCATGAAAATATAGCAATCAGAATCTCTACCTATCATTATCATTTTTTCACAAGTCCATTTATGCATGCGCGTGAGGGTGCAAGTGCAGGCGAGACAGCTGATAAAAAAAATAAAGAAATAAAGACAAGCCTTCCTCGGCTCAGACTAATTTCATCCACTTCACTTCCCCTTACATGAAAGAAGCAGGACTTACAGATCTTGTGCTTCCCTTTCATGGGGAATTTCACCAGCAGCTCCTGGGGGTTGGTGCAGATGAAGACGAATGGAGAAGCAGACTCCTCACAGGTATCGGGGAACTGCAGCAGTGGGGAGGGCGAACGAAGAAGAAGAGAACAGTTTAGCATCATCTTACATAGAACTAGCATGGACATATTGTGCACAGAATATGTTAAAGCTCGTTACGCCTGCTATCACATTTATGAATCATTCAGTGAGTGTCTCTAAATACATCATGTGAGATGCCCTCCATGCCTGATGTAATACAACATGCCTGACAGCAACTGATATGAGTCTCTCTGGGCCTAAAGCACTAAAATTGCACAGCTAATGATGCAGCTGCTAATGAGCTGCAGTTGCACCACTTGTGAAGCTAAATTCATTACAACAGGCACAAAATCCAGGACATGCAAAGACTTCTCTTTATGTAATGTTGTGAGTGAACACGCTGTCAAACACCCAAGAATCACACAAAGAAAACTGTTAAAAGGCTCATGTACAATACTTCTCAACAGTATGTTTGAGGCTGGGCTAAATGACCATGATATACTATTGTGATATGTTTAGGCGATATCCTAATACAAATATAAATCTCAAAATCTCCTAAAAAGCAGTATGTATGTATAAGTATGTATGCATGACCGCATACCTCTATTGTGACAATGCTTTATCACGGCTGGGCGAAACATCAACATTATCTCATTATCGTGATATGAGACCACACGCAATCTTAGATTTTGGATGTCATTACACCGTGGTATGACATCAGTGTTTTCTTTTCCTGGTTTTAAAGGCTGCATTACAGTAAAGTGTCAATAAAGGTAATTTTCGGAACTGTTCACATTGCTCTAATACTTGTCTTTACCCACTTAGTTGTTATTTTCACATTACCGGTGAAAAAACGCATTTAATAGGGGAATGTTTTTTGAAACCTTGGCCATATATCTACATGTTTGTGTGTAAATGATTTATTTTAACTGAAACGTTTGGAATCTGTCCAGTAGATCATCTCAGCCAGCAGTCGTGACCTGGCTGAGATGTAATCCTTTGGGGCAACTGTTGAAGAATACAGGTTGAGGTATCTGACAACATTACAGAAATGAGTCCTACATTTTTATTAAATAATAAGATCCTTTTTTAAAACCAGACACACACAAGACTCACTCAAGGAGACGTGTCGGTCTGAACTCTTGTGAGCTGAGCTGATAGTTTTCTCATCTTGTCTGTCAAAATCATTTACTTTAAATTGTCAGTCATGACTTTAAAACTTAAGTCTTGCTGGCAGTTCCTCTTGTTAAACTTCAAACTTCTCTCTCCAACTCCGACATCTTGTGTCATTTCAGAGCGAGACTTATCCTTGAATGAGACTTCTGTTTCTATGTTAATACACAAAAAGGTCTCTCTCTGTTGGAATTGTGTCCATAATAATATCAAACACATAGAACATTGAGTGGAAGTATCTTTGAGGGTTTAGCGTTGCCCCAAAGGAAAACAGTGCAGCCATCACATGTGTTGTGGCCAGTCTTACAAAATGTTGGTAAGTAGGAATTGCTTACAAACCAAAACATGTAACTATAGAGCCAAGGTTTAAAACTACTCTTCACAAATTCACCTTAGATATTTGCAAAGTACCAATAGTCAACTCAACCCTATTGTTACCATCACGATATCAAGGTGTTAAAAATATTGTGATATATATATAATATGATATTCAATTTTGTTCCCATTCTTAGCGTTGCCTGATATACTTTATACGTTTCTTGATCTAGCCTACAAATGTCGCAATATTAATGGTCATATGACCCAGTAGAATATATCTCAAAATATTTGCACAATAAGATTTTTGATGAATAATCAAGAGAAAGTTGGACATTATGACTGAGTGGTGCAAGGCAAACAATTAGAACAAGTCTCATACGTTTAGAAAATTACATCATTCTACTGTAAAACCAGGAAATTTAAGCACTTAAATTGCTTAAAAATAATGATATCCAAAATCTAAGATACACACAGTCTCTTATAACAATAATACAGATATATTGTGCAGCCTGGATATGCTCATCTAGCAATTACAAATAGAACTGTTCCAACATATCATAATTCTTCTACATCTATAGAAATACATCACATTTACCCACAACCATGACACATTTATGCATGCCGTATAAAATGTCGTGCCACATTCCTATGAAGGGGAGAGTGTTTTACAGCTCATAATTGACAGCGGCCCACAGCACAGAGAGGTGTAGAGACAAGAGAAAAGCTCTCTCTGCCTGTGTTATTGATTGGTCTCTCAGGTGAGAGTGGGGAATTGACTGACACAGTGACAAAGGAGTCATCTTTCCCATCACTGGCAGCCAACGGCTCTCAGCTCATCCAATTTCCTCAGGCGCTATCAGATAGTGCCCATGATTGCATCTAGCCAGCCAGGAAGCGGCTCTTTCATGACAGCATGCTTTTTCCTCCCCCCTATTCCTCTCTTATTCACAGCCTCTCTATCTCCCTCAAAGGAGCACTGAAGGTTGTGACAAATTTGGGGCTTTTAAGAGAAATCAACAGAGTCGGCAACCCATCTGTATGGTCCCTGATGAACTGGGGAGAGATGATAGAGATGTTTATGTCAGATTACAGTCCATCTTGACTTGAGTGTAATACACTGGTGAGTGATAAAATATGTAAACACTCAAAGATGTTAGACATTGGTGGGGAACCGTAAAGAGCCCCTTGATTCCTTTTTCCAAAGAACACAGTGAATCCAATTAAATTAGGTCTCCCTGTCAAGTACGTTGCCTCCAAGATAGAAAATTCCCCAAACAGCCCTTGAAGAAAATCATTTGTGATTTCGAAGGGGTGAAACAAGATGAGGGTTGATAGTCCAGCAGTGTAGCGTTGTGGGACAAGCTTGACAATGTTCTTTATTTGCTTTAATTGTCATCAAATCCTATGAGAAGATTAAAGGTGACGTGAGTTTTTCTGTAAACAAACTGTGGTTTCTGCTCACATTCAGTGTTAGACCACTTTGAATGTTGAAACTATTGGGAGGAATGTGCATGTGCAAAGAAAACAACAAAAATATGTATTCATTGTGAAGCTATTGCCTGACAGAGCTTTACATATGAAACAATTAGTAGCAATATTACCTTATATTGTATGTTCAGCAACCAAATGGCAAATGAATGTTCAGATTTTTCCAGCCACTCATGGATTACCATTTTTAGGGGGGCTGGGTTTTGAGTCAGATCTACCCCCAACCTGCACACTTGACCAGCATTTGGCTGGTGGCTGGTGCTAATTTGTGCCCTGAGTAGATTGAGCAATTAGCAATTGATTAATCATCAGGTGTTTTAGATTAAAACACAATTAGTTGTTTGAGCCATTTATGAAGGAAAACTCAGATGCAACTCACGAAAGAAAATCACAATTTCCTGTTTCACCAAATGTGAAGATTTAATTACTTTATTCAATGTAATATCGATGTGGTTTATTTTTGTTTGTGTTCTGATGATGTAACCTTTTAACTTGCGATGGACATTCTTTGCTAATGACGTCTGACATTTCTTGACTAAACTATTTATCGATTCATCATTATTTTATCGTGAATAATCCCATTGAGATTCAGAGGGAACAAACAACAACTTGAAAAAATAATAATCTAAAAAACCAAGTGACTGCTTTACAACAATTATTATATATATATATACATATACATATACATATACATACATACATACATACATATATATATATGTATATACATATATATATATATATATGTATATACATATATATATATATATACATATATACATATATATATATACATATATATATATATATATATATATATACATATATAACACAACACAACGGTTTATTTCTCTGCTTTACAGACCTTCAATATTTCCAAAAACTAACACATCAACACATCAGTGGGGCCTCACAGATTTATTGGTAAATTTTAATGAATAAGTTCAGTCAGTCATTGTTGAGACAATCCACAAACACGCCATTCTGCTGCTGAAAGAATTCAGAAAGTATTGAGAGAACAGACAAACACATCACATTAACTGTTGTCTTTTCATTGGCTTTGTTGACATTCTGAAAATACAGAATAACATCATCACTGTTTCCATCTATCCATACAACTGAAGAGCGAGCGTCCTTCTGTAGCAATTAACGCCGATCAGATTAGAAAGAAGGACTCCTTCTTTTATCAAGCAGCCAGAGGGTACACTCACTTCCCCCTTCGATGTAAAGATCGATCCTGTTAACTGTTAGACGACGTAATGCTTCTCAAATAGCCTACTGAGGTGAGCAGCATAATGGAGTCTTCATTTAAATGTCTACGTTCGGCACTTAGAGTGACACTTTAATCCTGAGTGTTTTAGCATTGTGCATGGTGATTACTTTTAAATAACTATTGGTCTGTGTCCCTTATTGTTAGGTCATGACCAAGCTGGAAATTATTCTATTCTGAATAGTTTTAATCATACATGATATTAACATATAATAAGGTTTGACAATACAAAGAAAATCAGACAAGACAGTATAATTAAAAGGGGATAATAATAGTAAAGATACATTTCAAAGAAGACATTGTTATAGCAGTTGGAGTAGACCTTCGCTTTCAGAGATGCACCCCTTTACATAACGCTCACCTTTGACAAAAGAGTCCCAATTAAAGTCTAAACTGAATGCCGTCAGATTAATGTAAAGTGTGATAGAGAGAAATGTTGTCTTGTTCTATCGTCACATTTATAAATCTAAAATCTCAGTTATCATCCCTTCAGCACAAAATCAGTTTAATGAACTCGGAAACAGTGAAAGAGACTATTTCAAAGTGAAACTCTCGCCAAAATGCAACCTAGGCTTTTTTTGTGAATGTATATGAGTCAAACCTTAGTGTAAAAGCATAATTGCTTTTAAGATTGATCGTATTTTCGTTTTCCGGCTCAAACTCATGTTTAATGGGAGTGCATGGGGCACTTTTACGCTAGCATTAAAATCGCTATTTCTAAAACAGTAAGAGTTTGAGCCGAAAACGAAAATACGGTCAATCTTAAAAGTGCCTCTTTCATCGTAACTATGCTTTTACACAAAGGTTTGACTCATATACATTTGTTGTTGAACAGAACAATATCTTCTCATATCAGATCAGTCGAGGGGTTAAATAAAAAGCCTTCCAACCAAAGTAATAATCAGACTAGCACATCTTTTCATTGGACTTGATGAATATCCATGTGTTGTGCAGCCTGCGCGTGTATTAAACAGAAACAAAGGAGCATCTTAACATTACATCCTATCATTCAATGTTTCTGTATGCAGGACTTTCTAACGGTGAAATTAAGTCAAAGGAACATTAACATAAAAGACACCTGTCTCTGAAGGACAAAAAGCCATCACTCTGACGGCATGACGATCTCAGCAGCGCAACATATTCCTTTTCTGAAATGGGCTTATGTTTGTGTCAGCCCAGTCAGCGGGGTTTGCTCAGCTGCTAACATTTCTGCAAATCACAGAAATGTACCACAAACGGTTGATATCTGTACCAAACGCGGCAGATCACGTTCACAGTATGCGCCACCTTTCACATCAGGAGGTGGAAGAATAGCGGAGGCGTTATTTCAAGCCAACATGGATGCAAACACACACCTGGATATTATCAAGGATGCTTTCTCACAGGAAGTCAGACCATTTCTTTCTGCATCATGGCGACCAAAATGGGTATTTTAAGTAATATCATGATTTCTTCCAAAACAAATGTTTTGTTTCAGCTGTTTTGCAGAATTGTGGTTAGCTATGATTTATTTAGGCAATAAGGTTGTTTTGTCTATGGGTGGTGTACCTTTATTTGATCATGTTCTTATGATCTAGATGAATTATATATAACGCTTTCATAAAAGAAAACGTATCAGAATAAAGAAAGAGACATTAAAAGATGGCGCCTTCTGAAGAGATGAGTTAATCCTCATTTGAAATCATTACAAAAAATCTCAAGTTGCGCAAGATGGCTGTATTGTCTGAGGGCACCCAAGGAAACAAAATGGTCATGCTAAATCCAGATGAAACGAGCATAACTGCAGCCACAGTTTGAGTGAGCGTTCGAGTGTGTTCATGTGAAACACCGCCAGTTGCCTGCTCTTTCATCCTCCATTAGCTAATTAGCATTTAAAGCTGTTGAATGTGCCACTGCTTTGCCTCACTACCTCCCCCCACCTAATTGTTTCCATTCCGTGTAAATCAAAAGGGCACAAAACACTGTGGCTGTGTGACAAGGAGGTTTGCTAAAGCCCTCCATATTCATCAGGAAGCATCTAATGTGAGCGGTGCTGCTCACAACGCAATTAGGTTTGAGCTTGTTGAAAAACACAGGTATTGAATTAAGAAATTGTTCAGTGGAACTGTGTGAAAATACCGCGGGTGACAATGACTGTCACACTAGATTCAGAATGAAACGAGTCGTTAGTGTGCTGGTTTCTTTGTATGACAGGTCTTGGTTACAGCCCAAGGGCATTCTGGGAAGAAGGACCAGTGTGTTTGACATGATCTGAGGGTGTATGTATAGTTCTTGTGACAGGTGCATTAAAATGCCTCAGTGTGAACTGAATATCACTTGTCGGTTGCCTCAGGCCAATTTACTTAGAGTCAGAAGAGTGAGACAAGGACTCTGCAGCTTCTACTGCCTCATAAACATCATTGACAATTGGCTCCTGTTCAGCACAGAAATGCATCTACTGCATGGCTGACCTCCAAACTGTTTTCAGAAATACACCTCAACCTTTCCAGCACGCCAACTCAGGATAAATCTATTCATCAGCCTTGTGTTTTAACAAAATTGTATTTTTTCACATTAGTTTTAACCTCTGATCAGTTCACACAGGACTAAAAACCCACTAACACCCAATAACACTTGGTTTTTTGTCTTCAATCAGCATCCAGCAGGTCGAATGACTCTGAGGGCTTTAAAAAAATGATTTTTATATAAACATTGTATTTGTGTGCATAATTTGGTCACCTTGTTAGTTTACTTTTAGCAATAGTTTGGCATTTGGGAAATATGCTCATTTGCTTTCTTGCAAAGAGTTGGACGGGAAAGATCACACAATCATGTCTGTACATTAAATGTGAGGCCAGTGGTGTAGTCTAGTTTATTGTAGTGGGTATACTGTGATGATTCCCTCCCAGACTCATACACACCCGTCACGGACCAACACCCCATAAGCACCATTACTCTCATTGAAGTGACAAACATTTAACGTACTTCCAAAGCCAGTTTTTAGCAGTAGGCGGCAAAGTTCAATTGGCTTGACTCGTATATGTTACCATTTTGTATTCTTGACTCACAAGTCACAGAAGAGGCAGATCGTTGTTTTGTTGTTTTATTTCAAGTTGTTGTGCATCCAGGTATAATATCTCCATCCATATACATCCAAGCTTCTCTTTGAGTCCTCACACATGACGATATAGGCTATTCAAGGTCCACAGATGACAACAATATCCTAACAGTAAAATAACAGTTTAACGGTCAAAAAACCTTTCTCTGCATCTAGCACTGCTGCTAATCCACGTTCTGACCTCTGAACTGCCCTCCAGTCAGTTGCAGTGCGCATGTGCAGTGCCTAGTAAAGGTGCTATAGAACAATTGGAAACTAGGCAGAAAAGGCAATAATGGCATCAGACACAACATACCACAGTGTAAAACACCGTAACCTACAATAAAAATCTTAACTATCCTTAACACAATATTGGCTCCTACACTCACTAACGTAATCATACAATAGGTAATAATGTAATAACAAAGAGATGCTAGTGGGTGCCAAAGAACTTGGACATAAGTAAATAATAAATGCTTCTATCCTGTTTGTGGGTGCTACTGCGTGCACTAACATTGTTTTTTTATTTTTCATTTACTTATGTAGGGTAACAGGTTCTCTCTCACAAACAAGGAGATGCTGCTATCAGCTGACAAATGCTGATGTTAAGCTTGCTAAAACTTTACTTATTTTTCATTCATATGTACGTTCATACGTATTTATTTAGTTGATAAACTAGGCAGAAAAGGCAATAATGGCATCAGACACAACATACCACAGTGTAAAGCACCGTAAGATACAAAAAAATACATAACAGAATACAAAGTCTGGACCCTGTTCCAGCTGCACCCCAGAGAGAAGCGCTGCTGTGCACTAAGTATCTTTAGGTTTTTACTCTACATCTTGTTTGTTTAATCCTAGAACAATTTGGAAAGAGGGCTAGGCTTACTTTTCACTAGTGCTAACTTCAAATTTACCATATACATATAAGAGAGTCTTGATCATCTCATTTAACGATTGGCAAGAAAGTCTGCAAGCAAAATGTGGAACTATTCCTTTAAATGTTACAGAGAAAGGTACATGGGCTATTTTCCTTATAAATAGTAAGAATATTTTTTATACCTTCTTTTGTTGAGACCATTCTGATGCTTAGATATACTGCACTGCTTTGATGATAACATGTAAATGTTGTCAATATGGTTTTGAAACATTTCAACAAGAGCCCGGCTGAATGAAGACCTACATATTAAAATACTAAACAAGTTCATACGGCTTCACAGCTCCTTCAGAGAGCAGCAATTCAATAAACTGCCCACTATTTAATTTGCTGGGATAAAGCCAGAGGGGATTCAACAATAACCAACTGTAATAATATGAAATTCACAAGTTCATTGGAAAAAGTAGAAAGGGATGGCACAGAAGAATAACAGTGGCTTAGTGGGCAGGGAGGCGGCTCAGTGGCCCTGCTGCCTTTACCACATTCTGTATATAATGAAGTGATGTGTTCTGAGGTTTATGCTTCATATTCATCCGCTTCCCTTCCTCAACACATCATCTGTGTTCTATATACTGTATTATTCATTCTCAGTGCAGTCCAAAAGGCAACGAGTTCCAAGCAACATTTGATGAAAACAACATCCATCTTAATAAAACCAACTAAAACATAGCCAGGATTTGACAGCAGGAACACAAACCTTTGAGTCCAAGCTTGTCAAGTAACAGCTCAACAAGCCAACACTGTTCCCTCTCCTCTCTCTACAATGTCTCTCTCTCTGGCTCTTTTCAGCTGCTGTCGGCAATTAAGGGCAGCAGAGACAAGTAATCTCCTTCTGGGCGACAGGGCCAGACCAGAACAGGCATGTGGAGTGGTCTGTGCATGGGGGGTTGGGGTTGGTGGGAAGATGGAGGTGGGGGGACTGCGAGGCTGGCCCCAGCCTCAGCCCGAGCCAGGCCCTGCTTGGCTGCACTCAATCTCAGCCCAATAAAAAGCCCTTCATTGGCAGGGTGCAACTGAGCCAGACGGGCTGGGAGCATGTGGCTTTTAAAAATGAGGAGGGTGGAATAAGGGGGAGGGAAGCACAGAACGAAGGGCAGGAGGGGGACTGGAGAGCAAAAATGAGGAATATGATTTGGTAAAAAAGACGGATAATAACAGTAGAAGGTGAGGGAGAAACACAGAGGCTGGGCTTTTGATGGATAGGGAACTACACAAAGCCAACCGTGTCTTCCCAGAAAAGACACTCTTGAAATACTGCTTAGGCAGTTCTGTCAAGGCTGGTTTCACCCAGGGAATGGAGAAACAGATGGGTTGTCTCAGAGCTATGGGCTACATGTGGGAGGTGAAAGGGTGTCGTTGGGAAATGTATGCAACAGCAATCGTTCGCCAATCGTTCTTTAATCTATCGTGTTCGCTGAACAACACATGCCGTTTTCTGGCATTCATTAACCCTCCAACGAACGCAGCTGCCCTCAGGAAACTGTACTGTAACTGCCTTTCAGCTTTTGCACGCACTTAGTGTGGTATTTGTTTTTCCATCGCTGCACAACACGGGACCAGAGCGCACACACGGTTCATGTATCACAACCAAAAACACTGTCACAAAATTAACTGCAGACGACAAAACCACAAATGATGTCAATGAGTGCAAATAAGGCTTGGTAAACCTCTTTGTTTAATTGAATCCATTTTACTGCGTATCAAGAACAAGTACCAAAAATTGGCACAAAATGGTTGGATTTTCAAACAAACGTGTCGTCACTGAGTATAAAGACATGCTGATGACACCCTATGGTGTATGGACATTACCAGCATCCAGGAACAGTGTCAGGCTTGAAGCTAATTTGACATAATTACAACATCTCAAGACGCACACTAACCCAAAAAGAAGTGGCTTAAGAAAGAAGAGGCTGTAAGAAAGAAGTGGCTGTAAAACACTGGATACAAGCAAGATGACATGTTTCACTATCAGATTTTGAGCCATGCGGTCTGACTACATTTGGAAAGTCTAGAAGAACTGCACAATTTAAGTGTGGGCATTCAAGTTAGCGGAAATCTAAACTGTAAGTTAGTCGCTTGGCTCTCCAGCCCCCACAGTGCCGAAGATCCAGGTAATTTTTACACACATGTAGTCCAACTTCCTTTGGTTTCACGCACCACCGAGTCACTTTCAAAGGGATGAGCGGGTGCAACACCCGCACACCCAACAATTAAAATCTGGATTCAGCTTCAGAGGCAGATCCCCATTCCTTCCAAAGAAAGCTGCTCAGTGATGCAGGAATCCAAAAAAAGTTACACTTCGCGGGTTTGAAATTAACAGGACCTTCCACGTACATCTGGTTTAGCACTTGACTAACTTGAATGTGAATACAATTATTCAATCACGCAGCGCTTGTCGAGTTTTCAAATGTTATCGGACCAAATGGCTCAAATTCTGATGAAGAAACAAGTCAATTTGAAGCGGTTGCGATGCTTATAATAAGACTTCTCCGCCATCTTGCAGCCACTTCTTTCTTAATGTAAGCCTGTGGGAAAATGTATTTTTGCAGTAATTACACGGTTTGGCCACTACAAAAGTTGGCCTTGAAGCCTGGCACTCTTCCTGGGGGCTTGGTTTGGCCTCCCACACTTCATCCAGATATTCCCCACGAGATCCGTGGGCATTTCAGCTGTCGCCATTGTTCTTTTGGAGGCAGAAGTTTGTACAAGAGGGAGAGGATAGCCACTGCCAGAATATTAGTATTCATGAAGATATTATTATATTGTTATTGTCAACACAAACATGCCCTACAGCATACCATGTAGGGCTGCACGATTCTGGAAAAATGTAACTCACGATTTTTTTGCTTAGAATTGAGATCACGATTCTCTGGCAGGATTTTTTTCACAAAATGTTTATTGCACTGATGAACTTGAACAAAACAAAAAAAAAACATTGTAGTATGGCAGAGGCATACTACTATGCCTCTGCCAAAGCAATGTTTTTTTTGTTTTGTTCCAAGTTCTATCGTTGGATGAGAAATGATTTTAGATTAAAAAAATTAGTCTCAAAGATGAGAGGGCATAATACCTTGTGTTGTACAGTGTTTATTGGGGCCGTACCTTTGGCAAGGTGTAATGTAATAGCTGCTGTGATCGGCTTTGTAAAACAGAGGCATAATATTCCTCCTTTTCCAAAAGCCGCCTCTGGGGTAGGCGTAAATATGTGACGTGACGTGAAGCCCGAAGTTGGGCTGTGAACAGTTAACAACGAATTTGTCTTCAAAATAAGAGCTTTATATTGCACCCCATTGGAGTTTAGAACTGGGTTCCTAGCGGGGGGCTTTTAGTTTGAAAGTAGCGACCGTTCCTAGCTTGTGGCTACAACAACAAGCTAACACAACCATACAGCTAGAGATCGAGGAGACGCTAGCATCTCCCGGATCTCAGTGGCTGTCCAGTTGCACATCTAGCAGGCAAGGTGGAAATAAGTGTACCCTCCGAGGTGGCAAATCGGCGGACCAAAACAGACCCCCAGTTTGCCGCCCTCTGTCTAAAACCGCGGACCTTGCCGCCAAAAGGACGGGCAAATTGGCGGCTTGCTGCCCCGTCTAACAACGGCTTCTCACTCACTCCTTCCAAACACTCAACTGCAGGTGGGCTGCCACGTGTTGTAAAGACGCTTTACCACAGGTTGAGGGAGGAGGCAGCGGCAGTGCTGCGTTTGGGGGCGCTTCAAAAAATCCGGGAGGAAAATAGGAACATTTGTTTGTGATTCAGCTCGAGATATAAAATGCTTCAGAGTCGCTGTGTGTAGAAATGAGATCACGTGTATGTGTGAATCGAGATCGCGATTTTTTTAACGATTGTTTGTGCAGCCCTAATACCATGCTTTATCTTCAATTTTACTTGTACATGGGACCAAAGTGGGAAATAGACTTATTTTCTCATAAGTCTACATATAATCAAACTATTGGAAAGAATGCTATTTTAAGGTCGGAAAGTCTTTCCCATATTTTATACAGAAAACGATATCTAACATATTCAGGTTGCATCCTATGGGGAAGTTGTGACTCCAGACAGCCTATATAGCAGCTTGCTTCAACACAAATTTATAACTGAAAATAACCAATTTGTGCACTTTATATTGGATAAATTGGGTCAGCATGCACAAACGTTACACTGAGAATTCAAAATTAGACGTGTCCTTGTTCAACTGATCTGAAGAAAGAGCCAGGAATAAATCTGAGACAGACACATTGTGACAGAGAGGCTTTTACTTATTCTCACTTTTATATGTTTTTGATTGTATTTTAGTAAGAATCCTCCCAGTTTTCTGATTTATCCCCATCTGCTGTTTGCTGTTAATGCAGACTCATTCCTCCATCTGTTTTACATTAAAAGCCTTGCAGCGGTTCGGGAGAAATAATCTTTTCACGTCACATTTACTGTGAAACATCTGCAGGAAGTGTTGAGTTTCATTAAGAGCAGCAAAGCATCATGAAAGGCGGCAAAGTAGAGTTGATCACTTTGAATGACAACAGCTGAGTGAGAACAGTGTTTCTGGTTAAATGGTAAAAAGAGAAACAAAAGTAAACACATGTTGCTTGATTCTGATGCTGTATTGATGGCTGTCATGGCCAACTACTCCCTGGTCTTTTCTTATTTCATCATTTTAGGACCAGCTTTTCTTGGATTCAGCATAACTCAGTCAAGACAACCTCAAGTCAAAAATTGCAAATTGACCTGGTGGCTTTGTTAGTAGATAATTACCAGCTCCACTGGATAGGAATATGTTGTGAACTGGTTTATTCATGGTCACAAAGAAACCCTACTTCAAGGTATCCACAGTTCATGTAAACAGCTTAACGCAAACAGGATCTCTACTGGAGAATGGCAAGCAGCCAAATGGCTCCATGCATGTAAATGTAGCCTGTGGCCTCCTCAGAAGCATATTTCAGTCTTTTAGATTTCAGCTGAACCTTGTAGTTTGTTTCTCAGCCACATATACAGCAACCCTATCCTGGAAACACAAGACCACATCCCCATGTATGCATTTACAGTTATCTTTGTATGTTTCATCTCCATTTTAATTATTTTTCTTTCACTGGCATCTTTGTCCATTAATAGAAATCGTATCATCTTCCAATAATCGGCAACAGGCACGCAAGCAAGTCATTTTTAATCCAGATAAGGTGATTAGTCTTTCATATAAACAATATTTATCCCTGTTCACGGTTAAAATGCCTTTAACACCAAGCTTCCTAACTGAACCTGATGAATGGATGATTAAATTCTGACTAAAGCTCAACGATTTTGATATTCAATTAATCACATTTTCAAGCACAAATTTCACTTTGTATTGCCGAACATTCCCTGGTTTCAGCTTTTACTTCAGCGGGGACTGTGTATGCATGCACACAACATTTTTAAGTTGAAGTCAGGGACCTCACATGCCCAACTAATTCTTACACACCTTTAAACAACCCTTTTAATTGGAAGCAAAAGGTGTGAACACATGTATCCTCAGCTTGTATGGACACAGGCTTTGAATCTTACTGGTGGCAAACACTGACCTTTTCCATCTAAACAGGCGGCTAATGCTCCTCACTTTGTCCCTTTCATTGGAGCGCCGGCACACTGAGTTGCCCAGCGATGATTAAAAATTTAACATACTCCTTCACCTGCAGAATCAACTGGTGTCAAGTTGGAGAGTGAACATTAATTATCTAGGAGTGTCCAACACTGGCTCCTGAATCTTTACATTATTAATATCCTCAACACAACGAGAGACATGTCTCATTATTAGAAGCTCAGCACCGGGGCCACGATTTTCCAATTACTGCCGCCGTGTCTGTCTGCCCTGCTGCAAATTCCCTTCGCTCAGAAAATGCTCTGTTCAGTCTAATCATCTACATTTGACACATTTTGCACTGATAGTAAAAAGTAAAACACCAAAGTTACTACAGTGCATGTACAAGTTTGTACTTTTAATAAATTACACTGAAGATCTTTGTCTTTTTAATCAAACCTTCACTACAATCTGTCGATTACATTAAACTACCAAGCGAGCAATCTTAGCAGGACTTACTGACACTCACTGTGATGCTTTGGTGTTTTTCTGCTGTCATGTTTTGCACAAGAATCAACTCTGCACGTCAGCAATTGAGACTTCTTTATTGTCATGATGTAAATTACTTCAAGCTGTCGCAGTCCACCACCCCACTATAAAATCCCCTGGAAGACCAAGGAGAGAGAGGCATTAAAATCATTTTCTACTCCCCAGCCTCATGAGCATTACAGCCCAGTTCTGCACAAACGCTGTTGGTAAAGAGCGACCCACATATTAGCTTTTAAGCTAGCACCATCGCTGACAGGTGTAGTGAAGTCATGTGTTTTTTCAGGCAGATTCACACAGACTTCCTCACTTAGCCCAGTTCCACTTTCCCAGCCATGTTTATGACTTCACCTCCTGCAGTGGCCCTCAGGCGAGAGGAAAACAAGCCTGCTTCACAACAGTCAAAGCTTTTTAGTCTCAACAAGCTAACGGCTGGAACTTTCCAGGGAAAAGGGTTCTCTCTCTCTTGTACTCACAGTTAAGCTTCTGTTTGACGAGTGAAGGACTCCTACAGAATAAACACATTTCTAATGTGCCGCGGAAAATAGCATTTTGAAAGAAAAAAAAATCTACTTAGGAAAATATGAGACGCATTTAAGTTAAAGTGGTTGCGAAGCGCTACATATTGCAAACATGAGTAAATAAGTACATGTTATTATTATTATATTTGAGTTCAAGCATTAGTCAACCGCATTGCATTTATAGAGAGTCACACAGGCAAACCCTTCCTCTTAGTAGTTTCCTTTTCAACACACACACACACACACACACACACACACACACACGCACACACG
>CAEMYA010000003.1:2343333-2369746 GCA_903131615.1 Diplodus sargus | reverse complement strand
CACACACACACACACACACACACACACACACACACACACACACACACACACACACACACACACACACACACACACACACACACACACACACCAAGAACCCCTGGAGACAATTACCACGTCTGCTTTCAAACCTTGACTTCAAAGAAAAATTCCAGGGAATCTAAGGCATTAAAACTTCTTATTTTCCACCACAATCTCCTTTTATCGGTGCCACAAATCCAGCTCTCCTTAACACAGGTGCTGTCAGCAAAAAGGCTCGTATTTTAAGTAAGGTAACAAACCACTTCACAGTGGGCATTTGATTTCATAATGTGGAAATGGAGAAGGACCGGGGAGTTTATGAACATGTCTGTCTCTGAAGGTGAATATTTGCTTTGATATCCCGACACTGGGGTGCAGCCCTCCCATCTGTGTTCACTCAGCCTCTGTGGGAACCAACTGTCTCTTCCCTTCTTCTCTTGAGGCTGGCAATGAGCATGGTTTGAGAAAAGAGCACAGAAGGAAGGCAGTCCCTTGATTCTTATCAAAGGCGAGTTTTAGGTTTCTCTAAGCCCATGGGTTAGTACTACGGCTTACAATAGACAAGGTGATCCTGCTGATATGCTCTTAGAGCGAACACAGTGAACTGCTCAACAGAAGGTGTTGAGTAAGAGCTCTTTACACGTCCTTTCAGTTTATAATTTAACAGTTTGTGTCGGTGAGCTAAAGTATGTTTTGGCTAAGACACCTCTTGGAGATTACATGGATATTTTCCTTGCACTGATAAAATCATGAATCATCTTAGCTCATAAACAATGAAGGTCTTCATTTATAATCAAAATGTCCATTCTTGTATGGAACATATGCAGTTCACAATAACACAGTGTCAGATTTACCAAATAAAATCGTTTGTGATTTTTTAAATAACAAGTCCTTGATTTTCAAAAAAAAGCAGAAAATAATAGTTTCTCAGGCGATCCTTGATTTTGCTGGCTGAACAGCTCTTGGCAAACTTTATCAGATGTATATAGCTACTTTATTATGCTAATGTTAGCTCCGTGGGTTGGTTGAAAACACAAGCTGACATTTTAATGTTTCCAGCTGACTCAAGAATCTTGTAAATGATCTAAAATACACTTAAAACACTAATTGTGGGTTCTCCATGTGTGCTGCTATTCTCTGTAATTCTTATGTTTTGTGTCTAATAGCTCTTATATATTTTCCATTTATTAGATTCTTATTTCATACATATAAAATCATTCTCTATTCATCTCTCTCTATTCTGCGCTATGATCTCCCTCTGCAAAATCAATAAAGGATTATCTTATATTCACTTGATGGCTACATACGTCAGTGATAAAATGACTGAGGCTACCTGCATGTCTCAGCCAAAAACGTATCTTTATGAGCTGATGACTGATGTAGACGACATGGAATTAAAGAAATACAGTACGTTTTCACTCTTAGCAATACAAAAGAAGAGGCTACAGGATGAAGGCTAACATTGACAAATAAAATGCTATCTGGTATAGCAGCTGGTGGTAAGCTAGTTAGATGGCAGATTAACGTTATTATGGATCCCACTGCTTTTCTTTCTTAGAGTCGCCCTACTCTGCCTCTGATTAGTCGCCTTGATTGGTTGTGTTGGTTGTGCTGAGGTAAGAGCAGTTTGGTAAGAGTTAGGTCAAGAATATCAAGTCTAGCCAATCAAAGGCAAAGTAGGGAAGTAGGTCTTTGCACGAAAAGCAGAGGGATCCAAAAAGATGCAACACTTCTGTGAGACGTTGCGTTATGTTGGATGTCACGTTAAAGCAAGAACATTAAAAACAATCTCTCTGACCACAGCCTCATTTACAAACTCAGCATGTGGACAAATCGGAGGCCTACTGCGCTGCTGCATAAGTTTTGATTGCTAACATATGATTAAATGATCAATTTAGCACATGGTCAGTTCACACCAGGACGCCAACACTGGTTTTATTTCAAACATAAAATACAAACAAGCATTCTTCTTCAATCCTCTGTGTCCATGTTTTGATTGTGGTTGCTGAGAGATGCTGTTTTCTGTTTAAACCAATATCTTAGATCATTTTAATCATACATTACATTTGATTTTTTTTCATAAAACTTTGAGCAGAAAGTGTAAGCGATGATAGAGAGGTGACTCTGTGCTCAAATAACATTCTTTTGTATTATCCAGCATTCTGTTAAATGCTTCACACTTTCTATTTGAGCTTGAGGTCAGAGGAGAAGATGACTTCAGCAATTCCAATCTTATCGCGCCATTGAAAATAGCTCATAGTAAAAAACTTGTGACTGAATTGAAAAAAGATGTGTGCTTTCATGGCAAAACCAAGGATGCAGCTCATTGGTGATAACATACCAATTTCTTTTAAACACTCGCAACAGGCTGTGTGCAGTTGCACCAGCATTATTCAATTAATTATGCTGAATCAAATTCTTGCTACACTGACCACCCGATATTTGAGAGGAAAGAAAATGATGTTGCATGTAAATCAATACCCCACACACTGAGCCTGCAAAAGCATTTAATGGCATATTTGTCCAGTGGACCATGAAAAGAAGAGCTTGTGCAGTATGTGCTCCGAGAAATGTCTCTAAATATGGCGACGGCACAAGAGAGAAATAGCTGTAGCTGACAATGAACCGCAAATTCTGTATTGATTCTCAAAACCTATTTTTATCATTCACTTCTGCATCTAGATTCAAGTTTACTATCTAAGTTAAAGCTGCTACAACTCCGCTTTCATTTTGTGTTGATTCTAGAACCCCAGTGGAAAAAAAACGATCTTGATCTGGCTATTTCCATCTACGAATTGTTTTGACCCCAGTGAAAGAAAGAAGCAATGCATTTTTAATACTTCCTCATTTGTTAAACAGAGGCCATGCATCTATTCATGTCTATGTAACATGTAATATGACGACGGAGAAACAAAATACACTTTTGTTTAAGTGCCGTACTACCAGACTATGGAGCAGATTCTCTTCTCAGGCTGTGAGAATCCTCGATTCATCCTCAGCCCTCCACCATGAAACATAGTTTTATTTTTATGACTTATCCAACTCGGTAATTTAAAATCTGTGCTGCTAACAGGCACTAAAAACAACTGATCATCATACAGAGACACCCACTCTCGGGCATGCTTAAGACTGTTTCATAACTGTTTAGACGTTCCTTGCAGGATGTTTAAATATACAAATCTAAGGAGAAATAAGATTTTACCAGCCATAGAACAGAGTTATGAGCCTCATCAGGAGCGTAAAGGTAGGTTATGATACTTGTTGCTGCCCAATCAGGCCACTATTTGCATATGAAAGATATTTCTAGATGTTAATTCATCTGTGAACATTAGGAAATGTGTCACTTAGCTTTCGTTTTTATGGATACCAGAATATAACTTAATTCTCTTGCATGCCAATCTGTTGTTGCCTCATTTACAGGAAATCACAGATGAATGTCAGTTTTTGTAGATGTGATTTAAATGGAGTCATTTGGAACAATAACACATCATTTTCTACTTGTTATGATAATGTGATTTTAAGTGCAGCAAAACCATCCTTGATTAAGCTTGGGAGTTTCTTTGAAAGAAGGAAACTGTGTATTTTTTATATGGCTTATACTCTCATTCAATAGCTTTTTTAAATAATCTGTAAGAAATCCTCTCCTCCTTCTCAGACACCTTCTGTAGTTTTACCTTGCTGCCACCCTTCAGCTCTAAAGTTGAAAGACATTTCAGCAAGACGTCACTTCACAAAGGGAAAGCACGTCATATCTGATGTAAATTCTGCTTGATCACATATCTATGGTGCAGGCTGTGAATTCCCTGCTTTCCTTCATCACCGGAGCTCATTTAAAATAATGATCACAATCCTGCTGCCTTTTAAATATCGAAAGTCATGTCAAGGCACAGTTCTCTGTGTTGTGGAATTAAGACATTTACTGAGTGAGACCATAACACTTCTACAGATGAGCAACAACATTCAGCTGAACGTTGTTTTGCCTGGTAGATGAGAACATACTTAATTCTTGTTTTCTTTAACCGACAAAGACCCCAACCCACAGATATTGAACACAAACACATCCGTCTCGGACACTGAGCAAAAGGTAACGTTATTTTTTTTGAATAATTTATCAGGTCAAATAGTGTTGCATAAAATACATTACAGCGGGAATTACGGAATGCAACATGACTTTTTAAAATGTTATCTGATTAAAACTCTCTGTGTTTGTCATTGATTTCGAGGTCAGAACAAACACTTGATGCCCCTGACAACACTGGTAACCTTGTAACACATCCAGGGAATGTATTCATAAAGCAGGTGAGATGGAGAAACCATGGATATTTTTGGTTTGATTTGATCCTATCAGTGTATTTATCTTTTGTGTCATGCTTATGATATGAATTGTTGAGCAATGGCCAAAACTGTGGTTACAGTGACCTTGACCTTGGACATCTCAAATCTAATCAGTTCATCCTGGAGACCAAGTGGACATCTGTGCCAAATTTAAAGAAATTCCCTCAAGGCATTCTTGAGATATTCCTTTCACAAGAATGGGAAGGACAGAGTGATACAGACAACCCGAAAAATTAAAATAAGTCTCTCTGGGTTTATGGGCAAGAGGAAGCTGAAATCTTTTTTTGTTTGCTGCACACAAACAGAAAGATTAATGGCACTGGAAGCATGGACAGCCTCCCTCGCCTCCCCCTCTTTCTCCATACTTTCCTCCCCTCTTTCCTCCCCTCTGATGTCGCTAGCAGGAAGTTGCTGAGCAGACATGTCGCCCAGCAGAGTACAATTGAGTTTGTAATCTCTGACCCTGCAGTGGCAGAGAGTCTCTCGCTCTCTGTCTCTCTGGTTCTGCCTCCATAGGAGAGATACTTGAGGTTATACTGCTGCTGAGTCTGGGCTTGGCTGGATGAAGATCTCTTCCCAAATGAACACACAGGCATGGGTGACATAAAGCAATTGCATAGGCATGCCTGGGGAATCTGGCAAAAACACTCAAATTCAGCTAGACGTAACGAGTGAAGTAATGCCTGTGCTCATATTTGGACAGCAACAGGCATAAAGAATAATGATTAAACCGGGGGCTCTTCCAACTCCTGATAACAAAATAGCAGGGACACACGATCGCCCACTGACTTTGTGCAAAGTACTTACTGACTGCACCACACAACCTTCATTCATTTCCTCATTCCAAAACAGAAAACTGGCACAGACACTGGCCTCATGAGGAGCCATTTTGGGGCATCAAAAACAAACACCAGATGTTGAGATGGGAGATAAATGTCAAACATATTGATGCTATGCTTCATTAAAGCTCATTGTGGGTGGTTACAATTTGCCCGTGGCACCAAATAGATCACAACATGAAAATCTGTAGAGGTCTCATTTTTCTTGTTTTATTCAAACATTGTTTAACACAGTCGGGGTCATTATTTCAAAGAGAACAAACTGAGAACCAGAAGACTGTTGTTCTGGAGGTTGTTCCAGTTACATGTGCTGCAACCAAAAAGCTGTCTGCGGAGCCATACAAAATTGCAAACATACCTATTCAAAAACAGCAACAGCTAAACATACTTTAACCACAAATGACAGGCTTTTAAAGTTTGGGCTGAACAGATTCCAGTCCATTGACTTAATTCCTTTGATCCTCTTTACTACGTTCCCTCAGAATATTTACTAGTGTTTGGAAGGTATCATTTGTTTCTTCCATACATGCTACATTAGCTAGCAATCCCAACAAAAACAAGCCATTGTTGGCTTACATGACGTGTTAGTTTGGGTGTTACTTTCGCTGCTCATCGGAACAAGCGCAAGTAACAAAGTATCATAATAACTGATGCACCGCAACACTTTAAAGGCTTTAGAGGCATTAGCTAATTGGGCTAAGCAATAACAGAGGATCAGCATCTTGTTACCTAGGAAAATGCAGTGTCCAGCCTCTCAGGACAAGACACAGTACCATGAGGGCTGGGAAAAAGATGGATTCAGCTAGGAGAAAAAATAAATATAACTTTTCTTTTTTAGATGTAAATTCTCTAATAAACATTTCAATAGAGACCAGAAATCTCAAGAAACAGATAAATACATTTCAAAGGAATAATTTTCTGTTTTTTGTGAATTAAATCTATTTCCTTTATATACAATATATACTTTATTATTGTAGAATTCATAAATAAATTAATATTCTTGTCAAGTCTTTGAAGGTTCATACTTTATAATATTACATTAAAATATTACAACAACCATACTGTAGATCAACTGTGACAGCAGGTTATTACAAGCAATACTGAGTTTTCTTGTTAGTCTGTGAACTCTAGTGGGCGTAGTCATTATTACAACGGCAAAGGAGGAAGTCAGGTGAAGTACTATAGTGAGGAAGTTTAAATAGGGAGGAGGTCGGGGAGGGTGGCTGAGATCAAATAAGCACAGAACTTTCAACCAGGAGGCCGCTGATTGAGTCCAGAGTAAAAACAAAAGTTAACGCTTAGTTATTCTATCTCAGTGACAAAGTGAAGTCAGGTGTTGTACATTACATGACTGTAGTTACATGAGAAACTTGTTCCTTTAGACCACAATGTTTTCAGCAACCTCAGCAAGTAGTAAACAGTGAGAATACAATGAGGGTGAAGTGCAGGTCTGTCCGGTTGCTGTCTGTCCGTGGTTTTGGGGACAGTGATATATCCTGTTTCGGAGTGACTGGCAATCGACCTATTCAGTGGTTCAGGTATAAGGAAGTGATGAGTGTGATGCTGATCTTTTATCAATGTTATCCACATAATGAGCAATATTGGTGATTGTTCAAGTAAATCTTAATTGCATTATAATTAAAACTGTCAAACTATGTTTTAATTTGTCTAAATGAATAAAAATCCCTGACTTTTCCTAATTTTTCTTGCATTAATGTTAACATTAGTGTCAAATTTTCAATTATAAAACTAAAAAAGGTTAATGATTGATGTCATTCCTCCTTCTGTTAAAGTCCATAATATTAGTCAATACTTTATTATTTTGAGTACCTTGCAGGCTTTTCTGTTAATGCTGAAAATGACTGTGATGGGGTAATGATGACATAATGACGATGGCTTTGGAAACACATCAGACAGTTCAGACAGGAGGTTTTAAAAAAGTCTTAAGCTTAGAAGTAAATCATAAGATAAAGAGGTCTGACTTGAAAGAGCAACAATGCATCACATAATACTCAAAGAGAAAAGAAGAATTTCAACCGGTTTAGCATTAAGTCTAACACTTCATACAATCTGGTATTCAGTAACATCTCTTTGATTCTGACTTATTTTCATCAACCATGCTGTCTTTTAGGCCATCAAAGGAAGCTGTCTGTGTTGCCTTTATCATTGTTCCTAGTTCCTGTGATCAGCATACAGCGGGAGGAACAGGTCCTATTAAAATGAGCAGAACAAAATGGAGGAGAGGCAGAGATAATAAAAGGGGCTTCACTGCCAGCAGAAACGGTGTGACATTCGATGAAGTAGTCTGAGGACAGCAATGAAATTCTAAACAGCGTAGCAGGCCATTTCAAGTCTGGCAGATGGTTCTATGTATTTTTCATGCTGTTGAAAACCTGTGACTGAGGTTTGGTTGGTTGTCATCCAGCGCCTGGGGACCCGAGGCTGAATGCATTCTACACACCACTGCAGAATCACATGATGTCTGACCTCTCTGCCATGGCAAACTGCCCAGCAAGGAAAAAGGGAGGAAGGGGAGGAATGTGAGTGTGTTACTATGTGGCTGAGTTTGTGCAGAAAGAGAGAGGGATGCATAGTCACATGTAAACATTATCTGAATTCTCCAGGCACACGTACAACTTCACAGCCTTGACCCGTAAAACACACTGTTAGGGAGAAAGCGGGGAAAGTATGAAGAGGGAATGATGGTAGGGGGAGGGGAGCAGCCATTGCAAAGGATTCTCGCTATGTTACAGAAAGAGGGGGAAGAAAAAATAGCACTGCCTGACTTTCCTTTCTTTGGAATGCATCCAATATATCCTGTGAGAGAGAGTGTGTGTATTTGTGTGTGTGTTTGTGCGTGTGTTTGTGTGTGTGTGGCATGCTGGCAGGAAGGCTTTCAGCATATAAATATCACATTACCACACAAGGAAACGCAGGCATCAGTCCGAGCTTCCAGCCGGCCTAACAAGCACGGGAGCTCCACTCTGGAGGTCAGAGGCACAGCTTGCACAAATGGAATTCCACAGAAACCAGCAATTCTTTTGACAGATAAGTGGCAAGGCTTGCAGCTATGTGATATGGTATAAGCCAATGGTTTCAGTTATCTGACATGTGCTGGTGTGCAAACATCTACTGAGCTGCAGTACATATACAGTATCATACTACTATGATGGGGTAATCTATACGCTCATAAAGAAGCTGAACAGACCATAAGGAAGCCTTGTTTTATTAACTGGATAATCAGTGCAGTTTGGATGGCGAAAGGAGCATTTCACCAACTTCCAATTTTAAACCAGCAAACCCAATCCGGACTACACAATGATTACATAATTAAACCAGCATCTGAGATCTGTGTGAAGCCTCTGAGGTGGCTGTGTGATTCTTTAACAATCATCATTATCTATTCTATATGCATTATGGTAATGATTAGTAACTAAAAAAACCATGACAGAATGAACTCTCTTCAGCTGTTCTATCAGTGCTCTGACAGAGTTTAATCTGGGCCCACTCCTAATACACACTGTTATACATGTTCATCACCACAGTATATTTCAATGGAGACACTAAAATGTCTGCAGATGATGAACTTTCTTCCATCCTGAAGTGAATCAAAATGTTTGACTGTAGTAAAATCCAAATATTGCTTATTTTCTTTATTATATTAATAATAATAATAATTATTATTATCATTATTATTATCATTATATGTAAGCGAATTGCATTCACTGGATAAAAAAAATGACACACCTTATCTTGTAATTATGAGAAAAGATCTCGTTATTACTGATCAGGATCTCGTAATTATGAGAGAAGATCTCATAATTATGAGAAAGAATTATGAGATAAGATAAAGAAAAAGGAAACGGCTGTAAATCCTCTCTCAGTGACAATAATGGTGCTAGTTAATCTGCTATTACTACCTTGTCGGTTTGAGACACTGGGAAATACTGATGTTTCTTAAAAAATGAGGACGGTATTAATATTAGTATATGTCAAAACTGCGCAGACATCTCAAGTCGTTAGGATTGTTCAGGCAGAAAGCCCAGTCTAAACTGAAACCTTATGGAATATGTATTATGGAATATATATTATCTTTTCTCATAATTACGAGATCCTCGCACAGGTGGCACTTTCAGGGCTTAAGATAGAATAAGTAGAAGTAAATAATGAGTTAGTAGCATTCAGTAGGGTTGGGTATCAATCAAAAATGTTTGATACCGGTACCAATACTGTTTAACCAGCCGACCCAATTGATGAGCACATCTTTATAAGCTAAGCTTTATCTGTTACTGTCAATCTCTAGTTAGCTTTTATATTTAGCTGGCTACATAGCCATAAAATTAAGCTACACACTAATCTTAAATTAACTTAAGTTAACTTATCTTAAGTTAGCGTTCTGGTTAAATGACCAGGACCATGGAAGCTGTGCTCATAATTTGTGCAAGGTAACATGGTGGCTAAGAAAACGGATAATTGTTAACTGTAACTGCAAGTATGAGCAAGTACTTCTATCTCAAAACTGTACACAGCATTAGTACTTACACATATTTTCAACTGCTGTGTTGTGAAATTAAACTGCATTTCCCTCTTTAAGGCTTCATGGACAGAAACAGAAACAGAAACAATCCCTACCCTGCTGTGTGTTTAGTTATTTACCTGTTAGCTCTTACAGCTCTCCGTTAGCTGTAAGCTATTAGCTTATACATATTCATCTCTGATCGCCCAAATCACATTCTCTAATGTATCTGGGCCAGCCCTAATATTGTCTCATACATATCTTGTATGCAGATGACACAGCTACATACATATCCACATACAGAAGCGACTGTTACATAGTGTATGCAGATGCAGTATACATACCCTGTATGCAGGCAATAATTTGTGTGTACTGTATGCAGATGATACTGTTACATATTTGCAGACAAATAATTTGCTACACTGTAAAAATGACTGTGCAAGAATTTTAAATATCTAAAATATTCTGGCAGGATATTCCAAATACAAAATGTAAGTCAAAGTTTAGAAAGAACACAAATTTAGTTATTTTAGTACATTTTCTCTCTTCCTTCTTTTCAACAAAATGACAACAAAATGTTCATTCTGCAATGATGAGTTAGTCACATGATGTTGGTATAAAAGGGTTTTGCATTAATTGGCTCTCACTGCTATTGCAGTGCTTGTAATGTCATTGTTTTTATGCCCCAGCTTTTTCAAATGAGATGTTTGGACCTGCCATTGTAGGAAAAGCACAGGTGTTACAATTAACTGCTCTAATCAAGTGCCACAACAGAGTGACAGTCAGCAATCACAATAAGACTGATATTGTTTAATTAAATTCAATAGGCATTAATTGTGTTATTTACTTGTTCTTCTCCCCCTGTGACATGTCAAAATTACTTTGCGACATAGGACTGAATTGGTGTTCATATAGCCTATGAGTGGATGATGGCGCAATGTTTAAAGTAATCTGAAACCGGAGTCTAGACCACTCAGGGCTGAAAGCTATAAACCATGCACTGAAAGCTCAAATGTGTCTCAAATATGTGTCTGTCTGATATACAAAGCTGCCAGGGGACGTGTTAAACATCAGCCTTCAGCAGATGAGAGGTCGATATGCTTATCTTTAAAACATTGTCCTCAAAAACCTGTGAATGTTGAAACTTTCAGATTGTATTATTATGTCAACATTTCATCATCAGGAATAGGATCCTCTGATTAGATAATGTATGAACAGTTCACACACACATACACATACACAAAACCCACGTTGAATTCTTGCCCTCACAGTACTTTCATAGGGATGAATACAGCACTGAACAGTCGCTGGTTTTCCTCTCTCTCGGCTTTCCTCTCTGACTTGTATTCACTAAGACGTGAAGCTCTGCAGCTGGTACAGAGTAATAAATTTGACCCTTATTAAGAGTGTGGATTGATCCAATCAATTATTTCGCCACAGGAGTACGTTCCTGGTGCGATTCGAGCTCTACATGGGGTGTGATGTGCCTTTGCCTATGCTTTTGACAAAATTGAGAATAGGTCTGTGCATTAGTGGATAAATGTTGCACTAAAAACATAGCAAGATGTTTGACTACATTTAATTGCACAACTGAGTATCAATTTAATGTGTGAAGTAAACCATCTGCATCACATCCACCACCCTTAAACCTGCTTAGTACGGCTGCAGCTCTCTGCTCATCCATTTTAATTATCCCGCTCTGCCTCTTCCTGCAAAAACAATTTTCAATCTGTAACCTACCTATCTTTTTCCCAACCCCGCCCCCCTCTCTGCAGAAAGAAGGTCAGGCGTACATCTCAACCCGTTGCTGAGTGAGCACAGGGGGAAGGGGTGTAGAGACAGAGCACAGATCATAATGGCTGGCCAATTATCAGTAGTAAGGGGGGCTGGGGAGTTGGGAGGAGTGAGAGATTATGGGGGGAATGGATCAATACACCAGTCAATTTCTAATGAGGGAAAGAACTGGTTCAAGTCAAGCAGATGGAAATCCTGCTCTGCCTGGGGTGGTCTTTCTTCACTATCTGTCAGCAGGGTGTCAGGGTTTTACTGCTGCTTTGTACAACAGTGCCCCAACAGGAGAGGGACTGCTATCACACTGGATCCCTGTTACTTAAATATTTACATTTACTGCATTTTTTGGATTCATAGTGTTTCTCTCATGATCTATCCACATTCCACTTTCTCTAAATATTTCATATATCACTAGGGGCAGATTTAGAAGAGCCTGAAGAATAATGGATGTCTGTCCTTCACCTCCCCCCTCTTTTAGCCACCCACAACTGCCAGCACAGGACAGTAAATCCTGCATCTCACCCACTCAGCCCAACCCAGCAGCTCAGCTGTGTACTACTGTGTATTAGCACAACATGCACTCTTCTGCTTTTATGAAAAGAAGCGGGCTCGAACAGCTAAAGGCTAAACAGCTAATAGTCTCTGCTTTTTCCAAAATGGTGACTGGAAAAAGCACCATCATTAAGCATTTGGTGCTGTTGTTCTTCTCTGGTTGCTTCACTATTTTCTAAATCTGCCTTCCTTTTTTTCTGAGGGGCCTTGTGTGGGGTGGGGGTGTTATTTATGGCTGCTCTGTGCAAGTGGACACACTCACACACACACACACACACACACACACACACACCCTTTCACAGGATGAAAGGGCAGTCACACTGCCTGCAAACATGATTTTACAGCCCTGGGTGGAATGAGTGGTGGAGGAGAGAATGAGGACAGAGTACAAAAGGGGAAAGCCCTTAGATTTACAGGTCCCAGCAGTCAGAAGGCAAACCATGTCGCAGTACACATTTTTGAAGTAGTTCTTACCCAAACGCAGAGCTCCTCAGAAATAAAACAACTGTCTTAATGAAGGAGGACACAAATGTCAAAACGCGTGCGCACAGAAACGCGGAAACATAAGCACAAAATCCTAAAAGAGGATCATTGCTTTTTCTGTGGCTGTGTTTTGTTTTAATTGGAACAGGAGACTGTACAATTTCCAAAAGTGATCCCTTCACTATCTCATCAAAGACTGCTTACAAGCGTGTGTGCACATGTGTATGAGGGCTTGAAGCTTTGCAGGGTTACAACATGTTTGTGCAGTGTTTACAGTCTCACTGTGGACTATCCCATATGTATGCGTGTGTGTTGTTTTGTGACTATAGAGTCAGACATGTCAGTCATGTTACTGTGTACACAACATGAAAATAATGAGAAGTGACTGACTCCTGGGTAGAGTAAATACTTTTAATGAGTCATTTGAATTGTATTTCAACCCTATTATTAAAAACAATATTTAGGTAGTTGAGTCCTTAAAGTCTGACATTACTGAATAATATTAGGGCTGCAACTGATGATTGTTCCAGCACATCTTCAACAGAAAAAAAGACTGCAAAAGTAGCTTATTTAAACCAATATTCACATTTCTTGTTGGGTGGTGCCCTCTACTGGCATTAGTAATTATTTTGTCAGCAAATGAGGAAGTCAGGCGAAGTTATATTAAGAGCAACAGAGTCCACATGGGGAGTTAGACGGGTGCTCGTGTTCATTGTGAATCACAATGTGTAGGTGAGTTATTTTAATGTACTAATGTAGTTAATCTACAGGACATAACATAAGTACATAACTTGACTTTGGTTAGCAATGTAATGTACTGTATGTTAGTTGTTACTGAAGTTACATAAGTGGAGTGGTCATTTTAATCCAAACTACAATATTTCCTAAAGTTAACCAAGTAGTCTTCTACACTTAAACAAAACAAACTGCCAGTGTACGATAAAGGTCTGCAGTGTTTCCCACACATAGAGTTTATTCTACAGTGACCTGGCCATGCAAGAACAAGTCCAATCCACTGAGGGTGGCAAGTGGTTGTCTTGCCTAAAACTGCGAGGGTAAGATAAAGTACCGGTAGGCCTGTTGCTGGAACGCTACAACAAACATGTTTCGGGAGCCATTCGGGCAGTCGACCAATTCAAATGTTAAGGTGTGGGGATGTCATGATCCTCTATTGTTGATTTATCTGTAAAATTGAGCTTAAACTGTTAGAAAATAGTAACAAATTTGAAAAACAATTTACCAGAGCCCAAGGGGATGTCTTAAAAGCCTCTGTGAGAGGCTGGAAACAGTCAAGGTTTGGCATTCTTGCTTCAAAATGATGAATTGATTACCATCATAGCTGCTGATTACTTTTCTAGTGATCAGCTTACTGTTTTTAGCTCTAATATTAACACAAATAAACTGTAAAAGGATAAGAACAGTAGACCTCAGATGGAGCAGTCTCGAGCAAAGCCAGAGGCTAAAACAGCCTAGACAAGGGCTGCAATGTAATTAAGTTTAAATGTGTTCCATTGACAGAGACTGGGAGACGACTCTGTGTACACATGGCGACTTAATAGGGAGTGGGGTGTATTTTCCAGTTTATACTTGCTAAAACTGCAATTAATTAAAGTAATTCGGGTGTAAAAGCTCAAGTAAACAGTTTATGAGTCCAAAACGGCAGCAGTGACCAGACTGCCAATAGAGCCACATCAAATATTCAGAGTGAGTCCTCGTAGCACTCTGGTTAAGGGTGGATCTCAGTTTAAGTGTTCATGGAAGACATAAAATGGAAGGCATAGACAGCAGCAGTGCTCTCTATTGTTGTATCAGTAATCAGAGGGCACTCATGTATTCTGTGGCTGTGAGACAAAATAATTGCTTTGAAAGAATGCTGCATGGACAAAATAGGCCGATGCAAATGTAAGTATATGTATCACCATTATGGTGGGAGGTAACTGGGATAATGAGGACTTGGATCTGTGTGTCTGTGGTTCCTCCTGTGGTGCATACTGTCTCTAGTGGTAAATACTGCTGAGCTGGGAGGGAGATGTTGTAGAAAAGGTACAGTGTGACCTCTGCTGGTAAGAGATGATGTTGCTCACCACAATATGCAAGACCCCCTCAGTCAAACGGTATCTCCAAGTAAAAGTTAGAAAAAATATAAGAGGTGAGGTCATCGTAACACATATGCAAATGCTCAGATTTTATTATTCACCGATTAACTAACCCCACATGTTGATGAGGAGTTGGGTGAAGTTGTGTAGTCCACCAAATGTTTCTGGGGATTCACAGCAAAAAAACACCACAGCACTCTCCACAATGGCTGAGGTAGATGGAGACTTAAAACATATTCAAAAAACCCAGAAAAAAGCTGAAAGAAATACAGAAAATACAGCTTGTACGGCATAATTAAATTTTCCGTCAGCTCTGAATATCTAAATTGATTTGAAAAGTTGTAATTAAACTCCCATCGAGCGGTCCAGGTCGCGCACCAACGTCAGACAGGGTGACAGCTAAGGCTTTCAGCTGAGCAGCTACAGAGAAGATATCAACTTATATAAAAGTTGTAAATAACGTCTTTCCAAATAACTTTCTTTTTTCCTTCTTGTTTTGAAACAAGTCCCCAGCTCCTTCAGTTGTTTAGAAGAATGCTGGTTTGTGGTTCTGATGTGTAACTTCACCCAACATGAGCCTTCACTAAGCAAGTATAATTCAGTAATTCATAATGATTTTAACTCACAAGACTGTTTGTGTCTGGAGGATAACGAAGTTGTTTGACTGTGTGTGTTTAGTCTCGTACAGTGTGGTCTTGGATGAGGTAAGCCTCTGGATGTCTATAAAAACAAAGAGCGCTGTCCAACATGTCTGTGCGTTTCAATTTCCATGATGATGTTTTACTGCCTCTGGTGTTATTGTAATACTTGAAATGCAACTGCAATTCCAATACTATTACATGACGAGACAAAATTAGGCGTCAAGTTTTATTAAACTTAGGGGATTTGTTACGTACTGACAGCTGAAGGGCCGGACTAGCCAAACTGAGGAGGTGATGGAAATCATAAGAGTTCCAGCAGTCAAAACAGAACAACAACAGCAACAGCATCAACAGACCACCAAGTCAACGCAAAGCAAACATTTCCCAGTTTTGTTGCAACTACAAAGTAACTAAACACTGACGCTCAGCTCAAGAACATAAATCCTACCAGTCACATGTGGGAATAAAAGTAACAAACAAAGCATCACAGTTGATTGTTGTTTTTATGCAAAGTGGCAATGTGTAAAGATTGGCCACCCGTCAAAGGTCATTCAATACAAATAGGAGGCAGCACATCACCGACTAACCACTAAGGTGCTCGTTGTGATCTTTGCTGTAGCTACTAGCTGCTGTTATCAAGTTAGCTCAGTTCGTTGTGGAGCAGAAACTGAGTGTTTCTGTCTGTCTGAACCCCAACATCGAATCACTAGGGCAGTCACCATGGGAAACTGGGCCCAGCAGCCTCCCAGTGAAGATGGCTGGACACCAGACTGGGACCAGACACAGACCGATGTAGGCAAGTTTGAAGACAGGGGATCCAGTATGGATTAGGACCATGACTTCCACACCTGAGCTACAACCCACATCTCTGATTTGCTCTGTGATTCTATGAAGTTGTGGTAGTATGATTTTCTCAACTGAAATGTAGTACTTGTGCTTTAAACTTCTATCTAATATGGATATACAATATTTCACTGACCTGTTGTCTGAACTGCTCCTGAGACAGGCAGTCGGTCATGTTAACGCAGCCCAACAGGCAGCCGGTGGGGTACTCTTTGGGAAACTTGGGCTCTGCACAGAAAAGGAGAACAGTTAAAGATCCAACAACACGCAAACATACAGACGTCATATAAGACGTGGTGGGGACTGTTTTCAGGAGGTGTGCATTTCAAATCACATTGCTGGCTGTAAAACAACTTGAAGCAAGTGTCATGTTTACCTCTCTTGTAGATGTGGCGATACATGGCCTCCACCTCAGCACACTCCTGAGGGGTGGGCTTCTTGGCCGCAGCAGCGATCCAAAGACGACCCCGGTGGGATGTGTACCATGTTCGGCCCTCCACCCTACACACACACACACACAAATGCAAAGCTTCCGCTATTTACACACTAGCCTAGCCGGAAAACAAGTCTCTATAAGAGTTCTAACTGTTTTCTAACCGGTTAGTGCTGTGCTTTTTCTTTATCTCATGCAGCTCATTTGGGATTGTGTCTTCTCCTTACCTCTTGATGCCTCTGGTCAGTAGTGAGGCCCATGGCTGGTGCATGCTGAGGCACCAGCCCCCGTCGGCCATCTCCTGCAGCTCTTTGTCTTGGAGCCGCAACCTGGAGCGATCTTCTTTACCCTTTTCCTCTGCAAAACTCTTTCCCAGATCCACGTTTCTCTTGTTGTTGTCCCTGCCTCCAACATCCACCCACTAGAAAAGTACAATCAATGACATCATTATCAGCACAAGAATCTCTATCATCACCATCTGCATGATTTTAATGATGGAAAAAGATCTATGCAAACTGCTAGCCATCAAGCTCAACCCATTTTACTGATCTTCCAATCAAGTTTATACATGTGCAAAAGAGTCTAAAAATATATATATTTTCATGTGCAGTTTTGAATTTGTACCATAAGATGGCATCACTGCTATGTCTAGTACATCAGTACATCAGAAATGAACAACCTCTGGAGCAGACTGCATTATGTTGGGGTTGACCAGCTCTCCGCTGCTCTGCTTTCCACCAGGTCTGTCAGAATACTTGGGTGATTTTGACACAGAGTCGTTACTCATAGACTTGAGGGTCTCATCCAACCTGCAAATGATTGCAAACATTTTAAAAGATGCATATCATGACTACACAACATAAATCTGTACTTGATTCAAGCCATGTCACATTAACTTACTTGTTGTAGTATTCGTTGAGGTTTGTTCCCTCATCCGTCACTTTGCGGCCTGCAAAGTCCAATGTGATCTTCCTGTCCTTGCGAGAGGCATGCCGAAGCTCTCTGAGCTCCTCTTCTTTCTTCCTCAGCTTGTCTCGCTCACCGGGTGACAACCACTGATTGGATTCGGTGGCAAAGTAATCCGACTCATCATCCAGAACCTGCGTTCTCCTGACACTGGAGTTGAAAGCGACAGTAGATAAACAGGTCAGTGTAACCATCAGGTTTCATGATTACCTTCTACAGTAATTAAAATGTCCAGCTTAAGTGTTGACACTGCACACCGAGCAGTAAGCCTATCCTTTCTTGTGAAGCTCTTCTCTTGACTGACAGTTTTTATGATACCTATTCCTGTCGTATTCCAGCAGCTTCTCTTTGTGCTGGACTGCCTTCTCCAAACCGGCCTTCATCATGGCCTCCTGGTGTGGGAGATAATCTCTTTCTCCAGCGTCTGTCAACAAAATAAAAACAAATTCATAGCATCAACCATCACCATTATTATTACATTTAATAATTTGGACTCGTTTTGACTCTCACCTCCCATTAGCTTCTTTCTTAGTTTCTGACTTTTGTTGGAGTCTCGTTGCAGGATCTCCTGCTCCTCTCTTGTACAGACCTGAATTCGAGAAAAAATAGAGAAAACAACCCTCATAAATAAAAAGCGGATTGAAAAAAAAGGTATCTACGGGTTCAGAGGTCTAACGTACCAGGTTTCCACAGAAGAGGCAGGGTCCTGAGCCTTCTTGCTCACACACGATGCGGCCACAGCTGATGCAGTTGTTGATAAGTTTGTGCTTTTGGGCAAGGCACTCACAGGCATATCGACCTGGGAGTATAACAGCCAGCCTGTCCTGTCCCTCTTTATTATAGAGACTGACAAACTTGTTTTTTTTCTTTGTTGAAGAAGGCGTGCTATTGTTTTCTTGGGCCTGAATGAAAAATGAAAGTTGTAAATGAAGAGAGGGAGAAAAACGAGATGAAAGACAAATTCAATTATAACTGAACTTAATGTGTTTTGTCACACTTATACTCTAACCATGAGAATTACCGTCACAGAGAAGGTGACCAGAAAACAAATGTTTGGATCGATGTGTACTCACCCTCATCAGATCCATGGGGGTTTTGACTAGCTCCGGCTCAGGTTCTACTGGACTCGCAGTCATCACTTCCTGTTTGTTACGACCCTTGCGTTTGCCCTTTTTCTGGGTGTCTTTGCTCATGTCTTGTGAATCTACAAAAGGAGAGAAAATTAAAAAAATACTGCAGATTTCACGAGAGAGATGAGAGATATCTCTGCTAATTAGATTTGCATTCACAAGACATTTAATCCTTAGAATATATATTTATCTGCAATGTTCATTCAAGCATCATTTGTAAAAGTCAGGATCTTAATTATTTATGTCTAATCTAAATCAGAACACATTCAGTGGCAGACGTTACACATCTATGTATTTATTTACCTGGGGATGAGACAGGTTCCTTGAGAACAAACAGATTTGCGTTGTCCGCAGCCTGTCTTTGAGTCTTCTTCCATCTGATCAGGAGCTCATCTATAAAGAGCCCTTTTCTCCCATCTGTGCCCTGCAGGAGGTCTCCCACATACTCCTCAATCTCTTCAGCCTTTTCAATGGATAGAATGTATCTAGACAGCAAGATAATTCAATTAGCATCTAATTAAAAAAATGTTCTTATCAAAGTGGATCTTAAAAAAGAATTAAGTGCATAAAACATATGCACTGCCTTTTCATTCCCAATTCTGTTTTTATGTCCGTGTGGCTTCTGGCAAAGTGGTCTGATTATTCATCACTTCATTAATATTCAAGAATTGATTTGCTCCTCATATGTACTGAATATATACTTTCTTTCTCTTTGATAAAATCGTGGAAGTTGTTTAGAGGCTTTTGTAGGTTTTATATTACTTCGCAAATTATTGTGTGACTTCTCATCTCAAACTTTCCTACATCTAACTATAATCAAAGCCATCTGTGCTTGAATATTGCAACATTTGGGCTGCAACTCAAATGGTTAATCTTGATTAATTGACTCATTGTTCAGTAAAAGCCAAAAGTGACCTATTCATACTGTCACTTACTGTCATGAATGACAAAGACGAGCTGCGCATCCATCCATGACAGTGGCTGGAACCAGCAGTTGGTTGACATTTTGGCTGAGAAAATGACTTAAACATCAAATAAAGTCTGAATTGAACTAAAATGAAATCGATTACCAAACAGCTGGTGAATCATTTTCTTTTGATCGACTAATCAAGTAATCATTGCAGCTCTAGTTTACACAGAATAAAAAAAGAACTGTGAACAAACTCACTGTATTGTGCATATAAGACCGATAGTCATACACTTTATTATTATTTATTAATCTTTCAGGTGCTAGGTTACGACTAGGGGTCGATCAATATGGCTTTTTTATTGGCCAATACCAATTACAGTTATCGAGGGATTATCGAGAACTGATATATGTGACAGAAAATGTGTTTGCAATTTAAAAAATTCTTTGTGCCAAAATTTCTAACAACCAATGATGAACAAAAGCTAAGTTTAATTTACTTAAGTGCTGTTCTTAAGGACAATTGGGATTTTACTTGAGTATTTCCATTTTCTGCTACTTTATACCTCCTCCCTTCTGCATTTATTTAATAAATGGAGTGAAAAGTTAATTTGCAGTTTCAGATTATTCACTGAAGTGTTACCATCAGATATTGTGTGAGAGAATGTTGCTTTAGAGCAGCACAAATATTACATTCGTTTGATGATGTCCATGTGCTTCTGTGAGATTACATGTTGTTAAAAAACATGTCACATTGTATCCAGACTGTCCTCTTATTGAAAGGTGTTAACATGTCTACTGTACAAAATACATTTTTAAATCGTGATCTAGACATTCATGTGACACAAACGACTCAGATTAAGTAGTTACATCACTCAGGATGTCACCTCTAAACAGAAATGTAATAAAGTCTGACATGATGGGAAAATAATCCATTATATGTATGTTTGTTTGTTTGTTTGTATCTCTCAGGTGCTGCTGGTTATAACTGACCAGCACATGCAGACATTTAAAGACGTTGGTGTCCTTCTGGGAGATCACAGGCTGATTCTGTAAAATATGTTCTTCTTGTCTTAAAGATTTTAAGTTACCTAGCCTCACAACTCATTACACAAATCAAGATTAAAACACTATCTGATATTTGACGTGACACACTCATACAGAAAGTACGTCACTCAGGATGTGTCACCTTGAGAAGAGGGATTTAATATCCTGACACGTTAGAGAATCATATAATTGGTTAACAGTTATCTAATTAACGGCTAATACACCTGTCAGACTGTCTGCCTGTCACTGTGACAGCTTGATGCCAAACTTCATTAGCCTGTGGGTAGCTCTGTCACAGGAAAGCGGTGTATTTGACAAACACACGTAACTTTAATTGACATTATTAATATCTTGAGAAGTAGACACAATGGGGAACTTGAACACAGTACATTACTTCCTAGCTAGCGGTTTGTATGTGGCAGACTTGTGCATGGTCACGTTAGCATGTTGGCAGACAGTCCGTCACTTCAATCTCACTAAACTCGCGTCAACATTTCTTACTGGACGATGTCTTCACACGCCTCCAGCCCGAACTTATGATGCAGCTGGTCCACACACCACTGCAGCAAAGCCTCCGACATTTTACCGAAGGACAGACTTCACACTCGGGGCTCGAAGCAAAGATGTGCCGGTGTGTCGTGTCAAACCAAAACTGACCGTGTTTCCAGTCGGAGACATAACAAAGGCGCACACACGGTGACGGCGTAGCTGCAGAGAATCCCGTCCTGAAACAGGCCGTGCTGTAATTACGGTTCCGCCCAAGTTAAGACTCTTATCAGTGTATTTTTATTACAAGATTTTGTAATGCATTGAAACACAGATCCTTCAGCTGAAGCCTAATGTTTAAAACTTTCAGTGCTGGACGAAGTAAAAGTCAACACAATTCAAATGTATTAAAAATAAAATAATCAAAAGGAAAGCAGCTCTCAAAAGAGAAATATGGAACCAGGAGATGTTTTATCCTGAAAATCCAGTGTCTGAAAAGTTGCAATTAGATTTCCCATCAAGAGAATAACCAACTATTAATTTTTATTTAGTGTGGTAGTGTCATTTATAACTAAACATAATATTCTATAAGTTCTTCCATATATTTATGTGAAACAAAAAAATCTTATCTATCGCTCATGTTAACACTATTGGATATAACTATGTATATTCTTATATCCCACATTTATTCTTCACTCAATCTGTATTTTGTGTAAATTTTGTTTAGTGTGCGAGTAGGAGAATGCGGAGAAAACAACAACAACATACTTACAAAACACGATTCTCACAGCAAGAGACCGTTCAGTATGCTGTCACATTTTACATAGAAAAAATCCTTTATTTGTGAACTTGTTGACTCAATGAGAACAACAACAATACATTGAAATTAAGTGGCATGAAAACCAGAGTTGACCTCATAGTAATGCTTTAGTTATCACAAAATGACAAAAATGAGTGAGGAACAATCAGTAAGACGTGACTCAGTGTTAAACTGAGGTGTTCGGTTAAGCTTCAGACAATAATCAACATAATTTGTATTAATACATAGGTGATTTACATTATCACAACTGTTTTATATGAGTATTATATATGTATAGTATGATATATGAGTATTCTTCTGATAGAACTGATACATTTCAACATACAGTGGTTGTTAAGCTTTATGTTTTTACAATTTAGTGAAGATCTTCTAATAGAAACAGTCTACAGAACAACAATACAGAGGAAACATCATATAACAAACAACTACATGGTTTGTGGTATTAGTCATAAGTCACTTCAAAAATCAAAGGCAAGAGCTGGTCATTTCTGCGAACATCAGATACGTTACATTTGTACTTTTAATATGTATCATATCAACATTTCCTTCTTTCATGTCGGGGGGGATGACGTCACAGAGGGCTGCGTGATGATAGACCACGATGTGATGAAACCACTGGAGACTTTTTTTGCAATTTGCAGCTAAAAACTGAGTATTTTTTAACCAAAACACAACATAAAATTTAAAATGTGAACATAATGAAAAGTAAAGCATGGACACATCTGTGGTTTGTGGTAACGTACATTCCAAACATTCATTCTAGCGACGGGTTCGCATTTTCATCTCCATTATGTAATGCACAAATTAAACTATTTATGCATTACACAGATTTAGCCTCAGTCTGACTTTCCTCTAATTATGGTTAAATATTTGGTGACACAGGTCCCATATTAGCAAATTTCACCGTATCCAATTTACCTCATGTGTGAACAAATGATTTCTGTGATAAGATTGATTATTGGTATTGGCTTATATTTTGTTTTTGAAGCACTTGTGTCCTGGCTAAGGCTTTAAGTGAAAAAGTCTTTGGAAATGGCCTCTACAAAGTTGGGCGCTGACATGAGGATCCCGATGGTGCAGAGGATGGTGAAGAGTGAGAACGCCATGAGACAAAGCCTGTCGATGACAGACGCAGCAAATTTCCACTCGTTGCACGTGGACTTGTCCTCGTCTTGGTCACGGAAGCGTTTGGCAATAAAGCGCACCTCGTCCAGGATTTTGGCCAGCTCTGGTTCCACGGTGGCCACTGAGGTGGCGTGGCCTGTGGCGAGGAGCATCTCCTCCTCACCTGGTCGTCCCACCAGCCGTCCACAGAGGACGCCAGAGTCAGGCGAGGTGGCGGCTGTGGAGTAGCTCTCCAGGCCACGGACGCCGACGTACAGCATGTTGCCGTTGTTGGATTGGGAGGCCGAGGCGCTGGCACTGAGTTCGACGCTGGTCAGGCTGCTGCGTGGAGCCTTGTTGTGACAGGCTGAACGCACTCGGTCCTCACCGGGGCGCTTCATCCGCAGGAACCAGGCGCACCAGTTCAGCAGGATCACACGGGTCTGTGGGATCAAACAACAATGACAAAAGGAAGAAATTAGTAAAGCTCTTATTAACTTTATATAAACTCTGAAATAGAAAAAAAATGAATGGTACGATACATCCTTTAAAAAATATACAGCCAGTCCTCATCCTTTAAATCCGATTTCTTTGTGTTATCACAGGGATGTTGGCAGCAGTTTAATATGATGGCAATAGTGACAATAAAGAGGTAATAATTAAGTGATGTCATGTTCATAAGTAGCTAATTAACTTAAGCACATTTCAACACCAGCTGACTGGTGGTGAACCTCTCACTACATCTCTGCCTGCTAAAGACACAGGTGGAGACACAGACTAACACAAGCAAACACACATTAATCGAATGAGCACAGTTCATCATAACGTACTCCACAGTTTTGGGATGAAGCAAGGAGGGAATAACTAAACAGGTGTCAGTGGATCACAAGTGGCAGATAATAATGGTGTAATATGAAACGACACTCACCCATTTCGGCATCTTGCCTCCATCAGGGTCGTGGTGGTGATATTGTAAGACCAGAACTGTAGCAATTACTGAGAGGCCAACAATCACCATGGTGGTGGCAAAGTACTGAGCTGTGGACGAAGGAGCAAGGATGAAACAAAAGAGTTCATGATGAGGAAAAACTCAAGTCTAACGCTCAATTTATGTCTCAGAGAAATGTAGAAAAGCGTCTTCTTCATTTCACTGTTTTTGAGCTCTACATGAAACATCTAGATACTGGGTGGCTCCTTCAACTTAGTTTCACTGTAATAAAAGAGAAGCCCAGATGAAAAAATGACAACACACATTTTCCAGCCGTGTCCTCCCCACCGATAGCGGTTGACACCCGTAGCGACTGCTTTTTATCTTCAGCCAGGCTTACCTATTAAAGGCACGGAGTCGGATGTGGCGGGCATAATCTCTGCAACCAGCAGCATGAAGACAGTCAGGGAGAGCAGGACTGTGATGCCTGGGAGAAGGAGACCACATCTCAGTTAGCTCCTCACAACAAAAACATTATTAAGGGCAATGAAAAGTATTCAAAGCTCACAGTTATGACAGGCACTCGTGGTTCTTTGATGCAGTAATCTGCAACCTTCAGGTCCACTTTAATTGGATGTTACGTGACTAAAAGAGACAGTCACACATACACACAGTCTTCCATCCTTAAAACACTTTATGCACTTCATAATATGCAAACGATGTGGGCTTTTCCTGGATCTAAAAAATGAACATATTGTCTTATTCCATTCAAGTGTTGTTTAGTTTCTGTTGAAGTCCTCCAGTTTGTGACAGCTTATATTCTTATGCTAATTGTGCCTTGTTTCAGATTTCATGCTTCTCTTTCACGGTGCGTTCCTGCACTGCAGCCAAAATTGAAAGAAAATCCCCCCCGAAATCAGACTCGCAAAGCTTTTGAATCTCATAATGTGTCACAGTCGTCACTGCAGCACCAGAGAGGGAACAAGCAGAGCACGAAAAAACAGGTATCTTCATAATACCTGTGAGCAGACAGTATGGTGTGAGTTCTCACTAATGAGCTGACATCGCTAAGCCTTCCTGACGTTCTGAAAGACTGAAGTCCTCAGCAGGATTAAGAGCCACATCGTAGTTAACTGCAGTCGTCTCCTCCTCAACACTTAACAGCCTTTATGCTGAGTTTCTTATGAGAAACAAGGAGAAGCAGGCGGATGCTTTCAAAGGACTATGAATAATTCATCACAAATATCATACTAGTACTGAATTTCAAAGAGAATAATATCAAAGCATTACTTTACATAACTAAAAAATCAACAATCTAATACTCAACGAGGGCAAAAACCAAGCAGCTGATTGTTGACTTTTAAAAATACACCACCGTCTACATCAGTGGAGCTGAGGTGGAGCCGATGTACAGTTACAGGTTCCTTGGAATACCCATCAGAACTGAGTGAGTCCGGTTTAGCTCCGAGGTTTCTGCCTGTTAAAAGGTATGTTTTACTCGCCACTGTCGCCAAGTGCTCGCTCTCTGGGGAAATGTTGGGTGTATGTACGTAAACTAGTCAAGGAGTCTGGTGAAGACCTGCGTAATTTGGAAAGTGTCACGAGATCATTTTTGTTGTGCAATAGCGCTATACAAATAAAGATTGATTGATTGATCATGGTCATCACACATCACCACCCTGATTAAATAAATAAGGAAAGGCTCTAGCTCCAACAAAACGTATGAAGATTCTGGTCAACTTCCACAAAGGAGCAACACTTTAACTCCATTCACCTCCATTCTACACTGATGTAGGCCAATAAAACCTTGTTATTTGCATGGCTGGACACCTCATGGGGAAATATGCTTTTGCTGTTTTAAACAGATGTCTCTGAAACATAAAAGCAGCTCTGCTGATGAATCTCCGAATATACAAATCCTTTACTAGCACTGATATAAAAATATAAATGCCCAATGCAGAGAGAGCGTGAGAGTGAAGATTCACACACTCTCGTATTCCCGTTGATGCGTCTGTGTGTTTTATCATAATCCTCATGACAGTCCACTTCAATTTAAATTAAATCTGGGAATAAATGCTACCATAAAAAGACGTTTCTCACTGAGGATTCACCATTCTGAATTAATAATGACTGGGTTGATCTACACACACACACACACACACACACACACACACACACACACACACACACACACACACACACACACAGTGTAAACAGGGAATATAAGTCATGACGAAACCTGTTCAAGAGCATAAAGACAAACACAGCAGCATATTACACCCTGAGTAATCATCTCTTATTTCTTCTGTCTGTCTCTGAGCTATCACACATCAGAGGGATGTGCGCGCACACACACACACACGAGCCCACACATCTGGCGTCTTTAATGAAGGAATCCAGCTGCAACGCAGGACTCTAATGATTCCAGGAAAGCACAAACTGCATAAATCAATGCCCCAACTTCCTCTACACCCT
>CAEMYA010000003.1:2319445-2343315 GCA_903131615.1 Diplodus sargus | reverse complement strand
CACACACACACACACACACACACACACACACACACACACACACATATCCAACGCCACCCACCCTCAGATACTGTCTCCAACAAGTGTGTATAATTTATGCATGAAATGAGCTCAGACGTTCGGGTGTGACAACGGAGATAAGATGAAACAGTTTTCTCGGTCCACTGACAGTTAAGTCAGTCACTCAGTGCCGATCATCAGATTAGTTCACGAGGCCACTGAGGAAGTGGATTAATGAAAAAATTATTGTTTTCCGTAAAAAGGCTGATTACCCCGGAGGAACATGAGCTGTGATATGAATTTCTAACAGATGATGAAAAATTGAAGGATAATAGAAAAGATCCGCTCCGTGTTGAAACCACTCGGGATGAAGAACATTTAATTTGATTATAATCTCATTCATTTTTCTGAAAGTATTATTTGAAAAGCATTATTTTTTGTTAACAGTCCACAGTCATCAGCGTAAGATCGGAGTAAAATATGAGGTTTTGAGCATCAATAAGGCCGCTAACAGCACTTTGCCATGTAAAGATATCATGTCGTCTCTGTGGGGTTTGACCTGAGCTTCTCTGTTCTTTGTTCTGGTCGACTGGAAAGCTGTGTTCATGTGTCTCTGGATCATGTAAGCTATGAAGTCTACAACCAACCCAATGTTTACTTTCGTCCACCATGATTTAGTGTCATATGATGTCAACTCAGCAACTGTACCAACATTTTTTCTGACTTTCTGATTTGTTGCTCCGACACATGGAGGTGTTCATGTGAGTCTTCCGAGTCAGACGCATGTTTTTCTGATTATTTCGAGACCACAAGTAGGCACCACGAGATTGGCGAGCTGTCTGGTGACTAATATTCTCACATTTTGGCTAACAGTACATCAAAATATGATTCTGAAGCAAGAGAAAGGCTTTGGAATAACAGCATCATGATTCATATTTTGATCAGTAGTGTGTCATTTTGCAGTTTGATCTGAGTTTGGTGGGCTCTGTTTGAAGCAAAACACACAATAGTAATTGTCTGCTGACAAACTTTCTTATATTATAGCCAAGCAGTACATCTAAATATGGGTCTGAAACATTTTAAGCAAGGAAAAGTGATAAAAGTGATAACCGAATCTTGATTCACAGTTGATAAGTAACGCCGTCAGGGGCCCATGAAGGAAGAAAACAGCTGTCAATAATCGCCACTGGTCCCTGATTTTGTGAATGAAATAGCTGGGGGCGGGTCGGTTAGGTAACACTGAGTGGCCTTGATGCCTGTCGGTCATGATGAGTCGAGTCTCCTCACCTCTCTGCTGTGCCTGCAGCATGTCTCTCTTCCTGGGCCGGGAGAGTTATCATACCGTAAAATACCAAACAATAGCCGGGGTGTTTTATTTTTTTTCAATCACTGAACAGACCAGGTGTTTATTTGGGACCAGGCGGCAATTTGGGACAGGCATTAAATTCCTTCCTCTCAAAAATCCGGGATGAAAATGTCACAAACTTCGCCAGCTTCTCGGTGAAATCTCTGGCATCCTTCTGGTCAACAGATGTCTCCTGCAGGTGAAGTTGTTGCGGCGGAGGAAAGGATTCAGCCGACCAGCACTCACTGCAAACTCCTCATCTCTGCTGTCACTCAAGGTGGCGTACGTTTGCCTCTCCATCACCCTGATCCGTTTGCGGGACACTCTCTAGTGGTGTGCGCATTTGCTGATAACTCTTTCCCGCATGTTTATCTTGAGCCCCTCGCTAGCCTTCTTCCTCCCTCCAGCAGGCAGCCTGGCCCTGCTGCTGTCCTCCTCGGACAGACGCTGAAGCTCAGTTTGATTCTCTCACTCTCTTCTGGTCGACAGAGAAACGTCTAGCGGCTGCTTCTCCCGAGTTTTCCTCTGCATATTTTAGGACAGAAAGTTTGAATTCCAAGTCGTACTTTTTATGTTTTTGCTGCACCGGAGCGATGGTGAGCAAGCACAATACATGAAAAAGGCGAAGAAGAAAAACGTGCGGTGTCAGTGGTCACGTCTTCGTCCTTGATTTAAAAAAATATACATTATACCTAGCATTTATTTAAAACCAGTGATTATTTACCAAAATATACACCTGCACCTGGCATTTAAAGGGGACCATGCAGTTAACTGAAACCCGGCTATTATTTGGTAATTTCTTTTTTATCACCATGATGTTATACTACTGTGAGTATTGGTTCATATTAGAGCAGCAGCTGACTTAATAGACCAACAAAAGCTGCTTCTGAAAACATTATTAGCGAGACATCGGCTGCACTGTCTTGTGATATCATTTGATGAGTTTACTGAGGCAATAATGTGTTTTGGTCTGAGATGCTTGTGCTGTACTGTGATACCAAGCGGCAGTGAACGAACCAGGCAAATCTACCTAATAAGTAATGTATATATATATATACATATACATATATATTTATAACTATATATAGGAGACATGTGTAAGTTTGTATTGACTGAATGTTGAGTGAGAGCTTCAGGTCATTGATGTGCAGAAAAGGCAGCCAGCCAAACTCAACTTGACATTGAAATCCTCCTGTAGGACTCGTGAAGTATGTATAGAGTGTTTCAGATTCATGTGGACTACAAATGTGAAATAATCTCCCCAGCAGCAGCCAAGAAGCACAGAAGCAGGCCAGCGGAACAAAATGCACCTGTACTTTGGCTCGCGATCATTTAAATTTAATGCAGCTTCAGGAAGAATGTAAGATGAGCTGACAGGACAAGGAACCACTACACTGCAAATACAAATCAGAGGGATGGACACAAAACAGACTTCTCAGTCGATCACATCTGATTATTTAGTTTGTTTAGGCATTAAAAAAATCAGTCGATGAAGATTTCTCTTCTGATTAAAGTTTCTTCCCCAAATCTACATGATGCACCTTTAATTCAGACATCTATTTGTTTTTAATTCAGTCAGTCTTGTGTCAGATGTCCTTGTTAGTTTTTATCTATTCATGTGACTTCATACTTTGTATGTGTGTGTGTTATATCCTGTAATCTACTTAGTTACTTTTCAAATCTTAATTACCCCCAGAGGACGGTTTGAATCAGTATGTCAACCTTTCATCTGCACTGTAGCAGCCAATAAGGTTATCTGGTCACAAACAGGCCAATGAAAACTCTCACATGACAAGAGACACAAAACTGTGCAGGTGTGGACAGGGTGTTAGTCAGAAGTTATTCAGACTGAAGATTTGGAGAAACTGAAACTTCTCTGTTTACATATAACAAAAGTAAATACTCTGAGTAATGTTAGAGAAGAATGCTTTGTATTTTTACCCATTTATCATCTTAAAACTAGTATTTTTACTTGTACAATAATACTTGAGTAATATTTCAGTGAAGTGATTTTAGTGCTCCCCCCACCACTGTGAAAAAAAGGCTGAATGATGAAAATGCAGAAGGTGTAAGTCTAATGTTTAATCAGCTGAAGGAATTCAGATGGATTTTGGTGCCAAATCAAATCAAATCAAATGAATTTCAATGGTTATGTGAAGGACAAATAAACACAGCATGTTCATGTCGTGTCATTTTTGTCGGTGACAATAAAGGAGGATTTTTGGTTCCCTTTTTATCGTTAAAACTACACTGAGTCTTTTCGCATCCACATCTCTACACGTTGGTCTCGTCACAGCTGCTGTCTGAAGACGTCATCTCATCATCATCATCTCGTCTTAGCTGCTGGATAAAACGGTCTGTGACGAACATATTTCATCATAGTTACTGTGAACGAAAGGATCAGAGGCAGCAGTACAACTTGTTTTTTCTTGAATAATTCATATTGGAAAAGTTACTGAAATACAACATATAAGAGAACAGAAGCCCTGCAACACATATGACCTACTTACAAAAGTTCAGCTTTTGTTGAGAGAAGATTTTTAGCTTCTCGTGTGTTGACTGAACTATCGGGATCATTTTCCAGGCTGTACTTTGTGGAGCAGCAGTGTTGGTCTGCATTATCACCTCCAGCATGGATGTCATGTTATCAGGTCACAGTTTGTTGCTGCGCTCGATACCTCAGAAGCACGCTGACACAGTTTAAATGAAATCTAAGTGATAACATGTTTGGATCACGGGGAGAGATGAAAATCTTTTCAATTTCCTCACAAACTGGTGCAAGTTTTTAAATGAAAAAATGTCATTCAAATTCATCCGGCACATGCATGCAGTGATGTTTATCACTCTGCGTACATTGATGCAGATCCAGATCCGCCGGAGGATCAAATATAATCATACATTTAGTGGAGACCTGGTGGAAGTGTGTGGTGTTTAAAGTCTTTAACATTTAGCAGTGGTTTTCTGTCACAGGACAGGAGGGCTCACTGAATAGTTTCATGAGTGTGAGGATGATGAACATAATTAAACACATCTGTGGGAGATTTTTGAAAAGTGCTCTCTACATCCATCACCATATCATTGCACTATATGACAGTTGGACTGTATTACAGTGTGGAAGCCTTGCTGTTTCTCTGGACACTCAATGCATTATGAAAACCGTGATTAACGCAATAGCTTTACAACACTTCATGGTGTAATTCAACCGACAACTGTAAAGGAAATGGTCAGTACTGCTTACCTTGATCATGTGATCTCGCAAATACATCTTGTCAGGCTTCGAGCTAAACGCTAGGCATGGTTTAGGTGTGACGACGAGCGAGAGGAGCTGCTGTTTGTTTGACAACTACAATGGCGGCTGGCATGGAGCTACAGCAGAGATATCAGATCTGTGAGCGTATTTCATTGAAAGAAGGGCAAAGAAAGGCACTGAAGATTTAGCAGTTAGCTCTCTCCTGCTGTCCTCTGATGCTTCAGTCACTCAAAGTTCCCGCACTTTCTCCAAATTGTTTCTAACGACACCTCTCCAAATGGTTCAGTGTAAAAAACCATCCGGCGTAACAAAGTGTTACTTAGCAATAGTTCGCTCCCAACGATGGTGAAGGCGATAATTGACACTTTTCCCATGAAGCAGGACCAGACAAGGGATGTACAGTATATTTGTATGTATGTGTGTAGCAGTGTGTGTGTGTGTGGGTGTGTCACTTAAAGCCTGTCCACAACGTGTCCTGCTCTGAGATCCAGTTTCTGTTCTTTAGCAGGAGTTATTGCTGCTTCACTGGCAGGTTGACATTTGTGTGCTGCTGTATCAGATGCTTCAATAATTTAGATTGCTTGAAAGCGTTTGCTGTTCACACAAAGTCCGCGACAGACCCCAGTGTTCTCTGGCTGAGACAACCTGGGATGTGACATGTTTACGTCGTCGTCAGATGAAAACGCAGTAACACTGTGTTATTTTAGAGTAACTGTAATATTATCACTGATTTTGAAATTGTAATCCCTTTCACTATGCGTTACAGGGAAAAGCAGTAACATTACAGGAATATATTACTGAGTAATGTGTTACTGCCCATCAATCATTAGAAGAACGTATGTGATCGGAACCGAAATCATGATGTTTACTTCTAAACCTAACCAAGTGACACTGACTTTTCGTTCAGCGGTTAACCTTCGGTTTCAGCAAGTATTCATTATGGTTAGGGTAAGGTATGGTTAATGTAAGTCCTAACCCAGTGAGATCTTCTCTCCAGAGTCTGCCGGCAGCAGGAAGACGAGCAGAGCCAGAGTGGAGATCAGGACACAGGGAATGAGCAGGTTGAGGCCGTAGTAGAGGGTTCGCCTCCGCATCACCACGGTGAAGGTGACGTCGGGGTACGGCTCCGGACAGCAGTCGTAGAAACGCTCGTTCGTCCGACCTGGAACCTCTGGCGGACAAAACCAAACACAATCCGCTGAACTCTCATTTCACACATTCACACGTGGCAGTAGTAATGCTCTTCACAGCTCCCTCTTACCGACGAGATCCCACTCTCCGTTGGCGATGTAGCCAGTGATATCCGCATCCAGCATCTTCAGGTCCAGAGACCAGCCCCCGTACGTCCAGGAGCCAAACTTCAGCTCACATTTCTGGACGTCGAAGGGGAACCAACGCACATCGATGTGACAGGTGCTCTTGAAGATCCCTGTTGAGGTGAGAAACATGACGAGACTGAGACGGATCACAGAAACACGGCCTTGATATTTACTGTGCTTCACCTGCAGGAGGACGAGAGAGCAACAGAAACAGATGGAGTGATATTTGGAGCACTGATGGAGAGCTCATTAAATTACTCTGGAATAAAGGAGGCACATGGAGGATAAAAAGAGAAATGACAGCTGGAGAGGTTTTACTCTGCAAGACAGGGAGTCCAAGTGCCATCCATCCTAACAACAGCACAAAATCCAATATGACAAAGAGATGAAAGTGGCCGGTGATTCTTCAGGACAGGCAGGCACCAAACTAATTCCCATCCATTTTTAAGAAAGATATGAGACGTCGGCAGTAAACAATGTCTGTCCTCTCCCTCGGTGCCATGAAGATGATAAACCTCATCGGGGAATGAATGAAAGACGGGGAGCTGGCGAATAGACCGACTGCAATGAACTGCAGGGACAAAGACAAGTCATCAGGAAGATTAAATGATTCGGGGCGGTCAAATCTGAATACACTTTCGCTCATTTATCACATTTGGTGTTGAGCTCAAGCAGCGAATGACTATTTTGTGCCAATGTGGGGTGATCTGGACCAAAGTTGAGAGGCAATCTGCGTGTGACAGAGCCAATCAATCCAGAAGAAATTCAATGATGGAGCTATTTACGCTGGTATTGATCAAGACGCCGAGGCGAGGCAGGCCAGCGCGTCCAAGGAGATAAAGGGGGAGGAGGAGTCGGTCAGGGAGAGCAGGAGGCCGTCTGCTTCATGCCTGTGTTTGTGTACAGATGGTTTCTACAGAGAGCATCATAGATCTTTTAAGACTGCACCATGTGGCAGTAGTGGGTCAGTCGAGGTTTGATCAGGAAAAGTTCCATCACTGCTCAAATAATCATTAGTGATAGTGATGGATCCATGTATCCACATTAAATTACTGGGATAAGACCACTGAACTGGCTTTCTTTCCAGCAGTAAGATAAGAATCTGAAAACCACTCTTAGGGCATGTCAGTAAAATATGAAGCAATTAATGCTCCTCTGTAAAAGCTGAAGAGCGTTTGGCTTCAGAATCTAGACGTCTTAATAAGAAGTAGAGCCTCTGATGTGCACATGAACCTGACACTGATCTCCTGCTCCACCTCGGCTCCACTGATGTAGACAGGGTGTGTGTCTTTGCCTCCTTCTTTCTAAAATCAACAATCAGCTTGTTGGTTCTGCTGATGTTGTTCTTTGTGTGCCACTCGGCAAGTGTGATATTTTGATTCGCCTGCCAAAAATGTTTAGTGCTGCCGATGTCTCGTCTTTCATACCAGCTGTCATTCTTGCTCTTACGGTGTGATAGCAGCAACCCACATTTATATTTCTTGCTCAGCTGCAACCTCTAGTGGCCACAGTAATTGTAACGGCAGCAAAGGAGGAAGTCAGGTCAAGAGTATATAGAGCGGCAAGGTACGCACTGGGAAGAGGATGGGTAACACAAACACAGGACCTTCAACCAGGAGACATAAATTAAAGCAAAACTCTTGCCAAAATTTTTTTTTTTTTGTGAATGTATACAAGTCAAACCTTTGTGTAAAAGCATAATTATGACGAAAGAGGCACTTTTAAGATTTACTGTATTTTCGTTTTCAGGTCAAACTCATTTTCAATGGAGTGCTACGGGCACTTTTCAGATAGCATCAAAGTAGCTTATTTTAAAACACTAAGAAGCCTTGACAAAACATGAAACTTTGGCTGAGTATCACCAGGGTCTGACACATGAACATGAACACTGAGAACATTGTTTGTGTCCACAAAGTTTACTAAAAAGAGAGTTTCTGAAGTACTCACGTTAGCAGATGCTTGTTCCGCTGTATCGATCTCCAAATGCGACTTAACCTGGAGGAGAGTTAAAGTGGAACACTACTGTCTTCCAGCAACAGCTATCCACGCAATATCTCATGTGACGTTTCCGGCTTTAGATTTTAGTATTGTTTCTTATATGAGGCTCCTTCTTCAACTTCAAAGTCAATATTGTTTTTCACTAACAACAAAACAACAAATTACCCATGCATTCATATGGAACTAAGCCTTCTTAGTGTTTTAAAAATAGCCATTTTGATCACTCCTATTGAAAATGAGTTTGACCCAAAAACAAAAATATGGTAAATCTCCAGTCGTGCTGTTTGGTGACCGGTGATACGTGTCATTTTGGGAGTCACTGAATTGACCTATTCAGTGTTTAAGTATGAGTTGAATTAAACATTTCCTTTGTTTGCAGAGACGTAGAACACTGACATTTCATCTGGGCCGTGGACAGAGCCGAACGACTGCTAGTTGGAGCTTCATATCAAGATTACCGACATGACGTGGCCAATCATCTTATATAACCCTCAACAAGACAGTGAAGGAGTATATTTCCACAAAACACCAAACTAAAGTATTTCTTCAGCAAAAAAACCCATTAAGTTAGAAGAGAAAGTCAGTCAGCATTTTGGGTGGATTTCTGCCAAAACATGAAATAAAAAATAAACAAACAAAAAGCTAAGGCTGAAAGAAGAAGCACACAATTTAATAAAAGCTAAAAACCGCAGCAACAGAAAACAATCCTCTCAGGGTTGAGCTAATAGCTTTCGGGAAAGCATTCAAAGCTCCTCTGCTGCAGCTGTTGTTGTCCCGCTAAGTGAAAATCCCCCAAAGAAAATACAGCATGATGTTTACACAGTTTATCATACGTATACAGTATTATAGTGGGAGCTCTCTGAGAATAATCTTATTAAATAATAAATCCACCTGCATATTTTGAGGGAATGCCAGGAGCTGGAAACCTTTTCTTTGGCCAAAATCGATTTATTTTTTAAAAAGACGATTCAGATTTTAATTAAACTGCGATACAATACTGATAGCACATTAGAGTGATCGTCCTCTGATACATTAGGCAAATATTTTGATGCAAACTCCAACAAGGAGAAGATGATGAGGGGGTTCGTGCTGGAGGATCAATTATTTTTTTTGGATATGTTCGACTGCTGCACGGAAAGGATGAAGTCACCTCGAGGCTTAAACCTGAGGCTGGATGTGGAGCACACAGTTTGTTAATAAGCTGCAGCAGCCAGTGTTTTGTCTTCATTAGAGTAAGAAGACGTGGTGAGAGTGGAGATGTTTACATCCAGCTACTCTCCCTAATAGACCAGAACAGTTCTGGGGTTGTGTCATGATTTGGGTTTTTTAGTTTTGTGATTTCCTGTCATGTTTTACTTCCCACTTCCTGTCTTTGTCTGTTTCCCCAACCTTTCTTGTGCACATCTGTGTCTTATTATTTGATCACATGCGTGTAATAGTTTTTTGATCATATTTTTATAGTCTATTGTAAAATGGATCCTGTCCTACATGCTCCGGTACAGGAGGTGGAAGTATGCGCGTAAAAGTTGGTATTACGACCCGCTAAAAAACAAAGAAGAAGAAGAACACAAGTTGTCGGTTCGTCTGTTTCCGACAGGCCCCAGGAGGAGCACCAGGCTTTGAAGGTAGTTTTGGAAGAGGCCAAACCGTGTTACATCACCACATGATGAGGCCCAAAAACACTTTTTTCCTATAAGCTAGCATTGTGAAAGAAGTGTTGGATAAAAGAAAAGTGGATACAAGTTTTTGAGCATCACAAACGACGTGAAATGACTAATTTCACTGTCTCACTCTCACTTTGAGCCATTTAGTCCAATAAAATTTGTAAGTCCAGAAGAGCCGCTATTGAAGTTAGCCGGGTGCTAAACTGGCAGTGGAAGAACCAGGACGCCGAGCTTCTCTGGCTTCAAAACGCCACTGACCAGCTTTCATATTAAATGGTGCATCCAGATTTTATCTAACGTCCTTGATTTCCCCAAGTCAGTCCTGCTTTTATCAAGAAGAAGAAGAAGAAGGAGGAGAAGAGGAAGAAAAAGGAGAAGGCTGCAGAATTTCCTCTGACCAGATTGAGTTCCTGGCAGGGCTTAAATGCAAACCAGCACCCAAAGAGTGTTCATTTGTCACTCCCCGACATCTGGGAGGCCCAACTCACGTCTGTCTGAGTAGATTTACATAGTAAAGCCCAGTGTTCAAAAGGTGAATCGAACACTGGGCTTCCTCACACATTACATTTTAGTGTTGCCAGAGCGGCAGAGATTCTGGAGCTAGTCTTGTTTCTTGTTTCAGTCACAGCTGGAGCATGGAGCTGTTATGATCAGGCCACTGATTACACTTACATCCTCCAGACATACTCTGTATTTTGCTGTTTTGTAAATCAGAGCCGAGTTGCTACATCAGTGATGTAAAGCTTGCAGTAGAGACACCTGACTGACACAGGCGCTCTATAATCCAACATTAACTGTATTTACTGTATACAGCAGTGATACAACACAGTTGATCCAACATGCTTTACAACACACACAGGAAAACATAAGTTCAAAAAAGTGACAAATAGAAGAGAGGAAAATTAAATAAGAGTGAAAATAATCATACTGTCAATTCTTTGTATACGTTCTCTGGGTCAGAGGTACAGAGAACTAATCTGAGTTTGGAGATGAAGCAGAATTATATGAAGCTTAATTTTACTACTTAAGTAATTTACTTGTCAAATCACAACTCACAATTAAAATGAGACCAAGATGTTTAACCTGTGATTTTACTGCAGCGACCAATGAGCCATAGACATAATGTTTGTCAAGTGCTGTAATAAAATCAGTTCAGTTTTATTTTCATGGAGCTGGACAAAGTTTTCAGCCATCCATGATTTGATGTCCTGAAGACAGTTATTGATCTTGGCTACAATCACTGGGCTCCAGGGGGAGGTGGAGTGAGTTTACAGGTGTTAGTTATGTGTTAATTAGTTATGATTTCATTTAAAATACAGTGTTGTCTTGTCTTGTCTTGTCCCAAAACAAGAAACATCTGTGACTATTCTGAAGAAATGTGTGTGTTTAGAAAAACAAAGGAGAAGTAATCCAACAACTGACATTTCCCATGAGTTAACATCTGTTTTTGTGTGACCTAAACCACCTTGTGACAACACAGAGGAACACCTGGTCAGTGTGAGGAACAGATTTTAAGTTCTGTCTTACAAATATCTGCGTGTGTCAGTACAGAACAGCCCGGGAATTATTCTGATGTCTCCTTGAAAATATCGAGAGGCGTCACACTTACAAATGTTAAAACGCTGATTCAAACTGCATCGCTGGCTCCACCACCATCCCCTCCACCTCCTGACATGACAGTTGGGTCATAAACATGTAATGTGAACAGGATATGGTTTTATAGGACTGTCAATATGATCTGAGCCCGCGACACAAACACAAGTGAACCTATCAGTGGTTTGCCACAACGTTTACACCCAGTATGTTATCCTGGCGACGGGGCTGTGAAGTGTGAAGCTACCCGGGACTCTTACCTGGAGGTACGTAGGAAACGTAGCCTGACGAGTTGACCACAGTGTTGGTGTGGAAAGCGGGAAATCTTTCATTAGCACTGCGGACAACATGGAGCTGCATTAGCGGCAGTACTGGGACTCTTACCTGGAGGTAAGTAGGAACAGTAGCCTGACGAGTTGACCAAAATGTTGGTGTGGAAAGTAGCATCAAATCTTTCATCAGCACTGCGGACAACACGGAGCTGTGTTAGTACTTAGTGGTGAGTTATCTGCAGCCAAAGCACACAAAAGGACGGCACACAAATGTAGGTAACGCACATTAGGGAATTAGAGAGCTTCTCCGAGTCGTTATTGCAGCAGGTACGCAGCACACGAGAAGGCGCAACTGATGCAACGATTCCCTGGAGACGGTTATTCAGTGGTTACCCTCATTCTCCCCTGTTACCCACAATTCACTGCCTCTAAATGAACTCCCCAGAGGTTGAAGCACGGTTGAACTGAAGTTGAAAGAGTTGCTTCAAACAGAGAGAGAAAGCATAACTTGCAGCAGCACCTGTCTGGTATCAGGGCCGACTCAGAGGGACAATGACAAATGAAGAGCAATGCTTTTCCCCTCATTAGCTGTTGGGGGGGCAGAGTGCCTCTAATGTGATTTGTTCAGATCTTTCTTCTAAGGATTGATTAATAGTGATCTCTAGAGCATATTCCATTAGGGACATGTAATAAAATGCTCTTTCTCCCATCTTTTTAATACAAGTTTATTCATTTGTCTGAATGATTAATTGCTGCAAAGAGAAGCCGACGCTCTGCTGTATACATTTACACCGCAGAGCTCCAATAACCTTGAAGTGTAGCGTAACTGCCTGAACATCAGCGTTCTGGACGGGACCAGCTGTAACAGAGCATCACTGTTTCATTCACACAAATGAAACCTTTCTCTTTAACAAATAAATCATTCACTCATCTTGTATCTCTTGTACCCATAACATACAGGCTTAGCTCTGAAAATGAAAGATGTCCAAGTTTTTGTTGCAAAATAAATGTGTTTTGTGGAATACTGAGGTTCATCGACCGTTTCATTTCCTTCTCTCTGCAGGAAGTCCGGTGACAACACGCGGTCTGATGCTGTGCAGACCTGAATGATCCAGCAAATTCTGACATGATGCCACCTGATTTTATTTATTTCATTCTGGCGGCTTTCATGTTGTGGAGAGCTAAAGGCAGTTTTCCACACCTGTTTTTGAGATTTGAGACCTAAAAACAGGCTTTAAATTTAAATCAGGCTCATGATGTGTGTATTCAAGGAAGAACTGGATGTTAGTGGCGACTTTAGCACGAGTAACCCAACAACAAACTGTAAAGATTTAATTAAGTTAAAAGTTAATGCAATGAGCCCCATGCAAGAACATTTAGTTTTATAAGCCTTACTTAAATTTAGGTTTTCCGAGTCAGATTCAACAAAACCTCTCTCAGCACAGACTCGTCATAAGTCACTTGTTTTAACGTGATGAGTGACACCTGATCCCCGGTCCATGAGAGATGAACATTCAATCCAATCAATACCCCTGTTTTATTGAGTGCTGGAGGAATGAGTCCTAAAATCCAGGAACAAGTGACCCTTCCTGCAGCTCCGGTTCCCTCTGCTCAAAGTCAGTGGGTTTTTTAATGAGATTTCGGTTGGATGCTTGAAAAAAGGTCACTCAACAGGCGGCTGCAAAGATGGTGATGTTGAAGTCATGCAACCGGCTTGTTTATAGCTTAACACTAGCTTCTAATTTCTGGCAGTTTCATTTATGCTTAAAGATCATAAATACATACAAGTGTTCATTTGTAAAGATTATCGGGCTGAATAAGACGTGTAAATATCATAAACCTGTGGTCGCCGCTGAGATTATTTTCTAAAATAATCTAAAATCCTGCAGAAAAATTATTAAAGGCTTTTTGGCGACGGAACCAGGTCGATGCTAACTCCTGGGTTAGCCTACAAAAATACTTCATCTGGCTTCGTGATCATGTTCATAATCACTTTTGTTCTTTTTAAATGTTGTTATTTACGTTCAAATCTTTAGTCTTTCTCTGTCTGACTCTGTGATGTATCCTGCTTTTGTTGTGTGTTAAATCATTCTGTAAATTCCATTTTTAAGGGTGCTGTATAAATAAAGTATGTATTATTATCAACTTGCTATGCAAGGCTACCTGTTCTGCTCCATTTGCTGGCAAGCTTAATTCCCAGAAATGGTACCCAAGAGCAAAGAGAAGAACTCAGAGACACCACGGAGCGTCAGAAATGATATAAATACATAACCAGTCTGCCGTTATCAGTCGTGGAGTTAGCGGACCATAAAAACATAAAATAAAAGACAAAGGCTCAAATGTTGAGCAAAGCAGCTCTTGAAAATGGGAAATAATTTAAATATTCATTTTTTTTTAATTTCATTTGGATTCAGTATATATTTAAATATTAAAGTATAAACTGTTATTAAGCGACAGACGTTTTTACTGTTACATGACCTGCTGGAGAGGTGCGGACCGCTGGTACATTTTATTTATACCAAAGATAAAACTCTTTAGGTGGTGTGGTTCCTGCATGAGGCCCGATGTTATCTACAACAGAGAAATATACATATTTCTTGTATATCACAGAGCCAAAACAAATAACTCTTCCGTCAGATCAGACCTGTGGTGTGCAGCAGTATATTACATTCAGTCACTTGATAACAATCTTGTTTTTTTGGAGGCCAAACTCAGATTTGAATCATTCCTCCTCGATTCCCCTTGTCACACTGTGTGGAGGACAATACGTGCATGCTGAGTCTGACACCATGCATATCCAATTACACTGCAGCACCCAGCAGGTCTGTCCTCACAATACCTACCTGTTGTACAGCAGAATGTCCGGCTTCCAAATGAGATTGTCGGGAAATCTCACATTGGTCACACCTGGATATTCTGACTGATTCCACTGGAGGTAATAATCATTCCAGAACTGCGGGAAAGACAAAACATAATCATGTCACACATACATATAAACTTGCATCTTCACTTTGGTGGAACTTGTCTGCGAGCTGAACATCAGTGTGTTTCTGTGGCTGCTACTACAATGTGATAATAATGTGTGGCAGCAGCTGTGGAGAATATTATGCAGTGAATCTCTGTATTCCTCCCAGCATCACTGAAACCTGCAACTCAAACAGTGTGAAGTGTACAGTCCTGGATCTGATCTGACGACAGTCAGACACAACTCATAAATCAGCTGTTCAACAGGTTTGAACAGCTGTTGATCAACACATCCCAGATGGTTGGTACCACGACTTCCCTGTAGCAGATACCAGTGACGAGGAATGAATCTACAACCAGCAGCTCTGTGATGACAATTAGCAATATGTTTGCCCTGGCACCATCTTAGCTTGGTATGCTAATGTTTGCTAATGAGCACCACATGCAAACTAGGTTGAGGTTGATGTGAATCCTGTACCGACTGGACAATTTAGGAGCTTGACCTCCTCACGACATGAGAGACAAAGTTACAATTCAGCCTGAGGGGGGCACGAATGTTTGAGGGAAATGTCACGATAATCAGTTTATGAGAAATTTCACTTTTAACCAAAAATTTCAAGCTGCAGATGGCAAAGAGGGAAAGTCAAGAGATCATCAAAGAGACTGGGATGCATTGATATCTTTTTGGCAGATATCGAGCTATTTTACCAAATATGTGAACACATTGGCCTGCTGGTGGTACAAGAGGGAAAGTCAAAAGATCACCAAAGACACTGGCATACATTGTGTTTGTGACCATCCATTGGGAAAATATCGAGCTATTTTAATATGTGAACATGTTGAACTGCTGGTGGTTCAACAGGAGAAGTCAAAGGGTCAGTAAAGTTGTGAGAATTCCCGTCCTTTGCAGAGACCATGAATGTTTGTAAAAGGGTTCAAGGCAATCCCCCAGTTTGATGTTGAGATATTTCAGTCTGGGCAGCTGCTCTGGGCTGGCTTATAAAAATAAATAAAAGATTTTCATGTAAATAAATATCTGTTCAGTCACCATGTATGGTCGAATGAGGAAACACAATGATGACTGAGCCTCCGGCCCACTGATGACAGCCCTTACATCTGCTGTAATACCAGAGATGCACACTGGGTGTCGGCTAAGACTTTCCCAGAAAATATCACAAGCAGCGCTAAAGTTAGTGACACGTTCACCCAGCAGTGGTCGGTCGGCCAGAGAGAGGAGGTGGTTAGCATGCAACATAGCAGTATGTTTTTGTCCTGGTCTCTGCTAGCGTTGGGAGTAAGTCATCAGTTTGAAGTCAACTGTTGTTTGGATTTGCTTGATTAACGTGCCGCAGCTGCCAACATCACAATGTTCCTTGTTGTTGGAGAATGTTTGATTGTTGACTGTTAGAAAGCAAACTGAACTCAATTCATCAAACACAGACAAACAACGAGCTGGAACACGTTGTATGGCCCTGGAATGTCAGTGCTAGCTTCTTCAACAGGCTAACAATGACTTTAGCTTCTCCAACAGGCTAACAGGGACTTTAGCTTCTTCAACAGGCTAACGGGGACTTTAGCTTCTCCAACAGGCTAAAAGTGACTTTAGCTTCTCCAACAGGCTAACAGTGACTTTAGATTCTCCAACAGGCTAACAGTGACTTTAGCTTCTCCAACGGGCTAACAGGGACTTTAGCCTCTCCAACAGGCTAACGGGGACTTTAGCTTCTCCCACAGGCTAACAGTGACTTTAGCTTCTCCAACAGGCTAACAGGGACTTTAGCGTCTCCAGCAGGCTAACATTGACTTTAGCTTCTCCAACAGGCTAATGGGGACTTTAGCTTCTCCAACAGGCTAACAGGGACTTAAGCTTCTACAACAGGCTAACCGTGACTTTAGCTTCTCCAACAGGCTAACAGGGACTTTAGCTTCTCCAACAGGCTAACATTTATGTTAGCTTGTCTAGCTATCTTACATCTGTGTTAGCTTATCAAACAGGCTAACATCATCGTTAGTTCACATGGTAAATTCAGGGTGAATCCTAGTTCCACAGGTTCATGCCATCATCAACAACTTGCTGCTCTTTTAAGCAGAAATACTGATCCTATACATTAATTCCAATATTTATACAAAGTAACAGTTATATGAGAAGTTAAATAAGAAGCTACAGCCACCAGAAAGTTATTATTTCATAGCATAACGACTGGACAGAGGGAAACAGCCAGCATGGTTCTGTTTTCTGTACAGATTTTACAAAATATAATGTGTAAATTACTGAGCTTAGACAGATTGTATTACCTTCAGGCATAACAGGGATAGATTCCCCTTGTTTACAGATTTGATGCTAAGCTAACAAGGGTCTGGTCGTATATTTAACAGATAAATATGAGAGTGGCGTCAATCATCTTGTCTAGCATTTTTTTCCCAGAATGTTGAGCCGTATCATTAAGTCACTTTAAATGAAACTCATTGATGGCCTCAGGAAAGGGCACACAAAATAAGTGTAAAAGTTTTAAGGGTAAAACTAAAATATTATTCAGTCATCTGTCAATGCAGTGAACCACACAGCTGTCCCTGACAATTAAAGCAAGAACATGGTGCCTTAAACCAAAACTAAAGGCACTCAATTATTCATGTCATTGTGCAATGTGTCATACAATTGTGCATTTATAATTTGTGCATTCCAAGTGTATCCTGAGGCAGAAGAAATCTTATAATTACTTCTCTCAGGCAAAAATAATTGAATGCATAATCTTACAGAACCATCGTCCGCATCTCAAAGTTACTTTCGGAGATGAGCTCATCGTTTGGGACAAATGCAACATATGCTAGATCAACGCTAACAGATGGGAGATACTGTAGATGCTCTCTGTGCTATTTGAGAGTCGATTGTGCAGGGTGTGGAGTGAGAGAGAGATTGAGTGAGGCTGCTGCTGTGATTTCCACGGGGTGATTTAAAACAGGCCAAGCAGCCTTGATACAGCCTGCTGACGGTGCAGCAGCAGGGAGCTCGTGTCACACAATGGACAGGCTGCGATAAAACATCTGTGTTCACGCACCTCATCTCACCGCACGGAGGAGAAAGGGCCATATTGCTCCTCTGGAAGATGAAATGGAAAAGACTGGGTACCAGTGGATGTGATTACCAAGACCGTACAACAATCAAACATTGTCCTTAAACTCAGACCTTAAAGCTGCAACTATGTTAGATTTATCTGAGGTTTGTTGAAATTAGAAACATCATTTAGACACTCGGTAAAAGACTAAAGGTAAAGGTACAGTTTAAACTCAAACCCTAATCCATTTTTAACTATCTCAAATTTATACTACTTAAAAACACATTACATATAAAGTAGATTACACCTGTTTGTTTCAGCGTTTAAAGAAAGTATGTTACGAATAATATCCCTAGTGTCCAACACAAGGAAGTGCATTTCTTCAAGGAGGAATAGAAAATACCTGTTAAGCCATAGCTGAAATTATAGAAGGAAACAACAGCGTTAGAACTGGAGGGACAATCTGACTGTATATTTTGTATAACCATATTTTAGTAGAATGATATTACTCAGATTCACAATGTGGTAGAACTATTTAAACTAGTTATTTTTAATTACACAAACTCCCTTGACAATCAACATAACAGGTAACAAATTAGCTCAATAACAAGTTATATCCTGTTTGTTTAATCCATAAAAATACAAGAGTAACTTTGGATCAAGCCAAAATAGTTGTTTCTCTGTTACCAGTTTTTGTGTCAAGCTATGCTAACCAGCCGCTGGTGCTAGCCTCATATTAACCTGACTCATCTGAGAGTGGTAAGACTGTCAATCCTTTTCTCTAACTATTAACAAATGCAAATAATAATATTTATTAATATGAATTGAGTGACATCTTATCGAGAATTAGATTTGAGGATATAACTCAAATCTGAACGGTAAATATGATGTTGATGAAGGTTCTCAGTCATCCAGGTCCTGTATCGTAGACAACTGGACTTGTTTCAGTTTGTTAAAGACGTTTCTCCTCTCATCATAGAGGCTTTTTCAGTTCTAACTAAATGGAGGAGCTGTGTGGGAGTGCCCTTATAGTATATGGGAGTGTCCTTACAGTGTGTGGGTGTGTCCTTACATAGTGTGAGAGTGCCCTTGCAGAATGCGAGAGGTCCCTTACAGTGTGTGGGAGTGCCCTTACAAAGTGTGAGAGTATCCTTGCAGACTGTGGGAGTGTCCTTACATGGTATGGGAGTGTCCTTCCATGGTGTGGGAGAGTCCTTACAGAGAGTGGGAGTGCCCTTATAGTATATGGGAGTGTCTACAGTGTGGGGGAGTGTCCTTATATAGTGCGAGAGTGCCCTTGCAGTGTGTGGGAGTGTCCTTACAAAGTGTGAGAGTATCCTTGCAGACTGTGGGAGTGTCCTTACATTGTGTGGGAGAGTCCTTACATAGTGTGGGAATGTCCTTATAGTGTATGGGAGTGTCCCTACAGAGTGTGGGAGTGTCCTTACTGGACACACAATGTACATATGTACAAATGTACAATGTACATGTACTCTGCGTTTCAGAGTCATTAGGGCCATTTGTGGGTCATTCGCTAGGTGAGCCCAGGTGTGAATGGTTGATAAGCTGTAAGCTCAGTGCTGCATTGTGGGTGGGTGATAAGTAATGTCGTAGGTCGTTCCAGTTTGACACAGATGGATTATTTTACTCCTCTTTCAAACCATCTTCTTCTCTGGCTCACATGTTCATATTGTTGTCCTCAGAGGAAATATTGTTCTTCAGATGTAAGGACAGCAGAGTCTGGACCTGAGGAGTTGGCCCTTATTACTATTAATTGTCTGCAACGCTGAAGAGGTAAAGAATAAAAGTTGTATTGCAGCTACAATAGGAGACTGCTGCTCATAGAAACGCACCATGAAAAGCTTCACTGAACGCTCATATTATAGATGATAATTTTCTTAAAGATGAAGAACCCAGGCGTCTATCTTTCCAAAAACAATCGGATTTCAACACATGTCCAAAAACAATTCCAAGGATGTCCAAGAATCCCAGAACATGTGTTTCACCTCAGTTCAGGCTCAGCAGATTTCCTTTTTAAAGCATAAAAACAGATGAGATGGGCCTCAGAGACCCATCAGTTAGGGGCCTCTATTGACAAATAAGATCAACACTCAGGCACCTGGAAGCAATGGAGCAGTAGAAGCACCCAGAGGAATAAATGGTAAAACTAATGCCTTCACTACTCAGGATTCCAGGAAGTCAGGGCCATGAATCGGTCCAGCGTTTAACCCCCAAACACCAGCGGGGTGTCTCCTGCTTCCGGACTGCTGCAGGCTCAGACAGAGTCCAACATCTTGTGATATGTAGCTTTAGAAAATGGTTGGATTCATTATGAAAAATGTAGCAAGAAGAACAATGTGTGTGAGTGGTTCTCTGTGGTGTCACCTGTATTATACAGGGAAGAGTCTTACCAGTTGTAGCCAGATGTTGGTTGTTAACACCTGGTTCTTCTCATCCTGTTAGAAGACATGATACATACACTGTTAATTTCATTATTCAGATACCTTGGTGAGTGTTGTTTTTCCTCAGTTGGTGTCATATAGAAGGAATCCTGCCACACACACTGTGTACAGCTTCACAGCTCAGGTCTTCAGTACTGGCAACATGATTCACTGTTACATATTGACAGCTGTTCAGTTGAAATAAATGAATTCCTACATGAAACTGGTCTGAGGATTATTTCAAGCACCAGGTCAGGATTTATGGAGAGAGACATCTCTGTAAAGTGTTGTTCCAATGTTCTGTTCACAAGATGAGTGCCACCTTGTTCCATCATGTTCTGATCCGACAGTTCAGTTGATTTCCTGTTTTATGCTGAAAGATTATCCTCATGAGTCATGTTTTACTTTCCACTCCCAGTCTTTGTCTGTTTTCTGTGTACAGCCGTGTGTCATTTGTTCATCAGCCATTTTGTATTTCAGTCTGTGTTTTTCTTTGAGTTTTCGTTGGTTGGACTCTTTCTTATTTTCTCTTGAGTTTTTTCCTTTGCCTGCTTTAAGTTGTTTGCTTTTTGGATTGTTGTATTTTGGACATCAGCTCATAAAAGCTTGCTTCTTCTTGTTCTGTTTGTCACATTGTCTGTGTGTTTTGATCCTTTTTAGATGTATCTGCTAGGAACCCATATTGGAAAAGGTAACATTCAGAACTTATTTGAAATGTAAAGTAAGAGTGACGATGTTTAATTGATTACTGATCGTCATCATAAGACCATCATGTGCAGTATATATATATGCATGCGAGGTGTGTGTGGAAAGCCATAGTTTACATACCACATCCATGATCTGCATGAGGCTGATGCCGAAGTGAACAGTGAGAGTCTGAGAGTCGTTAGCGACTGGTCTCACCAGCGGGTTGTAGTCAGTCATCAGGTCTCTGTACAGCCTGCGCTGGTTCACTCCTTGAAGAGAGTCTACAGGAGACAGAGAGTATACTTTCATAATCACGTCAGAAAAAAACGAGCAAGACAGTCGCGTCTATTCCCAATTCATTTCAATTTCATTGCCAAGCTCTCATTGACACAGGCAAACATTTATCTTGTATAAACACACTTAATGAGTGTCTGAGGCTGCATTCTGCTCAGCGCTTGGCTTACATAACTGATAAGGCTTCTTTTTTTAAGCAAGAGAAAAAAGCAGTTTGTTTGGAGGGACTAAAGCTGAGTCAATCCACGAGCAGTGATGACCATGAGTGAATAGACAATGACAAGAATGATGTTATAACCAACAGACAGAGAATCCACAGAAGAGGACGCCACAGCACTGGACTGTCTGTGATTGAGTGTTCACTGATGCTCACTTGTTTGATCAATAAATGTGAAATTGGGAAAAGTGCTATGTTGTTAAGACAGGCCACAATAATGAGCCTTTATCCCAAAAGATATTAAGAGTCTGCAGCCATGCTAGCAGCTCTGAGAGGATTAACTGACTGTGGACACAGCTGTGCAGTGAGCTAACAAAAGCATGCTAACATGCTTAGAGTGACAATATGAACATGTTAATATTTACCAGGTCATATTTAACAGGTAATATTTAAGAAGTAATATTTACCAGGCTAACATCCTCAAATTTGCACTAAACACAAAGTACAGCTGAGGCTGACATGTTATTAGTTCTTCAGGGTTATGGTCATAAATCAAAATTTAAGTCGACAATACTGACCAGATTGTGGTACTACTACTAATAATACTACTACTACTACTACCCTACCACATGAAAATCAAGAGGATGAAAATCATTAACTCTTGGAATCTTGAATATCCAATCCATCTGATAGCTTTCAAGACATATTTCACTCAGGACTACAATTTCAGTCAGCAGACTTTATAACCTGGCAGGGCTGGGGAATGAAACAATATCATGATATTCTTTGGCTACATAAATATATATAAATATTTACATATATACACATGTGTGTCAATATTTAGACATTTTCAAAAAACGTCCTAATTGTCAGGACAATAGTCACATAATATTCACAATATTATTTATATACCAATTTTACCAATAATCTCAATGTTGAGAGTGTAACTATATTGTAGGGGGGATTATTAGTAATTTCACAAATATATTGAAGTATATAACAACCAGCAGAAATGTGGATATGATGATTAAATGGATAAAAGCAAGTATTGGAACAAGAAGAATAGTTTGACAAGACATGATATCACTTTACTGTAATGCAGCCTTTAACCCATTGTAGTGTCACATCATGATACCATACAGTGTTGGAATATTGCCCAGCCCTATCATTTGGAATCATCCAATAGAGATTTAACATGATTCAACATGATTAATCATTAATTGTTTGAAAGTAGAAGTTTACATCCTTCTCCTGCCGTACACCTCCTCTAGTATCTGTATGTCTGGCTCACTATCACACCTCTTCCCATTTATAATGTTTCTTGTTGGTCATTCTGAGTGATGCTCTTCTTGCAGGCACTCACCACCATACACCTCATGACTCAACACCACTTGTTGAGGCCCTCTCAGACACCACAAGCGTTGCTAATGCACCTCCGACTTGGACTGTGCAGGCTGAAGTCTGCACGAAAACCGTTAACGTCAAAATGATGTACACATTAAATTTAACATTTGTCAAAGTTTTTTCTTCTAGTTACATTAAAATATAAAGGTCAAAGTCTAAGTCTAGGCTGGTGAACAAACAAATGCAGTGCAGACTGGCAACCATCCAAATACAATACCTGGACTTGATTCATCCATCGCTCTGTGCAATCTCAGATCAGACCTGCCCTTCATTTTAACACACTCCCGTCTCCCCATACGAGTTATGGAGCGTTCTTGGCAGCCTTTATTCACTTCACTAATGGCCACATCCCAATTATTCTAAACCACCTATGAGAAGCACATTATCCCAATGATTTGGCAGAGGGCTTGTTGACTGTAGGCATCTACCCATTCCTCCACTCTCTGCTGCATCCGGTTCTTTCATAAAATGACTGAAAGATTAGCTGAAAGCTCTTCTTTGTCCGTGACTGAACCCCCGGTGGATTGGCCCCCTCTCAATCCCACCATAATCAAATTTCACTATGAGGATCACCATTGTGTGTTATTGTCCTGAGATGTTTTTAAAATTTCAGGAAAACATCCCAGTGAATCATTGACCATCAGAACACATGTAGAACATTTTTGATATGTTGCCAGTATGTTGCATGAAGAGTGCTGGGAGTCATAAAACTCAGAGGCAAAGCTTTTCTACCTCTTAATCAAACAGAGGAGCCTTAATTATGTCAAGGCAGATGGATAAGAGCCATAAGTATCCCAGACAAGTGCTTGGGCATTTAGATGTGCATGTATGTGCACACACTTACAAGACATGTCTTTATACTTCGCTCTCTTGGAAGCCTCAATTAACTAGATCCTGTAAAGTGCAGACTGAAGAGCCTCAGTGGGAGATTACCATCAGAGTGAGTGCCTCCATCAAAATGTTCAAAATTCAGAGGAGCTTTACGTGATGCATTTTTTGAAGGTTTCACAAACACTTTAAATACTTTTGAAAAACAGTGTTCCTTATGATTTTTAAAAATTTGCATTAGTGACCTCTGATGTGTCCTACACCGAATAACAAGCAGCAGCACAGTGTGCACTGCAATGAGAAAATGTGTTGGAACACACTGTAGTGTGAAAGGATTGATATGGTATTAATTCAGAAACCTTTGTTCAGTCTTTTCATAACCGAGCACAGGAAGCAACAGAGTACAGAACACAGTTCAGACTTTGCAAAGGGAATGTGTGCAGTAACATGACGTGAGAGGCACAGAGAGAGCAGGGCCTCTCTGGCTGAAGTACATAGAAACCTCTGTCCAGTCTTTCAATGAACCAAGCAGAGACAGCAGCAGAAAAGAGTTCATGGCAGTTTGTGGATGTGTTAAATAAACACAATGTACAGGCACACA
>CAEMYA010000003.1:2299378-2319417 GCA_903131615.1 Diplodus sargus | reverse complement strand
CACAAACACACACACACACACACACACCAAACATGTTGCAGACCAAGAAAATCATGTCCATGGCAACAGCTCTCCACGATGGCAGTGGCCCACCAGCAGCACAATGCACTCTGACACATCAGAAAACTGCTCCAGAACAGCTGCAGGAACCTCACAAAGAGCTCAGGGTGACATGCCGAACCAAGTCTGATACATGGAGGCATCCATCTTCCAAGCCATAAGACTCACCGCCAACACCCCTTGGTGCTAAATACCCCCAGGGAGGTCCTTTGTCCATGTCTTGTTGGGACAGAACAAAGTCTGATGCACAATGGGGCCTCCTTGGATACCATAAGCTCTTTGCCATCTTCCACGGGTCATTCCTGAGCAGTTTTTGTGGTGAGTCAAAGCGCATTTACCACTTTTTGACCAAGGCGTATCAGGTGCTGGTTTGGAGCCAGTGCCTGCGCCTGTTTCCAACTTAACTGTGGAAGATTTTCACCATTATCACTTATTGAATAGCCGTGTCAGAGGACCAGTCATGCTTGGATGCCAGTGAAGACATGCGATGCCAGGAACAACACTTGTAAAGAGTCCATGAAGACATATTAGTTCTGAGTTCCACAGTTCAATACTTGTTTCTAACAATGTTGGAACATTAGGGATGTAAACAGTGACTGAATGATGTGACTCGACAGTGGCTCTCATTCCCATGGAAAGGCAAGCTGGTTCTTAAAACGTTTGCAGGTTGAGCCGACTTCAAACCAGCTCTAGCACCGACCCAGAACCAGTGCCCTTGCTATGAGGGGGCTGTACCTGGTCTGCACCAGTCTTCAGGTTAATGCCGAGACCCTAATATTTAACATTATACGTGGCGGCGACTTTTCAGTGAAACCAATGCACTGCTCATATACTTTGTACAGCAGAAAGCAAGACACTTCAGGGTCAACACAACTTTGTTTATATATGGCGGACCCTGCCACCTTTCCAGCTCCAAACAGTGTTCTGGGACCTAGGGACCCTGGGACCACCGACTTATTTTATTTAGAGAACTGCTGGTTTATTCAGCTATGACAAAGTTCAATCTTTCGAAGTTTATATTTTAACTTTATACTTTATATTGTGAATATTTTTTTTTTTTAAATAACAACCTGAGCTTGTATATCTTTAACAAAACTACATAGTGCCACTTTAAAGTTGACTCATGATTTCTCTTTATAGCTTTTATATATGCACCAGGCACATCGATGTTAACAGAAAGCTGTCATTGATCTTTCCAGACTCATATCTGGTTAAAGAAGGTTGCTGATGTGGAGGTTTGTGGATTTAGCCTGGACACTGAACAGGAGTGAACAACATGAGTCCAGCAGGGCAGAAGAGGTTCAGGAGAGGAGGAGTAACTCCCTCCAGTCTGATGCCTCATGTTAGTTCACAAGTACATATACCATTTAAGTCATAGGTGATTCAAACCAGCTCTAAATGACGACAATCTAAACGAAAAGTCGGCTTTTGGCACAACAGGTCTGTCAGTTCACATCGATCCGGAGCTGGACAAGTGAGCCCCACACGGAGCGCGAACACCTCCCAACACAGGAAACCCACCCTGGTCCCAATCAAACCCTCATGTCGCGTGGGAGTTAATTAGCAATTAAAGCTCGTTTCACTTACCTTTCACTGTGACGGCGGAGACCGCGAGGAACAGCAGGACACCCAGCAAGCCCATGTTGAACCGAGAGAGGAGTGAGAGGAGCGCAGCGGGGAGATCCTCAGTTCATCTGTGGACCTGCCGGGATGCGGGAGGGATGGTGGTGGTGGTGTGTGTGTGTGTGTGTGTGTTTTAAATAACCCCTCCTCTTAATGAATAGCTGTTTGGCAGGACAGCTATGAGATTTGTTGCAGCAAACCACAGTAGTTTGTCTCACTGAGACAGGAGACAGGAGGCAGGAGGCAGGAGACAGCAGGCAGGAGACAGGAGGCAGGCAGGAGACAGGAGAGATGAGACAGGATACAGGAGGCAGGAGACAAGAGGCAGGAGACAGCAGGCAGGAGGCAGGAGACAGGAGATAGGAGATAGGAGACAGCAGGCAGGAGAAAGGAGACAGCAGGCAGGAGACAGGAGGCAGGAGACAGGATACAGGAGGCAGGAGACAAGAGGCAGGAGACAGGAGACACGAGGCAGGAGACAGGAGACAGGATGCAGCAGGCAGGAGACAGGAGACAGGATGCAGCAGGCAGGAGACAGGAGGCAGGAGATAGGAGACAGGAGATAGGAGACAGGATACAGGAGGCAGGAGGCAGGAGACAGCAGGCAGGAGACAGGACAACTCCCTCACAGAGTCCTGCAAACATGGCAGACCACATTGAAGGTGCACTATGTAGATCTGGGGAAGACATTTTGATCAAAAGAGAAAAGTCCTAATTTTTATGACAGAACAACTTCACACTGTTGTATTTCATTTATTCATACAGGAAACCATCTAAGTGGCCATTTTAGCTTCACACAGCTTGTTTATTTAGTTATGCAAATACCTGAGTTTGTATTATAACCCTATTAATATTGTTAATGTTACCTTTCTGAGTTTGATCTTATTTGACTACATTATGCGCCTTTGAGAACAAAACAACATAAATACAAACTGACAATGCACAAACATGTTAAGTTAAACATGTAAATTAATGAAATATATATTATGTATTATGAGCGTCTATTTGACTTGATGGTCCTGAAGCCTCTATATGAGCTTGTCCACTGCTATGTTCCTGACTGTTAATCTGAATGTGAACTTCTTTTTTTTCAAAATGAGTTGTAAGACTTTGAAAAGAAAAGAAAACAAGAGGGAGGCTGGAAAAGTTGTACAGCATCCAATCAATTCACTTCTTCACAACAGGGTGACATCTGCTGGTCACTGAGCAGAACAACAACAACTTTATTTTGAAAATCAGTACGTGGTGAATAGATACTCTGACTATTCTGTTACACGCTTGGGGAGTGACGGAATACATGTAACGTGGTTAGGATACCAAAAGAGGTAACTGTACTCCTGTTGAGTAAAGAAAACAAATATAAAAGATTACAGATAGATGCAGTATAAAAAGGATGCATGACAGATTATATTTTTAAATTAAAGAATGATATACTAGTCTGTAACCATGCACATGCACACATAACGGAACCTCACAAGTCTCACACAACATCAGTTATTAAGGGTAAATAAAAGTAATCTTATCTGTATATCTTTTCTCTAGTCTTTATTTGCATAAGTTGGGTATTGAAGTAATCCAAAATGAACAGTAAGTAATCAAGTTGCAATACTTTAATGTTGTGATACTTGGATTACTTTTAAACAGGTATTTGGTAACTGTATCAGAACACATTTTTAACGTACTCCTCCCGACCCTGTTCTTTTACCCAACAGTCAAAGTCAAACAGTCAGCTGCTCACGTTGTTGTTCCACCTCTTGTGTCTCATGAGCTCATTCGACCAAGTGTTTGGTTACACATAAAATAAAGCCTGCACATCACAGTGTGATGGTGTTGTATGAATCAGACTCTAATAAAATATTTAACCGTTCTGACTGGTCCTGAGGGACAGTGGAAGATCATATATGTGAAAAAAAGGAGTCAAATTTGTGGTATTTCAGATGAAAGGAGAAACTGATTACTCTGGTAAGATACAGGATACAATACTGATGACTTAAACTGAAGTCTGGTTGAATCCTGGTGTCAACTTTAATATTCAGCATAACCTAAAAAGTAAAAGGTTATATAACTGCCACAAGTAAACAAGCAATGGGCAAAGCCATTTGTTTTTGTTGTGCTGTCGCCAAGCCAAAGACTAAAAGCTGGTTGTCAGATTATTGATGCAGCTGGCGAGTGTTTGCTCACAGTCCTGTCCTCGATAACAGACATGACAAGTTATTTACTGTTCTGAAAGTTCAGCTTCCAAACCCAAAGTTACAAAACTATATGCCAGCAGTGGAAGCCATTTTGATGACATAGTCCATATCATGTTCTTCTTTAAAGCAACATGGGCGCCAAATTGCACAACATACCAATTTCTACATAATGCTGCTTTAAGGGAATCTTAACCCTGCTGTAGTCATGCTGTTATGGCAGCAACTGTGTGAGATGCTACACCATAATATCCCCAACTAAATTTACCCCCCTGTGATGTAATAATAATAATATACATTATATTTTTTATAGCTGATGAAGATGAAGAGCAACAGCTTCAAAAGAAGCTCAAAATATAATAGAAGGATTGAAAAACATTGTGGGATAAATTATGAAACCCAGTAACATATTTAAACATTCATAGATGCCTTTCTATAAAAGAGGGTTTTAAGAGAAGAATTTTTAAATGCTACTGATGTAGCCCGCCTGGTTTCAATAGACAGGGAGCTCCACAGTCTAAGCTTCTGACTGTAAAGGACTAATCTGTCATGTAATTTGGTGCAAGGTTATTTAAAGCTGTAAAAATGGTGATTAAAATTTTAAAATCAATTCGAGCTGAAACAGGTATCAGTGTTGGCAGTTTGAACAGCAGTAAAACTGGCCAATTAGCGCTCCGTCGTTCTTCATAGTCTCGTTTTCTTCCCCGTTAATTTATTTCACACATTTGCACTTCTGTTCTGTTGTTTGTAATTATCGATGTGTGAGATGAGAGTATTTCACTGAGCGTTTAGATTTTTTACCCTCATCTATTTTTACATACATAACATATTTGTAAAAAGGTTTACAGCACTTCGAGACACATAGAACTCATCGAATCTCATTGCTCTGCTAACTTGTTTATTTTTGCATATGACAATAGAGCCTTTAAATCCTTCAAATCTATCTCAAACACAATTCAGTCTCAAGTGCTTTACACAGGCAAGGAAACTCATCAGAGCGACAATGACAAACTAGAAGCAATAAAAACCAGAGTGAAATCAATGAAGAACACAAATGAACCGATGTATCTCAGTACCAGTAGGAAATGGTGAGTGCTTTATTGGTTCCTGATTCATATGATTATAGAACACTGTAAATCGCAGGCTGATCTATGAAGCGTAGAGTGTAAACAATGAACAACACGATGCAGTGTTGTGTGTTCACAGTCCAAATTACCAAATGACTCAATAAAATGCATCAAAACACAAACAAATACAAATTAGTTGACAAAAACAGGTCCCTGTTAGTTTATGCTTAGTTTAAATTGTGATGTCTAATAACTAGGGCTGTCAGTTTAACGCGTTAATTAGATTAATAATTACACTGCAAACTAACGCGTTATAAAAATTAACACAATTAATTCTGAGATTCTGAGTGGCAATTCAATGTGCGAGCATTTTTAATTTGGCCCATTTAATGACCCGTAGGCTACTTGGCAGTGGCACATCACTGTAGCACTAGCACCGAGGAACTTGTCCGGACGTGTTCGTCACTTCTCACCTGCGTCGCTCGTCGGGCTGTAACGATACGCGTATTGAAAGCTGAAATCGCGACACTCAGATCCACGAACCTGTCTCGGGCTGTGAGAAGGCAGAATCGCGACACAACTTCCAGTCCAGATCAGCCCTATGAGCTTTAACACCGCAGCGGTCGTTCGCCAATTCTCTTGTTCATTCACACAGAGCGAAACACCGCTGTAAAGCCGGCGCTGCGGCTCCCAAAGAGACGTGACGGTACAGGTCATGATGATGACGTGTGTGTGTTTTCAAGGGGTTTCCCCGGTGTCTCCCCTGTCAGTCAAAACCGACGGAGACTGTCTTCCGGGGTAAAGTTCACTGACGTCTCAGTCCGGAGGGCTGACCATCGCAGAGATTTTTTTCATCAGAAACACTCGGTGAGGTAAAGTTTTTTTGCCGGTGACAGACACATGGCAGAAATGTGATGAGGAGTCTGTAGGACGGGCGGGAGGAAGGACGCTTCTCCACGTACAGCTGTGGTATTTTTGACTTGTTGCCAAAGACAGTTAGAGTTACTACGTTACCTTAGTTTGGTTCTGTAACGTTGTTTTGTGGGACATTTCTCTGTATTAAGTTAAGAGTTAAGAGTTAAGAGTGAGGGATCCGTGCAGTTAACAGACCATCAGATAGACACGCTCTCCACAATACTGCACCTCTGATACTATCAGACAAATATCATATAGCCTACATAAGTTATTGAAATGTTACATGAATAAAATGTTTAATTTAGAAAGCAAAAAAAATCGAGGTTTGTATCCAACCGTGGGTCAAAAATCGTGATCGATCGATGACAACAGACATGGAGGCGACTCAGGGGAGCGAGGCGAGCACATAGTGTATTCAATTGATTCGTCATGCAATACAATTTTGTAATGTCCTAGAAGTTGAATTCTGTATTTGGGTAAATTTAGCAGATATGAGATCAAAATGCGATTAATTAGATTAATTAATTACAAATCCTGTAATTAATTAGATTAATTTTTTTAATCGCCTGACAGCCCTACTAATAATCATTACGTTGTTATGAGTCAGTACTCTGGGTAATTGTTATGACCCTAGAAGTCATAAATTTTTTCATATTTGTCTGTTTTTAATATCCCTCTTTTTACCTGAGTGAGAGTGTGTGTGGGTGATTGGTTGCAGGTGTGCCCCAGAGAGCTGATTGGAAGCCAAGAGTTTTATGGCCGGCTCCTCCCAGTTCCTGTGGGCTCTCCTCTGCCCAGTTTACACCAAGAGAAGACACAGATATTTCCCTGCAGTTTGGCCTCTCATTTACACGAAAACCCCGTTTTATCACTGAAGACGATTATTTCTAAAAACTCCGGCCAAAGTGGAGATATCTGATAACGCCGGTTATGTGTTGCCGTGTCAACTGGGAGAAACAGGGTTTTAGGTTCTCAAATGTCACATTATGCACCAGAAAATGCTGAACGACATGTGAGCACCCTATGTTTACAGTTTTGGCATAGTATTTATGCGGGTTGATGTAAATGACAACTTTTTTGAAAACGATGCTGTGTGCAAGATGTTATTATTGAAAATGGAGGGGGGGAAATATTTGTTTCTCTAAATACCTGGCTATGTGTAAATGTAGCCCAGACTGCCAGCATGTGTGATTGGGCACAGACTATGTTTGTTAGTAAAACCATGTAAAAATTGTTTCGCTGCTGGTGGTGTAGTGATGACTACAGTGTAATGCCTTTGTGTGTGGTTGTTGCAGTCCACTTTTGGTGTGGTCACAGGTGTTACTGCTTTAGTGTGATTGGGATGGCGTCACTCCACAGATCAGTGGATCTTGAGTGGTGGGTATGGCTTCTCAGTTTGTCTGATCACTTTGGCTCTTTTGTTACACACTCAGTTACGGTAACACCATGTGGTTGGAGACCACAAGGTGTCCATTTTGGGTGGGGTAGTGGCAGTTCACTTTTGTTGGGTCACTTGTGGTTGCAGCTTAGGTGTAAGCTGGCAACATTTGTGTGTAGTAGTGAGTACACAGTTATGCCTTTTTGTATAGTGGCTGTTGTGTATTTGGTTTTGTGTTCTTGCCTCATGGTGTTGGCCATCTTGTTAGTGGGAGTGGCACCCACTGACTTGATTTTGGTCCTGTGCAGATGTTTTTTTAGGGCTGTCAAACGATTAATTTTTTTGATCGCGATTAATCGCATTTTGTCCATAGTTAACTCGCGATTAATCGCAAATTAAACACAATTTTTTTGGGCACTTTTTTTTCTGTTCTAAATGTACCTTAATGTATTTTTTCATGTTCTTAATGCTTTTAACAACATAAGAAGGACAAATATGCTTGCATTATGAAAATATTTATTCAACACTTCAAATCATGCAGGAAAATAAATCCAGGGTTGTCTGCTTTTGGCGAGGGGGGGCGACGGGCTCTCTGCATCTGCCGTGTGTTTGGCTTGCAAGTGGTGTCCACTGACACTTCACGTTTTTCTTCTTCGCCTTTTTCACACAGTGTGCTGCTTTCTTTCAGTCAGTATCACACTGTTGATTTCCATGGCTCTGGTGCAGCAAAACAATAAAAAGTACGACTTGAAATTCAAACTTTCTGTCGTGATATATTCAGAGGAAAACTCGGGAGAAGCAGCTGCTAGTTGTTTCTCTGTCGACCCCAAGAGAGTGAGAGAAATTGAGCTTCAGCGTCTGTCCGAGGAGGACAGCAACAGGGCCAGGCTGCCTGCTGGAGGGAGGAAGAAGGCTAGCGAGGAGCCTGAGATAAACATGCGGGTATGAGTTATCAGCAAACGGCCACGCCACGAGGGAGTGTCCCGCAAAATGCTCAGGCGAAACAAATGTGCGCCACCGTGAGTGACAGCAGAGATGAGGAGTTTGCAGCGAGTGCTGCTTTTCAGTCCGCCGTGTTTTTAACGAACCACCAACCCTGCTTCTTCTTCTTCTGATTCCCTTTCTTATTCTTCTGCCACCCTCTGTATCAAGACTACAGGTGCCATCGACGGCCGTAAATCATACAATGCGCTTTTTTTTCTTTTTTTTTTTATACTGAGCGTTAATCGCGCATAAAAAAAAATTAACGGCGTTAAGAGGACGTTGCGTTAACAGCCCAAGATTTTTTTTTTTTTATGTAGACTGTGTGGTTCAACAGGAAAGAGGGTGATTGACTTGAGGTAGCAAAGTACCCTATCGCATGAACTTGAACATTTTTCTTTAGGGGAGAAATGTTCAGTTTTAAGGGGGGAGGTATTATGACCCTAGAGGTCAAATGTTTCATTTTTTTCTGTTTCTAATATCCCTCTTTTTTACCTGAGTGTGTGGGTGATTGGTTGCAGGTTGTCCCAGAGAGTTGATTGGTTCCTGCCTGGAATCCAGGAGTTTAAGGGCCACCTCCTCCCAGTTTCTGTGGGCGCTCCTCAGCTGTCCAAGACTGCCAGCATATGTGATTGTGGACAGACTATGTTTGTTAATAAAACCATGTAAAAATGCTAGTTTATTTAATTTCTTTGTAAATGACTGTTGCAGGGTTAAGGTGCATGTGTGTGTATATGTATGTGTGTGTGTGTGTGTGTGTGTGTGTATATGTATGTATGTGTGTGTGTTTATATGAATGTGTGTGTGTGTATATGTGTATGTATGTATGTGTATATATATATATATATATATATATATATATATATATATATATATATATATATATATATATATATATTTATATTTTTTTTGCTTGATTTAATGCAACAAGAAATTTCACCCACAAAAATATCTGTAGACATTTTCTGTATTTAGCTGACCTGCTGAATCTCAGGCGCACCAGTACGACTAATGAAACTCTTGAGTCGCTCTTCACAGATTTTAGAATGTGAGTGGAACCTGTATACTTCCAGACTGCTAATGTCCTACATTCACCAACTGCAAAAGTGCATACATTTGATGCATGTTGTGAAAACTCAATTTATCTCACACAGGCGACCTGAACAGGTGGTGCACTGTGTTTAGATTATGGCTTCATCTCATATTCCACATGCATGAGCGGATATCTGCATAAAGAAGCTGCACCTGAAGGTAAACACCAACAGAAATGCTCTCTGATGTGTTTGCTCTGGAGAGTGGCCTCTGCTGACAGTCTCTTAATTTACATGGAGCTCTATAAACTCCTGCAGACAGATGGCAGAGTGGATGTAAAGGTATGTAACAGAGTTTCTATGTGCTTAACATGTCAAGCGCTATGTTTCATCAGCCTGTGAATCAGATGTACTGCAGTCATGGGATAATTACATTTCTTCACACACTACTTTTATCAGCCTGAGAGAGAATTTGGTTTAATAAATGTACACACTGGTCCAAATGATGAGACACTGCTCATTATTACATTGTGAGATTCATAGAGGGTAATATTAGCAGAATGTGACAATGTATGTCACGTGTGTGTCATTGATATTAAAAATACTTCCATTAATTTTATCATGTTAATGAAGTTCTTTGGATTTTCATGTGAATGTATTTAATTTTGAATTTAAAAATGAGCAGAGTTTGTCTCCTCTAATGTCTAAGTTTGACTATAATTCTTTGACTCTGAAAGACTCTGACCATCCAGATGCTGCTTCAGTTGGACCTCTACTTTCTGACTGCCTTGAGCAATGCTAATTTATCAATCAAGGAAACTATCATCACCACAGTGATACTTCCTTAACAGAAGCTACTAATTATCTGAATTTTGTTCCAATACTTATCATGTTGCTGCCCTCTTTACTATTGGTTCATGAGCACGTTTCATGTATTAAAATCTGTGTTCCTTAGCAACCATAGCTGACTGAATGTCTTCTACAGTGTAATTCTCAGTAAGAGAGGCAGTTAGGATTGTTATCTCAGAAATCAAGAACAGTATTATGTAGTGCCCGCTCTCTGTATTAAATAATGAACTGATGCAGACATGTTCATGTTGAGATCAGATGAGGAGGGCTCTGGAGTTAAAACAAAGATCAGTGTTTGATCTGCTCGTAGCTCCCCAGAGACAGCAGATCATTTCAAACGGCTGCCTTCAGCTGGTGCACACAACAGATGGTTGCCACAGTCAAGCTGGACTAATTGCATCCTCTCATTTAAGAACTGTAAAAGGGCACAACTCACATGTACCATGATAACTTGTTTGTTGCCTGGAAGGCATAGGAAGGCCAGGCGAGAATGCAGAAGTAAATTAATAAAAATGTTGTGGCCTCACCAAGGGTGAGTAAACAGCCATGTGGAGTTTTAATTTAGATTAAAACATTTCTTAGAAACTGGCTGCAGAGTGAGGTCTGAGGATTATCCAGAGAAACAATATGTATGAGAAAAGAGAAGAATCATGGCTGAATTCCATTTAGAAAATGTTGAAATTATCTGTTTAGAAAATGTTGAATGTTACTGTTTAGAAAATATTAAATGTTTCTGTTTAGAAAATGTTGAATGTTTCTGTTTAGAACATATAGAATGTTTATGTTTAGAAATGAATGAATGTAAAAAAGGAATGCCTCTGTTTCAGGGTATTAATGTGCATTTTTGCTCACTGTCACAGCCTTTTATTGGGGTGGCTACAGGAATCTCTACGGTGGCCTGTAAGATCCACAGTTTACAAACAGGACGTTTCTCACAACACAACAACATTTCAGATTCTGGGAAAAGATGGCATGTTGTTTGGTTTTCTGTAATGTTGTTTTGTTTCCTGAAATCACATTGTGTTATAAGTTGTGTTGAGTTTCTGAAATGCTGTTGCCTTTTATAAAATATTGCTGTGTCTTCAGAAATCTTGCGTTTTTTTACCTCCAGGGTTACTATCGGGAGCTGTATGCCACTGGTTTAACAGCAGGCAAGATTGTCAAATGTTGAATTAAACGGCATAGACACACATACACGTAGATACAGCACTGACATGCTGGATCGTATGTCGACGTCACAGCCATATTGGATGTGGCAGATCTGCCCATAAACAAATACAAGTTGACAGAAAACTGTGGGTTTTCTGAATAAAATGCATTGTTGTTTACATTTAACTGATTTTGATGAATCATTTTGACATTCAGTTATTTATATTCATTAAAGTCCTGATAATGACACTGCAAGTGGCAGTGAATCTGCTTTGCTTATGGTTGAAATGTATAAAAGTAGCCTACTGCAACTTTACATTATTATCTATTTTATCATGGAGTATATGACTAACTGCTAAAAGTAAAGAAAGCAGACTCACTGACAGTTTGATTTGCAGATTGTGTTCATTTTGTCTGAATGATCGTCATTATAAGTACCTAATCTAAAAATTACTAATCAAAATCAGTTAAATGTAAACGTTAATGCTTTTAATACAGAGGACAGTTTTCACGTCTCCTCGTATTTGTTTACGTCATCTCCCGCCTCCACTCCTCTGCTGTAATGTGATTGGTGGATCAGGCAGACAGGGGGCAACAAGGCGGTAACCAGGAAGTGAAGTTGAGTTTTGACAGAAAGATGTTTACAGGAGTTTACTGCTGTTAACTTTCCATCGTTTGGACCACAGTGCGGTCAGTAAGGACCGTCTGCTTGACCAACGACACCCAACACGGACGTGAAAATGCAGACTGCACGAAAACGTCGTGGAAACGATTCACAGCAGCCAACACAAAATAGGTTTGTAACTTAGGCTAAATTGATTGTCACAATAGCCTCTGCGTTGTTGTCAGTATACAGAGTCGGCTCATGAACTACAGCCATAGTGATAAAAGAAAGTAATTTCTTTTTAACCGCTTATTAAGTTATTAGTTACAGTCCAGTATCCGCTCTGCGGCTAGTTCGTCTGCGTCCACAAACGCGTAGACGCGGCACGACTTCATACAAAACGAACGAACGACATGACGCGCAAATGAAAGCGAACAGAACTTCTATGCTAACGTGGAAGTATTTGTTGTCCGGTGTTGTAGCTGCCTGTGGCTGATCAGAAGGAACTGACAACAAATATCATGTGACGGATATAAATAGAAGTGGTGGTGTTCACGATTACCTTCCTCTTGTCTTCAGTCTTTTTAGCCGCGGCTGCTCCGTAATCACATGAATGCAACAATAATGTCCTATGCTGTAAGTCTGTGGGCTCAGTGACGTTACTGGTGCAGGCATTGTAATAACACTGTCAACAGAGGTTCAGGACAGCCGATGGCCTTGAGGCAAGCACTCGAAGCAATCTTCAAACTGTGAACAAGGCATTGACTATATATTGATTGATGCTAGTGTTAAATCAGGAGATGATGAGACACCATAAATAAGAGCTAGACCTGTGTAAAGATTAGTTTGTAGGGGCTAACATGGCACATCATGCAATTTGGAAATGTCGCGATTATCCTGGACAAAATAATGCCAATGCACAGTATTATCCCAGTAATCATCAAATTATGCTCAAAACCTATTAGAGTGGACTTAAACATACTTACATCGCTTGACCTTACATTTTCTTGAGAAAGAATGTTGTGCTTTTCTACTAGTTCTACTAGGTTTGCAGACTGCAGGCATTTCCACACATCCAATGTAACTTTTTTTGTTGGCGGGCGGGGGTCGGATACCATGTAAAAGACAGGCCATCAGCCATTGTGACACACAGGGTCAGGATTTTGTAATGACAGAAAAGGTGCAGGCTCCGTCCTTGTGGCAATTCAAAATAATCTGGAAGTCTACATGGGATTGTGCGTTAGGGAGATTTGTCAAGTCATTCATGTGAATATTATCCCAATTCACAATAATAGCCATAATAGGAAGCTACACGGAGAGACAGCGCACAGACAATAGAGCAACAACACACAGAAGCCAAGTCAGAGGCCCTAGCAAAGAGGACATATGTAAATGCCTAAATGTTAACTCTATAATCGAAATAAAAAGTCAGCACGTGCTCACATATTTTCCTCCATATGTGAGCATGTGCTAACAAAGTGATGTCACATCCCATCTCAGCTACTGGTACCTTGAGGTGATTTAAGTGAGTGACTTACACCAAATATATACTAAAATGTAGTACACTTAAAATGTACTGTTATAGAAATATACTTAAACTATTATAATATGAAAATACACTAAAATATGGAACAACAGATACTCTATCAGCAATAATTTTTTTCATTTGAGATATGTCTTAAGAGTTAAACAAGATTACGCTTTCATGTCATTTAATTAGTAACCTTTACGCATGTTTTGCTGGTGTTGACACCGCCTGTATATCTTTTGCATGACCTGATGGTGTATTCAGCTGCACTCAGCCTTTCTTTGTCTTTGTACATATGTCGAATCATAGTCACTGTTCAACCATGTAACAGGAAATGACATACCCAGCACAATGAACAATTGTCAGGTTGTCATTGGAAAGGTCAGTAAATCCAGTTGCTGGTGCATCATCATCTAAGTTTATGATTTCCTGGTGTGAAAAAATAAAATAAAACTTTTTTTTAGACAATAGTCTGCTCAGTGCTTTGTGTGTATATATATATATATATATATATATATATATATATAGCATGTGGCCTCCTAAAAGGAGTGATAAAGTGCAAAAAGCAGCTGAGGCAACCTTTTGTTTTACTGCTGTAGTAAGCACCATAATAAACCACAGTTTACTACAGTACTCCTAACATGTCTATTAATGCTCAACCTCTGCGCTACCCTTTGCTTTCCTAATGCTGCTTCATTACGGTGACTTACCATCACTGTAAATGTGTGTTGACAGCACTCCCAGTGGTCTGAAGGAAAAAGTGGTGCAGCAGAAAAGGCAGCACTTCCACTTTGACCTGTGGTTCTGTCTGACTCTGCAGAACTGGATACTGGATTTTGGGAGGCCTATTGTTATGGTAAGAGGGCTCCATGCAATTTTCTCTTACTTTGTTCCTCATGCAGTTTAAAAAAGTGCCATAAAATGGTAGCCTAATTCCAAATTTCATGAAGCAAAGAACGCTAAATAGTTTATTATCATATGTATTAGATCATCCTACCTTTGGAGTGGTTTCCCCTGAACAAGCCCAGTGCTGGAGACTATTTTCACATGGCATATAATGTGATTACACCATTTCTGATGCTCAAGGTAAGTCTGACCACATCAAAGTGCTTTGGTGATTGTGAAAGAGACACATACTCTGTCTGACATTATAAAGCTAATCTTGCCTAATATTAAAATAAATGTGCACAGTACGCTTCAAATAATCGATTTTAGAATTAGACCCACCATAGTAAAAACACAACAAAACAGCCCCCAGCCTAAACAATCAACAGGTATAATTGACCTCTGCATGGTCCCAGTGACAAAGGCCTCAACAACAGTTTTCATTTCATTTCAAGTTTTTTTTTTTTTTCTATTAGGAAAAAAAATAAATGATTGCTTTTAGACCAGGCTTCACACATACAGCAGGAAGCTAGACAACCCTACATGCCAATTATAAACGATATTACTGCTGCATATGAATTATGCTGAGAGCCTTAAAGTCCCCTTCTGGTCTTTTTCTTCTTGTTCTTACTGTTTGAATGCTTGAATTTCACTGTGTAGAATGATTTATCTGCAGAGTTTGACAAAAGATCATTATCCGAAAATCTGATATTCAGCAAACACAAGTGTGATGTGGAAACTTGAAGGGTTAAGTTAGTCAGCTTATTAACATAACTTATGAGTAATGCAACATGTTAGGCTTAGGCCTGGCTATGTGATACAGGACCCTTTTGGTTCGATTTTAGTAGCGTTTATTCTTGACACTTTAACTTATTTAACTCAAATACACATATAAATAAATATTATATATTGGATATAATCATCAGTAAATTACATATAACAGCAGGTTCATACTGGCTGATACGCTGGTAAACTAAAGCCTTCTTTTACCCTTACCATTATAACATTGATTATATTTTATCCCTTTAGATTTATACACTGAAACATGTGCTTACTTTTAATACATGCAGCATATACACTTAGAACTCCCAAACAAAATTGCATATACACACTTATGTTACTCAACTAATATTGAATAATTTTTTGTAATCTATTCAGTGTACTATACATTTTTACTTATTTCGAATGATTATTCTAGGCATGAACTCCTGTGACAATGTTTTGTTTTATTTGTCCTAATCTTTGTTATTGTAAACATGCAAATTCAATTGCACCTCAGTTTTTTTTCTCATTGCTGATTTTCCGAAAGCTAAATTGACACAAAATGTTAAGGGTAGCCCAAAGTGGTAGGCCTGCTTTTTAAGGCACTTTGGTTCAGTTCTTGCACATAGTCTTCTCAAAGACCTGGGGGTTTGATTCCTGAATGTCTGCAGGATGCAACATCACAGCACTGATGAGAGCTCAAGGCATAGAGACATGGGCAGAAAAATCTATAATGAAACACCTGCTGTCCAGAAGGGATAGAGATGTCATCCCTAGGGTTGTGTTGTTAAATCAAAACAACCTACTTGTTATGTCTTATGCATATTTACAGTCCTACTATGTAATAAACATCAGTATCTTTTAAGATGTAGTTGATGTGACATATACGGAATATGTGTGTTTTGCTGCTCCATTCAGCTGATTGAGCGCAGTCCGAGGGCGCTGCCTCGCTCAGCCGTCTACCTCTGCATCATCACTTTTGTCATGGGAGCCAGCATCCACCTGGTGGGAGACTCCATCAACCACCGGCTCATCCTGAGTGGCTACCAGCTCCACCTGTCAGTCAGAGAGAACCCCATAATCAAAGACCTTAAACCTGCCTCACTGGTAACTATCTGTTTTCTTGAAGTGCAGTTTTATTCTATGATGGGCATACTAAGAATACTATTAAGATTGCCGTTTGTCGCATTTATCCTTCAATATATTGTGTTTATTAACACCTGTCAGTGTCATACAGCAAAAATCAGTTTGTGTTGTTTGCTATGACTCTCCAGTGACATTAAAGAAATTAGTTTTTCTTTTCCGCCTGTGACACGAACTGACACTGCAGCATACAAACATATCTGTATTGTGGCACTTATTTGATCCAGCAGAATTCATCCCGCTGTGTAGAAGTGTAGCTTATTGTTTTCTCTGCTCCTTCATTGCCATCACATCCTGATTTCCAGAGTTACGGTAGTGTGTCATACTTCTGACAATGGTGAGGTTGTCAACAACATACTGATGTGTGGCATATCTAGGGCAGGATAGAAGGAGGCAGGACTAGTATAGGGTAGCTATTGTGTGTTTCTTTTATGTTGAGAGTGTAAGAATGTGCTTCGTTTGGCCTCAAACTCTGGGGGTTGATGTCTTGTTGTATCTCTCTACTCCTTCATGGCCAGTGGAGCAACCAATAGTGACTTAGTTTACATGCAGAAAAGCAGAAATCAGGTGAAGGCCAGAAATGATAAAACATGGTTTGATGTACTGCAATAGCCTGATTATGGTCAAACCAACATTTAATCTTAATTGTTAAAAAACTCTGATTTCTCCTCCATTTCCTACCATATCCTTTAACTAAGAGTTTCAAATTTCCAGTGTATTGAAGTGAATCTTATATAAGAAAGTTGTTGAAAAAAGTGAAAGTGATGCTGAAGCTGGAAGAGATTTTTTTTTGTCTTGTTGTTTAGAGCATTTTGATTGACACCTCAGCAAGAGAACATGTCCTGTAGTGTTACAGTACATATGTATATTTTATTGTTTATGATGGACTTGTATAGAAATTTTTTAATTTCAGGTAGGGCTGAACATAATTTAAATATTATTGAAAGCAGCAATGCAGCACGGTGTGTACACTCAATACTTGCACATTTCATTCACATTTTTCACTGATGTTCAAAAGTAATACTAATTTGCAATACATGTTTTTTTAAGTTTTGAATATAAAATGTAGGAATGAATTGATCAGCACATCCATAATTCATAAGCTAATATACTAAACAGGAAAATGTGTGGAAAGTCAGGAAAGATTTGTGAGTGCTTAAATGTCCAACACATTTAATTGTTAAGATTTGGAGACATTATCATATTATCACATTATTTCTCCCCTAATGCTCTGCATGCAAGCATCTGAATTTGTTATTAAGGATTTTTCTCTGAGTTGCCACCAATCTGTAGATGTGGTTTCTAATTAACTGCCATTATAAAGTGTGTATGATACTAGAACAATAGGTGGCACTGTTGCATAAGGTAGAGGGTTATATACAGTATATTGTGCCATGAAAATATATCTATGAATGTTTAGAAATGAGATTCAAGTAGTAATTCAGGCTTCCTTTACTTCCTTCACAGATTGACTCCTTTGAGCTGCTATATTATTATGATGAACAGCTGGGACACTTAATGTGGTAGGTGTCTATGATAACTATAAATGTTGTGCAAATACAGTGCTGTGAAATGACTGGAATGTGGCAGAATTCAAGATCTCCCCAAGTATGTTGAAATTTGAATGATGAATCTGAGTGTTATGAATCAAAATACATGGACATAAGGTTAAATAAAGTAGATTGAGAGAATGTGCAGACAGTGGATACCACAAGAAGGGACACCAGTGTCATTCTGCTGGAATATGTGGTTCACAGCAGCAGTTTGATGGTGCTGACTGAAAAATCGATCAATAACTTGTAGAAAAAAGTTACAGAACTTTTGTCTGATAACGAGGTTAATTTTAAGAACAATGTAGTTTCATTATACGCAGTTAGAGGAAGAGGTATATCTCTCCATCTCTTTCTCTTTATTCGCATAGGTTTTTAGTGTTCTGGTCCAAATGGCTGATAAATCCCTCACAGTTTGGATTCACTATGATGCTGACAGAATTTCATTTAGCAAATACTGCTGTTTGTGTGTGTGGTTTGAATATTGCAGCTGTAGGCAGAACACACAGACTGATTCTGCGAACAAATTGGCCTAAAATCCAGGAACAAGTTGGGTTTTTTTTCTCTCCGTCACACATCAGTTCTCTTGAGATTTATCATGTTACAGTTTGCTGAGATACTGCCTCAAATTAAATTATGATGAAATCAGTTAATGGTTGTTAGGATGGGGGTGTTTTGCTAACTGACTGTTAAAGATGCAGACCAAATAATCACAATGTTCCTGGTTTGACAATGTTGCAAGTCTTTTCAAGCTGTACGCCTTTATTGGTTAGTGACTCAGGAAGTGGATAGAGTGATGAGGAACGACATGCTGTAAAGGGTTCTGATCAAACAGGAACCATGGATGTTGTGGATCATGGTCGGCACCTCAACGTCTATACCAATATGCCTTAGAATCTTCAATGTGGAAAAAATTTGAGATTTGAGTGGCCAGAGGTTAATGGCCAAGGTCACTGTGATCTCTCAGAACAAGTTCAAGTATGACAAAATTATTTGCATGAATGAGATTCAATTATGAATTGATGACATTTTATGGTCAATTTTACTAAGACACCATAATACTCTGATACAAATGTTCTGGTCTATTTAACTCAACAGCTCAGGTACACCAACTTGACCATGATGCTGTCATTCTCGTTTTTATCAACCAAAGATCGGATTAGTTATAAAAGGTATTAATGGAGCGACGCCTGCAAGCTAGTTCAGGTAGTCAACTCGAGCTGCACTGCCACATACACACGTGACATGCTTCACTCTCCAGACCATCTCACAAACACACCGTCTCTATTGAGCGGGCTATTTAAACTGCATGAATTTTCCTTCTCTCCCTCTGGCTCGTCAATGCTGCGTTCCCCCGCACAAGCATCACCGCCTGTTCTTTCAGCCCACCACCACCCCAGCATCCACCTGCGGGCTCTGTCTAGGGGGGAATATATTTAATCATCACTCCCCAATATCTCATGTAAACATGTCTGTGGGGAGTGATGAGATCAGAGCCTAGACGCCAAACTCTAACTATGTTCTGCTTGCAATAAACATTTCAAACGTGAGTTGTCTGACTGAACTGATATGACGGCAGCAACTTTTTGAGCATTAAACCTCGACCTCTGCAAGGACTAAGTTTGAGTCTACTTTCATTTGCTGAGTTGATGATTAAGTGACAAAGTATTTGAGCACCACAGTGTGAGCGCGCGCACACACACACACACACACACACACACACACACACACACACACACACACACACACACACACACACACACAGGATCAAGGCATCATTTTCATTGCTGGTACAATTCTTCTTATACCAGAAATGGAAAAAGGTTTGAATTGGAAGGTTTATTGTCATTACTAATTAATCTGATGATCTTTTCCCTGAATCGGAATCATAAATTCCTTTATTGGTCCCACAAATGAGGAAATTTGTGAGTCACAGCAGCCAAAGGACACTTCAATATGACAATAAGCAATAATGATTGTAAAAAATAAACAATATAATAAAAAAGTAAGAAATAGAATCGTATAAACATCATATGTACACATGTAAACAGTGTAATTTTAGATAGTGTGGCAGTGTATTGTTATTAATAAATAATAAATATGGATATGAAAGTTGTCCAGTTAGTGCAAATCAAAATGAGAAATGGGTTGTATATAGAGTTTTTATTGCAAAGTGAGGAGAGTCTGACAGCAGCAGGAAGGATGGACCTGCGGCACCTCTCCTTTACACACTTTGACGTGCAATACCTCTCCTTCACACACTTGGACCTGCGATACCCCTCCTTCACACACTTGGACCTGCGGCACCTCTCCTTTACACACTTG
>CAEMYA010000003.1:2212004-2299322 GCA_903131615.1 Diplodus sargus | reverse complement strand
GATACCTCTCCTTCATACACTTGGACCTGCGGCACCTCTCCTTTACACACTTGGACCTGCGGCACCTCTCCTTTACACATTTGGACCTGCGATACCTCTCCTTCATACACTCGGACCTGCGATACCTCTCCTTCACACACTTGGACCTGCGACACCTCTCTTCACACACCTGGGGTGTATCAGTCTACCGCTGAAGGAGCTGCCCAGTGCTGTGATAGTGACCTGCAGGGGGTGGGACTCCTGCACCAGCAGCGACAACAGCTTATCCATCATCCTGCTCTCTCCCACCATCTGCACTGGGTCATGAGGGCCTCCCAGGATGGAGCTGGCCTTCTTGATAAGTTAATCAAGTCTCCTCCTGTCTGCTACCGAGATGCTGCTGCTCCAGCAGGCTACTCCATAGAAAATGGCTGATGCCACTACAGAGTCATAGAAAGAGGTCAGGAGTGCCCCCTGCACTCCAAAGGACCTGAGCTTCCTCAGCAGATGGAGTCTGCTTTGATCTCTCTTACATGATGCTGCCGTGTGATCAGTCCAATCCAGATTATTGTTCAGGTGAACTCCCAGGTACTTGTAAGATGTCACCATCTCAATGTCCGTTTCCCTGGATGTTCACCTGTGTGCAGGAGCTTGAGGTGGTTCCGCTGGCACCAGTCCATGAAGTACGAAGTGTTAACAAGACAAAAAAATAAATCACAAGTTTGCAGAGCTGAACGTGATATCTTGAAATTTCATTTTACACAGTAAGTTTGGAAAAAGTTAGCATTTTTTCACAATTTCTGCTTCAGAAATGATTATAATAATAATCCAATTGTCAAATATTTGCTGTTTTTTTCAATATATAAATTGACTTATCATTTCAGCTCTTCCTGATTTATTGTATCTTATGATATAATAATTATTTTACATGAGCAGTGTTCCTATGGTTACGTGCAGACAATTAACTGATTTTGAACAGTGAATCAAACTTGTAACATTTACGCACCAAAATGTCTAAAAACAACTAGATCTTTGTTTATTTGTGTACTTATCCCAAATTTTCTTCAAGGTAATGGTGTGCTCCTTTGGTAGCCTATAACTTCCAGGAGAGAGTCAAATCGTTTTTTTTTAATAATGAAGGCAATAATACTGGGTTTTTTGAAGTGAAACCTGCCAGGCGGTTGGAACATTTTCTGCAGCCCTGGTACTTACTACTACTACTACTACTTACCATCTGTGAGCTGAAACGTTTCGCAATGACATCAAGTTAAATCACGTTCACAGTGAAAGGAATTGCTCTTTTTCTCTGTCAGCCCTGAAAGTTTGTCAAGCAGTTCTGGCTCAGCTGTTGTCCTGCCTGATAGGAAGATGGTTTAAGTATCATGCTGAGGCTGGCCATGAACTGAGTGTGCAAGAGGCTTTGTGAGGATGTTTGTTGAATGAGCGTTTCAACCACTGATGTGGAAATGTGCAGATAATACACATACCATACACATTACTCACATACCTTTGTAAAGTCATACAATAATTTAGTGCATTGTGTGCCTCTCCATTAACTCTAGGTATATTCCTTTCTTCATCATTCTATTCATCTACTTCATCGGCTGCTTCACCAAGGCCAAAGAACAGAAGACTATTCCCATCTCTGGTTGGCTGTTGCTGGGACCCAGCGCCTTCTACTATTGGTCAGTTACCAAATCAGTTTCCAATCAACATCAAACTTAGCTTTTTAGTTGCCTGAATGATATGAAACTATAAAGAAAAGGTGAAATCTGATGGCAGTCTTAAAAAAAGCTCCACATTTAAGAGATTTTCAGTCTCCTTTTCTGTCCATTAGATAGGAATTGCTTTGTACTCTGTGTGAAGGTTTAAACCTAGCAAGGTAATAATCCAAAGTCAGTGAGATAAAGAAGAGTGAAGGAAAGACATCTTTGGCATTAAAAATTATAAAATCATAGAACCATTAAGAGAGCCCATACACTCATTGTAATTTTATCATGATCAAGAGCCAAAGAAAAGAGGTGGGCCTGAAGCTGTTCTCTGAACGACTCAGTAGAGGGGGCAGATCTGATGTCTGAGGTGGCAGTTTTTCCAAAGTGCGTTCCAGCCTGAGAGGCTTTGGTGAACTGTAGGGAATTAAAAGGTCCGATTGAAAAGAAAGAGCCAATTCATAAAGGTACTTCCAAACCAAAGAGTGAAACTTTTTTATGCAGCCCAGTTGCCAGGATATTGCCGTTTATGTTTAGGCAAACCACTGATACAGTCACATTGGTATGTGTCATAGGCCTACATACTATATAGACATTTCTACAAAACATGGCATCTCACGTTCACATTATATGTCAACCATGATATGTTATCATATCAGAAGGCAATATTCAGTGTTTTAACATTTGTAAGCGTGAAACCACTGGATAATTTAAAGGGAAGGTTCATTGATTTGGGGTTGTATGAAGTACTTTTCCCTACTCAGTGCATTACCTCCCTAAGGACGAGGCTTGTTGACAGCTACGCAAAGCTCCAACAATCTTTAAAATATAGCATACACTTAAACAGATATATATTTTTTAGATGGGACTTTTATAGGTGGCTAAAATCTGTTTGATAGATACGTTCATCGAGTGCAGGTAACACTGAATTAGGGATAAGTACCTCATGCAACCCCACGTCAGAAGTCCCTGACAATCCCTTTAAGGAGACCTTGGGAATATTTCCAGCCATGTTTGTCACGATGAAAAGATGATTTATTTGATCTCCAGCTGTGTCTGAAGAAGTATTTTAAGCCAAAACATGATCTTTTCCTCCTCCTAGTGAAGTGTTTTTTGTGCCTAAACCTTACCACATCATAAACACAGCATTGTCACAACATATAATAGGACATGTAACCTAAATAAATGTAAATCTGCAACATAAAGTTTCAGCTGTTGGCAGTACGTACATTGCTAACACTAATTCTGGCATTTGCATTATAAAAAATTAACTCTAAAATCGACAGAGAGCCAGTGGAGGGAGGTCAGGGGAAATATGCTCACGCTTCTGGGAACCAGTTAAATATTAAGATATGCAAGATGTGAAAATTCATATGCTTCCGTCCTAATTATTCTGCAGTCCAGGACACATTTTTAAAGGAACAAATGTAACTTTTACATGCATACTTTATGTTGTCCAACTATTTTTTTCTTTTGTCAGATGATTGACAGTGTAATATGAAGTTCACAACAACTTTAGGTCGTTTACATAATAACAAAATCAGAGTTTGACTCAAACAAGTTACATGACAGTTTTTTTTGACAGGGACTATTTGAGTGTTTTTGAAAATGTTATTTTTTTATCTTAAAAAATGATTTGCATCAGCAGTACAGATAATGTTTTCATTGTAAAACATAAGTCAAAGGTGTCCTGTAACAATGAGCTGCAGTATTGTGTGGTTAATATTTTATTCTGCATTTATGACATCTTTTTTTCTTTCTTTTCTTCAAGGTACTTGGTCACTGAGGGACAAATCACTGAACTTTTCCTCCTCACCTTCCTTGCCATGGTGGCCACTGTGATACATCAACACCGTAAAGGTGTCAGCCCAGATAGCAACGGCCTGTTCTTGTTGTATAGTTTCAGTGTAACTGTACTCCTGGTGGCGGTGTGGGTGGGCTATCTGTGGAACGATCCGGTGCTACGCAACAAGTACCCTGGACTCATTTATGTGCCAGAACCGTGGTCTTACTACACCTTACACATCAAGAACCACTGAATTACATTGGTCCGGGTCTGCCCTCAGACTGTCTCCTCTACACACAGAGTTTAACTGGTCAGGGTTGTGAAGTTTGAAGAAAATGTCGCCCTAGACTGAGAATCACTGTTTGAATGTAAGGTAGAAGTTAACCCACAAAACATTTCTGGAGCGTCACAGCATTCACCTAAACACCTGAAGTAGATGGAGACTTGTTTTAAAATCTGAGAAAATACACAGTGGCTCAGCTCGTCAGGTGCAATCCAAATCTCTAGAAGCCCCAGATTCCAAAAATGGATGTAAAAAGACATTCTCTTGTCCTCTTTTAAAGCCCAAATCTTCACTGTAGCTGCTAAGCTAAAAGCATTAGCACACATTTCATCTACAGAGGGTGCACAAGATCGGCCGCGCACTGAGAATGTACATAACGTCTTTTCTGGGGCGCCATTTAGCTCAGTTGGTAGAGCAGGTGTCCCATGTACAGAGGCTTTGTCCTCGCTGCAGCGGACCCAGGTTTGGTTCCCGGCCTGGGGCCCTTTGCTGCCACTCCCCCTCTCTCTCATCCTGTTTCCTGTCCAAGTCTTCAGCTGTCCTATCAATAAAGCCAAAAGGCCAATATAATACTTAAAAAATAATGTCTTTTCTAATCAATTTGGGTTTTCAGGGCTTCCGGAGACTTGGACAAGGGACTTGACTTAAAGAGCCAATTTAAGTTATTTTGGGGGTTTGTTTTACATTTTTGAGAGTCTCCAGGTAGCTCACATGTTCAGGAGAAAGTGCTGTGTTGCTGTGAAGCTCCAGAAATGTTTTGTGGACCTCAAAACCTCACCTGACGTCCCATAAGCATGGGCGCAAGTAGATAATGACTGAATTTTCATTTTTGGGGAAAATTATCCTTTATGTTAAGGATTTGAAAGGTTTCATCCTATTTTACTTTTACAATCCCTCATGTCAGTACAGATGGATGTAAGCAATTGATTAAATAATCTTCACTCAGACAGTCTGGGGCCTTCAGGGCTTCTACAAGTTTGAGACCCTGGGTTGTTCTTGCCCCTTTGATCGCTTTGTAAGCGTCAACAGAGCAATGTCAACTGTTCTCACCGTGTTAAAATGAATATTGCAGACTGTCAATTGCTTGGCGGTTAAGACGCAGTTAAAGTTGAGCATTTATGAACAAACTCAAGGTGAACATAAAGCATGATGCACTGAAAAAGGAGAAAACATTTCTTACCTCACCGCCAAAGAATACAATCGATCTGTGACTGAATGCTGTGACGTTTATCTTTAATGACCCAGAAGAAATAAGTTGTTAATAAGTTGACTGCCAGTTCCAGCTGGTCCTGTTTGGCATCTGAGAAAGAAAAGCATAAAAAGATGGCTGACACTCCTGATTGATTTTCTAAACACAATCTTATCTTAAAGTTGTTTTGCATTTATCAAGCTTGATTCACAAACTTTAATGTCAAGATAAAGATACTGGGTACTAACACAGATAAAGAAAAATGTATAAGAATATAATAAAAGGTATAAAATAAGGATAAAACAGCAATATGAAGCCAAAAGTTTATACAACAAGAGAGAAGATAAATTCAGTTTGGTGCATGAGTGAGAAGTATTATCTGAACAACAGGGTCAAGAAACATGCTTTAAATGAGGATGTATTAGGTAGAATAAACTTCACTCTTCTTAATGAATATTAATGACAATAATAAACAAAAACATTCTCTCAGGTATTTAAGGTTTCGTGCTTTGACAGAATTAGTATTGTTTGATATGAAAACAGAACTGTCATATTTCCATATGTGGTCTTTATAATCCAGCACTATTGCCAACAAACACTCGTTACAGTATTGCATTATTTTTTGACATGATGTTTGTCAGTGCTGTATAATAATACAATGTTCAGAGGGAAATGGAGCCTATTATGCTGATTGTTGTGATTAATAAAGAGGTCAAGGAAAGGTGAGCGAATGACTTATAAATTAAAAACTTTTTTTTCTTTTGTAATAGCAACATTTAGAGTTATTTCTCTTAGAGTAAAGCTGGATGTTTTATGTTTCTACTGTATTGTCTCGTGTTCAGATGTTCCTGGTTTCTCACTGGTTAGATTTTAGGTTTATTTTAAATAAAATGTTGAAACATATTCAGATTTTCCTCTTTACTGTGCTTTTAATCAACTATCTTTACAAAGAGCTTGTAACCATGTAATCCATGACAACACATGTATTTCAAATCATTTAAAGTCTTTATCTGGTTACTTTAATTATATGACACAGCAGTATCATGTGGTGATTGACTGGCAATAATTGCCCCCCTCCTCCTGTGGGAGGGGTGGAAAGAGAAAGGACAATGCAGCGCTCTGGATCTGGTATCTACGTTTCCACAGCAACGCATATTAAATTACGTGGAGGCTTGCAGGTGGTGGACTTTAAACAGAGGTGGAGGCACAGTGACGTGGGCTACAGAGAACTGTCTTCTTCCTGGAAAGACACAAAGCAACCGCAAACATGGTAAGAGCATAATTAAACCTTCTTTCATGTATTTTCTTTATTGACACAATGTTTGTGTACTTGCCTGCTTGGTGATGACAAACTATTATCACCCCACAGGCTAAATTCTTCACACCAGTTCAAATCAACGGTAAGAGGGTTCTACAGCACCGCATGTTGTTTTACATCTGCTAGTATTGTCAATAGATGTTTGAAATATGTGATTTGCCATCTGTTTTTCATATATAGTGGACATTTAAATTTGAATAACTTATACAAGAGGGAAAAGGAAATGAACACAGATTTGGAAGCACAATGTTTAAACTCGAGGCCTTTGTTCAGTCTGAATTCATTTCTAAATTAACCCGTTCTTGACTGATGGATTAACTATAATGAACAATGTCCCCCACGGAATAATGCAATCAAATAACTTGTGCTGATGTGAATCAATATTTTTTTCCATTTCCTTTACAGAGTTCAAGGAGTGCTTTTCCTTGTATGACAAGAAGCAAAAGGGCAAGATCGACGCCAAAGACCTGATCACAGTTATGCGCTGCCTGGGTACAAGCCCCACATTCAGTGAAATCGAAAGACACCTACAAGTTCATAAGATAGGTAAAGTGCAATGTATGTCAATACATTCAGGCTGCGGCCAAATAAAGGTTGTAAAAGCTTGTTCAGGGTGTGATTCAGTGAATGATGAAGACAACATCCTCTTCATGCAGGGAGATAAACGAGAGTTTTTTTTTCTCATTTAACATCTAGTTTTTGTTCTACGTTCCTATTTAGAAAAGACAGGTGAGCTGGACTTCTCTACGTTTCTGACAATGATGCACAGACAGATGCAGCAGGAAGACCCCAAGACAGAGATCCTGGAGGCTTTGAGGATGACAGACAAACAGAAGAAGGGATACATCCAGGCCTCCGAGCTCCGGGCCAAGCTCACCATATTGGGAGAGAAGCTCACAAACAAAGAAGGTAAAATAAACAAGCGCAGGCTTAAAAAGTGTTTTTCAGCTGCAACAGGAATCTATCAGCAAACACTAGAAGAAGCTGCCAAATGTCTGTGTTGAAACCAAGCGACAGCAAAACATTTAAAGCAGGTGAATATATAGTTCAGATTTACACTGCAGTTTATCTGCAATGTTTATTTAGCTCTGTCATCTTAAATACTCAGATTTGAAGTCTGACTGTGTGCACCAACATTAAGCTTAAATTTAAATCTCCTAACTGGTTCGATTTGTAATGTACCACCATGTTCATCCATCATGAATGTGAACATCCTGAAATCCCCCTAACTTGAATATCATTGATTATTTTGGATTATTGGAGCGTGTTGAAGGACAGAATTAATGAAAAACACATCTCTGTCCCTATGTTTTATGATAGCAGTGAAAATCAAAACACCTAGGGTAAATAAGGACTTTTTTCAAAAGTGGATTTGGGTGCTTTAGGATTAAACTGTTACTGTTAGATCAAACTTTATCTGATGTTTGTACTCAAATCAACACAGATTTCAGTCAAATACTTGACTATAGCTAAACCTAACTCTACCGTTCTTGTCAAGTATATTCCTCTCACATGAAGGCATCGATATGAACATTTCCTGTCACAATCATGTTGTCCAAAATGATTGCGATATTATTACGATAATCATGAAAATATGCTGAAAAAGTCTTAAACGGCACAAAAGAATCACTTTGCCTAAAATTTTGTCATGAAACAAACTTTTTGAGTCAGAGAAGGACAGGATCTGTTTTGATAAAATAAATAATAATAAAATAAGGTTATCAGAAATCACAAGGATTACTTATTGGCGGTCACCCGATCTCCCTGTTGATCTTTAGTTTGGGATCCTTGTATTTCCACATCTTCCAACTTAACCTTATTTTTTTTTAACCTTTAGTCCTGGTGCCAGGTTTAGGATTCTTGAATGTGTGAAAGATGAAGGCTCCCTTTTTAAGCCAATAAAGATAAATCAAAAAGTCAGTATGTGTAGAACCGAACCTCTGTCAATCTAAAGTGTTTTTATGACAATACGCGATGTATCTCAGCTCTCGTGGTACATTTACTGCATCTTCAGTGCGAGCAACACAAAGACAACAATCCACCGTCAGCCGGAATGAAGCAAGTCTGACTTTAAATGAAAAAATAATTACAAGCTGCTTCTCTGAATTAACTATAATTCACAGCAGCCGTGTGGACCCGCCTGTGTGGCAGAGCTTTCCTCCTAATATTTACTTCATTTTTCTATTTCCTTTAAACTTGACCTAAATGTCCTCTCCGCTGTGTGCTGTATCAAACTCAAGGACTGGGAATGAGGTCAGAAACTAAAGTGAGACATCGGATCTCAATATCTTGAAAATATGTGGAATACTACAATTAGGGCTGCAATTACAAATCAATTAGTTGTCAGCTTTTTAAATCAATTTGCAACTACTTTGATAATCAGTGTATCAGTTTAAGAAAGAAAAAGTCCAAATTCTCTTACTCCATCTTCTTAAATGAGGATATTTCCTGGTTTCTTCTCTCTACTATGACAGAGAGCTGAATGTTCTTGTTTTGTGGACAAAACAAAAGATTTAACGTCATCTTGAGTTCTGGAAAACAACAGTTTTCATCATTTTCTAAAATGTTATAGCCCAAACAACTAATCGATTGAGATTGTGAAAGACAGATTAATTTTTCAACCATCTACAACTAAAGCTGAATCCTGCATGGATCTTTTTCGAGGAAAATGTACGGTGATGTAATTGGATAATTAAATAACAGCAGTCAAACTTTTTAATTTTTTTAGTTCACTCACAGTTTATCAAACTTGTTGGAATTTTACTTCAACTAAGTGACATAAACTCTGTTCATCTCTGACACTTTCACATGTGAAGCAATGACAGTCGAGCCAAAGCATCAGAAATGGATTTTGAAGCAGAGAGTTTGATGGAAGGCCTCCTGCAGGGACGTCTTTATCCTTTTACATTTCTGGGGTAGATTTTTGACGCCATTTGTTTTTCAAAGCCCGGATCACTCATTCGAGCAGTTAGTGGACTCGAGCAACAAAAAGATGTAATTCAGAGTACCGTCAGTGCGTCGACTCTGGATGGGTGCTGTCCACAGAAAGCAGTTTATATTAAGCTCTGCTGCATCTCAGCGGGGAGACTTCCGTCAAGTTGTCAGATTCCCAAACTATTGAAGCAGATAGTGGCGCCACTAAACCGAAAGTTGAGTTCCTTACTGTAGTAATTCTGAGGGGGTCTGGGCTACAATCTGAAGGAGTTGTTGTCAGACAGTCAAACACTCCCACAGGCAATAACCAGAAGGGACACGCGGCAACAACTTTGTTTACATCTTGTCGGATTCACTTATAAAGCAGTTTCCCTTTCTCTCTCTCTCTGTCTGTCTAGTGGATGAGCTGTTCAAGGAGGCAAACGTCAAGTCAAATGGAAACATCAACTACGAGCAGCTCACTGAGATGGTGATGCTGCCACCTGTCGATTACTGACTTATCAAGCACCAGCCGTGATGGGAACTGACTTCACATATACAGAATGTCTGAGATGACTGAACATTGGAAAGCGTTTTGTCACTAATACTATAAGATACAGTTTGGCTTGTTATTCTTTAATGTGATCAAATTAAATTAAATTCTGAGTTCACCTTTTGTCAAAATTTGTCCTCTACTAGGGAAGGGTTAGGGTTACAATCTGGTACAGATAATGTCATTTTTACAGTGTCATCAAAGTAAAATGTGTCAATGACCTGCTTGTGATTAGGAACGATCCTCAGTGGGTAGCTGACTGAAGTTAATTGATTTATATAAAGACTTGATTTGTAAATAGTTCTGCTCTGACGATCTGAGGAGAGTTTTCTAACAGTATAGCAACTTATGATGAAGCTATATGTATTTCTGGTACAGCAAAGTTTAGTTGCTAGAACAGATGCAAACAACAATGTACTTGCTCATTCGTTCCCTCCACCCACACAAACGGACTGAATTCACACAAGCGACTCAGGATTTTGAACTTTTATCACAAATTTTATTTTGTAGTATAAAGCACAGTATATAAATATCCAAATGTAATAACACACCAGTGATTAATAATTGAATAACATTTTCTCTGTAAAAACAGTTCATTCAAATGAAGCTTACATTGGTGAAAAATGTGTTAAACACTAAAAGCTACTACGACTGACCAATGATTCATCTGCAGGTAGGATTGTACAAAGCAACTGAAGGCAGGCAAGTGTCATATTAGCCACCATGACTTTGTGCTTGGAAACCAACGCGATCCTAAAATGTACAAATCTGACTCTTTAAAAACAGAGGAGGTACAGAAACAACCAGTTCAACAAACTCAGCTGAGGAAAATTACAAACTGCAGTTAAAGAAAAAGGGCGACCAGACGTTGAGTCACTGTCTCGTCCTACGTGTGCTGAAGATTAGTTGTGACTGGTCGCGCCCTGATGAAACATGACACACTGACCACTGTGAAACATGGATGGACTCTGTTCTGTAGCTTAGCAGGGACTGTTGGGTCGCTTTGAGAACATTTGGATGGGAAAAAAAAGAAGAATGTCTGTTGTATTTCTAACAGTGGCACCGCAGAGAAGGCGCTACCTGGAACATGCGTTGCGTTGGACATGCATTGTATGTAACAGATAATGATTTACACAGTTACAGAAGTCATTGTGTTCCCTTTTCCTAATGACTGACTTTATGAGCAAAAATAAGCCACTTCAGCGTTGAATTTACTAAAGGCCACAGACCCTTTCTCATCTGGCCATGAAGGCATGTAGTCAAACAGCAACTGTGTGTCTATCAATGGAAAGCAAATGCATCAATGGAGTACAAATACGATTGACCTTATTTCCACCCCGTCCCTGATTTGTCAGTGTAGTAGTTCTACTTTCTTATGGCTAGTTTGTCAACTACGGATTCTTCTTATTTGTCTCTCATAATAAAGGCTGTTTGTGTTTTACCAGTCGTTCATTTTTTTTGCCTCCAGAAAAAAAAAAAAAAGTGTCGTGTGAGGAACACAAAGACCATCTTTACAGCAGACATTTTGTCCTGGCAGGAAAAGCACACGAGTAACTGATACAATTAACGATGTCACCACAAATCAAATTGTCTGCAGCAAACACGGCCTAACAAACAGAGTTTTTATCTGCAAGGTCAGCTGCTAACAGTAGCATGCCTGAGCTTTCCCTATGGCCTAAAGCAGCAGATTAGCATAACTGCTACAGCCGAAGGGGATGGAATAACATTAGCAACATGTTTTTTATGACAGTACATCACACTTCTCACCAGGACCGGCACTTCTAATGCATGTTAGATTGTCACAGATGCAACAATGCTCTGTCCTGCTTTGTATTGGGCTTGAATTATTTACCGGGAGAGACATTCGACAAACCCATCTGTACCTCAACCATGAGCTCTGCTGTTAAGTCAGAGTGGAGTCTACACTTCTTCATGGGTACACATGGTGAGGATGCAGACTTGTTGCCCGCTTTAGCCGCAGAGCTGCTAGCTAGGGTATCATGTAGCCTGAATCCATCTGTGACCTCAGCACTCAAATCCATGATTGAGTCACATAACATTCCCTTCTCAACCTTGAGGGAAGAGATAATGTTGTTTATTTCATACCTGTTATCCAGCATAACCTGTATTCCATGAAGCTACTGATGGTAAAATCCAACACTTCCACAGGCTGCACTGATCGTACGTTAAGGAAGCAGAGTCTGTGCAAATATTAGATTTAAGAGCCTCCGATGCGTTTCAGTCCCCTGGGCAGACAGAGGATGTGCGACCATGATAATCTCTCGGAGATACAACCTCCTGGATAACATGAATTAAAATATACAGTTTTGACTTTGCCTGGAATGTGACAGATTTAGCATGGTACAGAGTGCTGAGGGCACAAACGGGGCCAGCATGCAGCCATGAGAAGCACTTAAGACACTTCTGATGGGGAAACTATCAATTTATTCCTCAAACCCACTGGTGACAGAGGGTACATTTAAACGTTCACTGACTGCAGATGAGAAGCCGGGGTTAGTCTACTTTCCTACTGATAGCGAGGACTCATTATTGGAAAAAGTCATTTAGATTTTAATTTTGACAGTCGTACACTAGTGTCTGTGTGAAGTGAACGTGCAGCACCAGAATTAAAACCATCACAGGCAGCAGTGACGGAGGAGAGATCGGAGCTTACTGTGCCCTCGGTTCCATCCTGAGGACAGATGGATGTCATTCTGAGATACAAAACTGAACACAGCAGAACATGAATGTACAACATTACATACAATTGCTTGTTCTCAACACCCACCTGTAAACTCGAAAGAGAAATGTACTTTAAACTCACACTTGCCTTTTACTTGTTTATGATAATACATCGACAAAGCAGGTAGAATTTACTTGTAACACTTAAATTGTGCATTTTATTAACTACACTGCCTCTTGTTGCTTGTGTATATAGTTGTCTCGGGGAAAGCAATACATTATATGACCTCAGTCCGTCAAAGGCAACCCCCCCGCCCCCCTCGATTTTTCTAATTACATAATCCATTTTTGTTCAGTGTAGCACAGACTTTCTCTGCAGACATTCCTTTCTTTCATTTAACATTGAACAGCATAAAGAAATACGTGTGGTATGAGAACATGGCCGGACTGCATTGAGACGTCTGAGCTGCTTTTCAATTTCCTGCTGAAAAGACTCTGAGCGGTGCGAACAACAGTTCTGAACGCAGGAAAAAGGAAAAGAAAAGAGTTGAATGTCAGTTCAGTTACACCACGGCAATAAGATAAAAAAGCAAATAAAACCACAGTTGTAAAGGTATAAAATAGAATACACCTAAATACTTAATACATGTGATATGACACAAAATGGACGTTATTCCAATAAGTCCTTCCATTTTGAAGAATTACAGAACTTATTCTGAAATGCTGAATTTGACTTATATAATTCAGTGAAAATGTTAACAGAAAATCACATCTGATCATCCAATATTCAAGTAGATAAGGCACTGGGCCTGCCAATACCTGACCCGAAGTGTTCAGAGCCTCTGTGGCCTCTAGCACCATAGTTCCTGCTGCTCACATTTAGCTACATGTTTTACTCTGTGACTTTAAAGGTGTGTGTGGTGAAGCCAAAAAGCTGCTGTGGCCATTAAACATTCCAGCTGACCGTTAGTGAAACCCTGCCTCTGAATGGAGATCCCCCAGTAGGCCTGTCAGGCTCTGGACCGAAGGAGGCTGGAGGACTCATCAGCATGTAGTGGTGTAGGCATCGCCCTGGTTCCCTCCACTGAAATCTGTTTTTTTGGACTGCAGAACATAATGTCTGTGGCACACAGGTTCATGCATAACCTTCACGGATGAACAACGCTTTTGTGATTTTTTAAGTTAAGATAATGTTAGGATATAAACGGACGACATCACCACCACTAGACGTCTTACTACACAATTACTGAACATGTCTTCTGTAAATCGATCTACAAGTTATTAAGTCAGAGTTAAAATAGTTTGTAACTAAAGTCGACCTGTAAAGACGGACGAGTAAGTAGATCTCCGTGTTCGCTGTGAGGACGTTTAATGTCCCAGACAACCTCTGTAGTCTCATTCAGACACTTGTTTTAAGACACGTGAGCACATTATATTTAAATTATGGGATATTTAATGACATATTTTATGTCACAGAGCAGAATAGACCTCATATTTCAGACCTCTTTTACAGGATTTTCCTTTTAAAAGCTGTCTTGAAACATTAAAAGGAGCCAGCTTATAATAGCTTAGTGTGCTAGCCAGCGATAACGCACTACAAGTGAGATGCCTGCTTTTGTCTTTCATTCTGACTGGTTTAAATAATTACCACAATTTTCAACAATAAAAATGTTACAGTTTTTGTAATTGTAATAATCATGAGCCCTGCCTGACTGAGAAGCCTGACAGGTGAAGCAACAGTAACTAAGGGGATGACAGGCTTTCTCTGACGGTCAATTATTTGGAAATGTCACATGGAGCAATTATTCACCACTTATGTTTTGCTTCACACTTGTACCACATCAAGCTTAAAAAAACATTGTGAATTGTGTAACTGTCTGTTTTATTTCTGCTGCTGTCAGTAAAATGAAAGCATTGTACCAAAGGTTAACGAGTGGTTCACCCACATGTGTAATAACTCACTGCTAAGCTGGCTACACTGACAGGAGACACAACGTTTCTCTGACAAAGAAATCCTGATTCATTAAATGTCATCGCGGTCAAAACTATATATAATATAAAAAGTCCAAAGAAATATTTACATTCTCGTTGCTTTGCTGAGAGAGAGGCGACGCTATCATGACCATTCCAACTCATTTCCGCCCTCTCATTAATTTCACCAGCAGAAACATGCAGAGTTTTGTTGTGGGACTAATTCACAATCAGTCTGTATTGGTGACCAAATTAGAAAAGGGCTCAGATTGTTGAATTCATTGATTACATTGAATCAGTCAGTGCTGCAGTCCTGTGGATGAGGCCTGTGAGTGGCTGCACCTCAGTGGCGAGACGTACTCCGGGAGCGCTGGCTGCAGGTTTTGCAGCACTGTGCTCGTACGTTGGGCAACAGACAGCGGCCGAGCCAGCGGAGGGTGTGACAGAAGCGAAGCGTCAGACGATCACGAACACAAATTGCTCCTGTGTGGATGACAGAAAGAGAGACAGAAGTTTCAGACAGAGGTCGGAGGTATGATGTGGTACTGATGTCTGGTGCTGGATGATCATCACTGCAACCGAACATCAAGTTTTTGTAATGTCACAGTTTTGCCACTCAGATGAAAGGCTGGAAATATGCAACAAACCCTGATGATCTCCTAGACACGTCCACTTATCTTCTTGACTAAATCAGAGCAAACTGCCACAGAAAACAGAAAGTCAAAAGTCCTTTAAGTCTATGATTAGGAGTCAATATTAACTATGATGTTTAATTAACATGTAAATATGAGATAAACAGAGGTTAGGTACTGTAAACACTTCGTCCTGTTGCATCATTACAGAATTAATCTAGATCTATAAACCTCATCATAAGAACAGACAATTTACTGTTGAAAGAAGAGTCATCTGACACATGCGGCTCAAGGTTCGCTTCACCTTGGGTCACCACTGGTAATATTCAGGAACCTGCTGAAGGTTTCCTCTCTAATCAGAGCGTGTGGGTGCTAAAACATTATGACTAAGCCTCGTAGCAGAGCCGCCTCTGTTCTTTTAGCCTGGGGATAAAAAACAACCCAGAAACCTTGAAACAGCGCTCTGCTACAAGGGACGCAGAAAAAACATTCACACCAGCCAGACACTGATCACTGTAGTTAGCAATGATTTGCTGCATTGGGTTATTTTTAAACTTTCCAATTAGTGCTGCAAAATACAGTTTGACCTTGACATTAGTTGCCTTGATGAATGGAGAAGGAGAAGAGGACATTTTTGTTTGCTTTGTTGCCTTGGAGACAAGAAGCCCACATGTACAGTGAAATCCCTTTTGGTCAATGTATTTGATCCCGCGTGTCCTAACTGGCAACTGGAGGTGTTTTAATAATAATAATAATAATAGATTCAATTTATATAGCGCCTTTCAGGGTACCCAAGGACACTTAACAAAGTGGAACAAATATGAAAACAAACAAAACAAAGAATAAATAGATGGAGCGCCTGTCAGTCAGCACGGAGGGAACCGCTGCACCGCGTCATACACTGCCGCCAGCACTGTTGCCAGCACCGCAGGGAACAGCACCCTCCGTCCAGAAGTGAACTTGCGTCTGGAGGCCCGTGGACATAGCGGGGGCAATGCATGAGATCTAGTCCCAGTGACGGAGCCCGGGCGAAGCGACAGCAAAAGTCCAGGAGCTCCCGCACTGACCACCTGAAGACCCCAGCAGCAACGGTGGAGCAGCAACCATCCAACATCACTGTGAGCCGGGGGAGACCACAGCAGAAGAGGAGAGCAACAATGGAGCCAGGCGGTGAACAACCCAGAGGTGGAGGGAGGACCAGCAGAGCAGCGATTGACAGCCCACAGAGCATTGAGCACGTCTGCTTATAAGTTAGCGTTGCTAGCAGCTGATCGGTGAGGCTAAGAGCTCTATCGGAGAAAGTGGAGAAAGGTGAGTCCACGGAGCCAATTCTTCAGGTGTGCAGGCTTCAAATTAAGTAGCACGGCCTCAGAGCTTGTAAAGACAAGTTGGCTTTCTTCTTTGAACAGAAAAAGGCGTTTTGTCACAGATCGAGAAGCGGTGATATTCACGCCAGCGTCCTCTCGCATCCGGGTTGCCATGGAAACTGAGGTTTTGGTTTCTTGAAGACGGCTCACCTCTCATCCAAGAGGCTTCTTCAGTTCAACTAACAGGAGAAGCTGCAGGCTTTTAAACCATGTGTGGGAGTGTCCTTACAGAGTGTGGGAGTGTCCTTACAGAGAGTGGGATCATCCTTACAGAGTGTGGGAGCGTCCTTACATTGTGTGAGATCGTCCTTACAGAGTGTGGGATTGTCCTATCAGACTGTTACTCGGTATCGACAGCTGCCTGAGTTTGATCGGTGCATCCCTAGTGTTTGGAACAAGATGTATTATTGTTCCTCCACTGCAGTTCAGTATGAAATGTTCCCTTTTTGTTCCCGTTCATACTTTTTCCTTGTTAAAAAAGACTTTTGCTCGGGTGTGCTAATGAGCTAGCGATGGAGTAAGACCTGTTGTGTGGAGCATCTGCCTAACCTCGAAAATTATTATTTTAAACGCACTTTCTAAAGATTTGTTGTATATTTCATTCATTTCTGTAACCGGAAATATAAATGTGTCGGCCCTACGAGCATTAGGCCCAAAGCCACTGCGGCTCGAGGTGACAAGGACAGCAGTAAGGAGACAATCACGTCACCATCAGAGTCAGAAATGGATCCCGAGGCCCTGAAAGTGGACATCATCTCCTCACTGAAGACAGACATGTCTGTTATTATTAGGGCCGAGCTAAAGAATGCACTCACTGATGACTGATGATTTAATTTCAATAAAAATTAACTGAAAGAAGTCCAGTCTGAAAACGCTAACAGCACTGCGGCCATCCACACTGACGTGGACAACGTGAAGGCCGCCATCAGCGACATGGAGGTAGGTTTGTCCACTTGGTCGGGTGAGGTTACCGCGTTACAGGCGACGGTCGCTGAACTCAAAACGGAGCTGGCTTATCTGAGGGAGAAGATGGAGGACATGGAAGGGCGAATGAGACGGTGCAATGTTCGTATCATCGGAGTTGCGGAGGAGCCTGGCCTCTGCTGCAGTCTCCAAAATACTGAAGGAAGATCTGCCTTTGGATAGGATATTCTGGTTGATTGTTCTCACAGAGGACTTGCACCAAGACAGCCCAAGGGGAAAACCCGGGTCACTGTCGCCAAGCTCCATTATTATCAGGACTGCATCGATGTACTGAGCCAGAGAGGGAGGCCCACTGGTCATATTTCTGGACTACACCACGAGCGTTGCTAAGGCCCGGGCTGCCTAGAGACAAGAGATCCGCTATTGGATTATGTTCCCAGGTCGACTCTGCATCCCCTACAAAGAAAAGATAACAAAGACTTCCTGGACCCGGAGAGGGCAATGGTCTACGCTGAGACTGTTATCCTGGCAGTGGAAGTTGTGAAGTGAATGCAGTGAGGTTTTGTTCTCACCTCCTTTCTTTTGGATGGATACTAGAGTGTGGACGGTTTGATAATCCCACTCAAAGACCATTTACTTGTTTACTTTTTTACTTGTATATTCTTAAATGACATGGAGCCGCGGTGGACACCAGGAATGTCATTCTCCACAGTGTGGGAATCACTGAAGGCATACTTAAGGGGACAGGTTATCTCTCACTGTGCAATGCGCGAGAAAGCAAACACCAAGCGCCTTAAGCAGCTGACAGATGATATTCTTAAACTGGATATGAAGTATAGCCACTCGCCCTCGGACATTGAAAAATGTTGGCAAAATATCAGGTTATAAAATAAATCTTTAAAAAAGTGAATTAATGCCGATCAACGTATCTGTAGAAAACATCTCTATCAATTCAACCCCTTTTAAAATAAACACAAAAAAAGTTTAATTATCTGGTTATTTGGGTTTCGCATGATTACAAAGACCTATATAATTATCTGCCCCTGTTAGATGGTCTGAAACAGGACATTAAACGCTGGGATCTGTTGTCCCTTTCCCTGAGTGGAAGGAACAGTACCATCAAAATGAATGTATTACCTAAGTTCCTTTATCCGTTTCAGAACCTTCCCATATTTCTGACCAAATTCTTCTTCAGCTCAATAGACAAACTCGCATCAACCTTTATCTGGAACAAATAACCCCACGTATACGGAAATGCATATTGCACAGACCATGTCTTCAGGGTGACATGGCACTTCCCAATTTTTTGTTTATTATTGGGCAGCCAACATTAGAGCACTGACGTTTTAGATGTCAGATACAGACAACTCAAACACCCCTAAATGGTTAACCTTGGAACGTACTTCCTGTGGACCCTCCTGCTTACCAGCTTTATTGAACTCCCACTAGCAAAGCCCATCTCTTATTATACCCTTGACCCTGTTGTGACACACTGTGAAAAAATCTGTTGAGGAGATCATTTACTCTCAACAGCCTCTCCCGTTTTGGTCCAGTGACAAAAAAATCATATGTTTCCTCCCTCGGTGTCGGATGGAGCCTTTGATGTGTGGTCCAGAAGTGGGATACATTCATTACAGGAACTATATGTTGACAATGACTTGCATCTTTTGAACAACTAATAGATAGATGTAATATTCCTAGATCCCACTTCTTTAGATATCTACAATTGCGAACATTTTATAGCCTCACATTCCAGCTGCTTCCCCTTATATCCTGGTGTATCTTTGTTACACGCCATCTTCAAGCTGGGGAAAAACTTAAAGCAGATTATAGGCAAGATATATGGCCTTCTCAATCTGTTTAATTTGTCAACTTTAGATTATCTCAAACACAAATGGGAAGAGGATTTAAATGAACAGATCCCAGATCCACTGGTCAAAGTCGAGGCTGTCCAAAATTAGACCGGAGTTAAACCCTACCTGCGATAGATGGAAGCAAGCTCATGCAACTAACTAACTAACTAACCCTAACCCTAACCCTTGCACACATTTTGGACATGTCCAAAACTACACTACTTCTGGCAGTCAATTTTTAATACTCTCTCTAAAATATTAATGGAGCCGATAGATCCATCCCATCTTACTGCTCTATTTGGTGTCACTCTGCAGGCTATGTATTTAAGTAATTCTAAGTCCAATGTGGTGGCCTTTTGTACACTGCTGGCCAGACGTCTGATTCTGTTCAGATGGAAAGACCCTCTTCCTCCTTCATGTTCCCACTGGATTAGAGAGACTATGCAACATCTGAAGCTAGAAAAAATAAGATGCTCTCTCCAAGGGTCTGTTTTGAAATTCTATGCAACCTGGCAGCCTTTCTTGGCTTTTGTGGATCAAATGGAAGCAGAGAATGTAACCCTGTAACACATGTGAACCCCTTACTGGTATTGTCACATATGTTCTCTCTGTCTCTGCTATACTTGTCTATGTGACTGACCTTATCAACAAGTACATAATATGACTGTCTTTAATGTAGTGGTACAGGTCTGGTGGGTGAGTGGGGGGTGGTGGCTAGGGATTAGTTACCGTTTGTATTATGTTTATATATTGTGAAAATCTCAAAAAACAACAAAAAAAACCAACAACTTTTGCTCACTATTCTTGGTTTGTCAAACTGCTGAAGCCCTCTGCTGAACGTTGGATGGATGGTGGATTTGTTCTCAACGTCTTACATGGGAATGCTTCATAATGGGACCTCTAAGTGGCCAGTATGGACAAAAACCTTCTTTTAAATTAAGTTCCAGTCCTTTTCTTTACTTTTTGGGCTTTCAGGAGAGTCCTTTGTAAGGATGATGAACAGACTTTTTAACATTCCACATTTTTCTTCACACTTTGCGTGCAAACCAAGAAAGGGCCGATCGAGTGTATGTTTAGAGTAAAGTGAAGGAGTGGCTGGGCTTTCTGCCATTTTTCTTCAAAAATGGAATCGATGAGAAAATAAGACAAGACATCAAACGTCCTTCTTGAGCAACAGTAAGCCACTATGTTAACAACAAAAAAAGGCATTAATACGTTTGTGGACACAGGTTTGTATTCATCCACCAGAGCGAACACTCTCTGCTGCCACGTCTCTCAAATCACAGCAGTTACAGCGAGAGCATGAAATTGGATAACCAGGCCAGACAGCGATGTGAGCGTGGGTTGTTAGTGAATTATTACCCTTCATCACACACTCAGTGTTTCAGAGCTTTATATTCTGTAGTTTTCAGTTTATTGTCTTCTCATTTAGGAGCAGGTAAGTGGGCAGGAATCAGAGCTCCTTCAGGAACAAAGTTAGTTTCACCACCTGTCCTTTCATTTCATTTCCCATAAGCACCTCTCTGGGGAAGCTGTCAGGGTAAAAAAGGATAACACTTCCCACAATTTCCTGCTGTTATCTCAGCTCAGGTGCATAATTTCAACATTTGAGAGGCGGAGGAAACGGCTGATAGCTTTAACAGACAGCTTAAGTATTCTAAGTCGGCTATAAACCTCCTGCACACTGACACGCACCATTCTCTGAGCACTGCAAACCCTCAAGTTGAATATTTACTTATCACAGACTGCATATAACGCGTGACTGTGACATTATGGTTATCAGATTAGATGAGCTGAATGCTTTTGTATGTAAATCGGGAGTCACAAAGCTGAGAGCTCACGGCAGGCGGCTGATGGTGAAGGTGAAACTGTTCACTGCTTTAGAAGACACAGAAAACAGAATGTGTCAAGAATCAGGTGTTGGACGATTGTGAAGGTGTAGCATCACAGGGACACTAGAAATATAGGCGAGAGTGTCCTCAAATTAAATTGTCGGGATGGTGAAGGTCCAAGCCAAATATACTGGCAATCCATCCATCTCTCTTGCCCTTTTCTGTTTCCCTGTTAAAGGGTTTTTTTCATTTAAAGGCAAGACCTGCAACACCTGGGTGTTAATTAAGATTCAGGTGCTTTGTATGCTCAGCAGCATACCTGCATCGGTCTCTGCCCTGTGACCTATACATGCTGCTCTTCTGAACCCAGTGCTCTCGTCTAAAAACCTCGGGGTGCAGAATTTCCAATGTCTCAGATTGGAGAAACTCCATGACATCAGTGGCGTACAAAGGTCACAGCTGCAACACAATACACAAGGTTTCCTGTGTGCTTCTCATCTTCTATACATGTGCTGTCTCACCCACCGGCACGCCACATACAGTACAGTCAACAACAAAAGGCAGCAGTGGGATGTAGGACTTCTTTGTGAAGAAAACCTGTTCATGGACGGCCCCGATTCAGCCTCTCATCCTCTGCATCAGTACAACAGTCCTTCCATGGAAACATCCTTCTGTCCCTCGTATTTACAGAGAAATAACACCTGACGAACACCTATTTTTCCTATTTTATAATAGAACAACCAGTTATTTGAACACTTATTGCCTGTTGGGCCATCAGTTTGTGTCAGTATATGTTTTTTAATCAGTTTTGTTACATTCGAAGCACCACAGGACCTCTCGCCCCCAGAGTCATGTATAAACTTTTTACTACTTTTCTCCCATTTAAAATGCAAATGCAATAATGTAAACATGACCAACATGTACTGGGGTACAGTAACATCTTTCTTTTAGCGGTCACACAGTAATGTAAGGCTTTACTTATAATATTTCAGTAATATATTATGAGTTATGTCATGTAACGTGTTAGAATCTGCGTCACCGACCAAAGGGAAGTGTTTATTGTTGCTTTATGAATCCAACATGACCGTATTAGACAGATAGATGTTTGTCCTGTCGTGTCATTATAGGCTACATTCTAGCAGGTATTGATCTGTTTGTATGACTGAGCCTACTAGTAAAATCTCATGACATCAGACTGTGATCTGTGTCTGCTTGCTCATCTCCGGACCATTCATCTATATGAAAAGATCCAGGCTGGTTCATTGTTCTATAGAACAGTAATATTGTAACGTAATGTTTTACTTTAAAATGAAGACAACTAATACAATGTAAAATATAGCATTCTAAAATCAAAATAAATATTATAAAATATGTAATGACAGCAGTCCCGTCACTGGTGTTACCGTGGTGACAAAAGTCTATTATCTTCTCATGAAAAACACACTGATGACATCACTTTACTGCCATTGACCTCTTCCCTGAGGAGCTATGAAGACACGACATTTTCACATTTATCTCCAGATGTCATGTGAAGTTTACACTGTAAAAAAAGTAGAATACAAATGAATTGATCTACATGATTTACTGAGTCTTCATGACTGACAACATGTGGTTTGATGCGCTGTAGCAGGTATTTTGCAGAATGCATTTTTCATGGATAGGGTCACTGGTATTACTTTCCTTAGTAACATGCATTAAAAAAAGATAAAGAGTCATTAAGCTTTCATTTAGGCTATGTGTATTTATAGAGTCAGTGAGTTATGGAATATCATGGTCTAAGTTTAAATGTCAATTTTCAAACACCTGCCCTTCTACAAGCAGACGTTTGTGTAGATTGATCCTCTGGTGGATGTGGCTTTAGAGAGGAAACATGTTCAGGTCAGAGGGTCACGGATGTTTAATGCCAGCAGCATGAACGCAGCGAACAAATGAGCTAGTAATTAAATGAGTGAAGGGCAGTTGAATAACCATCAGTGTACATGGGGAGCCTGAAGAAATGAGAAACATGACCATGAAACAGGATGTCATCTTTGCATGTGTGTAAAAACTATTGAGTTTGACCTTTACATTTTAAGATTGAACCTTGAATGTACAACAACAGTATCGCTCTTGAAATTCTTAGTTTATTTTGCAGCAGTAACAAGTTTTGAAAACAACATTCACTTATCATAAGCAAACAGTTGTTTTTCACACATCCAGCCGTTGCCATAGAACCTTATCAGGGATGTGTTGGATGTGTTTCTGTCCAGCGGATGAACACATCTCCAGTTCTCACTCTTCTTCAGCTCTGGTCTCTATAAACTCCTGAGGGAAATGTCTGGCTGCTAAATGCTCCACTATGTTCTCCAGCATGTCTAATGGTGTGTATCTGCTGCTCGGAGCTGTGCAGGTAAGTGAACAGTGGGTTTTTAAACTTGTCCACTGAAAAAAGATGGAAAATGGTGCTATGAAAGGGTGAGAGTGGACCAGAACTGTAAAGTTGTGTCCAGGCGGGCAAACAATGAGCTGGAAATCAATACAAATCCGATGTGAGCTGTAAATTCAGGTGATGATTTGTTGTAGAGCAACACCTTTCACATTGTTCTGACACTGTCAAAAGTCAAGTTCGGCTCTCTAATGTCCAGTCAAGTCAGAGGAAATGCTGCTGTGTTGTCACAGTTTGTGGAGTAAAGTATTCAGTTCATCTCACTGGACAGCGGCTGGATAAGAGCTTAGCCTCACCTCCACGATCCTCGGTGGGTGACTGGTGTAGAGTTACAGTGAAGTATGTGGCCCTCCAGAGGGAGACGTGGGCCGGAGTCTGCAGACAAACTTAACTTAAATCCACTCTCCTGACCTTTGGACCTTTCTTTCAAGGGAATCCATGCAACAACTTACATTAATCATTGGAAACTCTGGGAGAGGATGGCAGTCCTTGCTTCAATTACAAACATCTCATCCTATCTCGTCGTTTAAGAATCTATTTTCTCTCTTCCACACACACACACACACACACACACACACACACACACACACACACACACACACTTGAATTGGATGGTGTTAATTGCCGTGACCTACAATATGGTGTTTGAGTATATTTCGCAGATTATTTTCACAGTATTTATCCTACCAATGAACTTGTGGTGCCTGAATGATGGATCCATCAACAAAGGTGTCTGTTTCTTTAATTTGAAAACAGAATCGCCAAAAAAGTTGTGGACTGCAAGTTTAGTAATTACACATCAAACCATATCTATTGAAGATTTTGAAAGCTTTTCGTCATTAGGCTGAAAACACCTTCTACAACACAAACACCACAGCGTACGTCGTTAGCTCCGGCGGTGACTTAATGCAGTGAGTGGGAATCTGTATACGCAGAGACTGACTGCAGTTCACTCTCCCAGTCAACCTGCATGCTCACTGCAGACTATAGACTCGACTGTATGTTTCACAGTACTTCACACAAATCAGTGGTGTAGTGGGGGAACGCTATTGTCACAAAGAGTACTAAAGGCATGTATGAACACACGTAAGGCTAAAAGTTATCAATATTTTTAGATCATACTGGAAGACATGGCAGGACATATTTCAGTTCCAGCATAAGTGCTGAGGCACTGGCTATATTCATTTTCCTGCCTTCCAGGTGTTGAGTTTTTACTCCATTGACAGTTTTGTCAGAGCAATTTTGTCTTCACATATTGCATTTTTTTGCATAAATTTACCAGGAGTTAGGAGAGCTTGAAAGACAAATCATGTTCTGCGATGAACGTGCACACGCATATTTTCAAGTCTCACACACGCGGCCAGTATTGATGGCGGTAGGTCAGCTGTGGTTGTTGCTCCTGGTAACCGTGTTCGTGACGTGGTAGCACTTTTTTTTTCCGCTAGTTGCATATATTAGCTTTATAGAGCACAAAGTGCACAAGCCTGCTTCTCTTAACTTCTTGCACAAGCAACCAAAAGGCTTACCGTCTTTCCCCATTTCTTCTATCCCTGCCCAGCGCCATTTATTTGTTCATCCTTTATCAATTAGGACGGCATCTTTCCCCGGCTTCATGAGTTACTCGCCATCCTACTCTCCTACGTAACGTCTCTGCACGGATATCTATGCAGCTTAAGACTCGGTTGAAGCACACTTTTCCAAGACCCGCCCCATTCTACTTCAGATTGGCTAATAATGTTAGTTTGAGAGAGAAAGAGTTGTGTTCCTATCATATCATTGGCAGACGAACTCATGAACTCTAAAGTGATATCAAGATGTTTTTTTATTTTTTATATTATTTTCCCGCAGCCAATCGCCGGAAATTCAGCATGGTGCCGGAATACTTTAAGCCCTGTACACCCTCATTAGCACCACTGAGGTGCCCTGGAGCAAAGCCCTCAACCCCGACTGCTCCAGTGGAGCTGCCCAGTGGCCAACACATCAGACTGTGGCTGTACAGGGCCTCCTGCTGTTAATGTGTAACTGTGTGAATGTGATTAGAGCGTTCCTGAAGGAGAGCGCATCGCTCTCAGCAAACCCTCCCAGAATAAATAAAGATGAAAAAAAAAGGCGTGTAAAGTCTCTTCAGCCTTCAATGCAGCCCTGAGGAAAACAGGAACTTCAGCTTACTCATTGAAATTCCATTAAAGCGATCATAGTTGAGATTCTGCATCGCTTTGATACAAGGACATTGCAAAGGAGTATCTTATATGTATGCATAATTCAACTAATAGAGATTTGACTGATAAGACTACGAAGGCAACTTCAATCCTCAAACGAGGCTAAAGAGTCGAGACTAAACTCAGCAGCACCCAGTCACGTTTTATTTACCAGAACCACATTTTCCGGTTTAAGTTTATCTAATTGAACCACTTTTGATCCTGTGGCAAAACCAATTGCCCTTCGGGTACAAATAACCTTGAACTTGACCTTGTAGAACACTCAGTCTTTCTAAGCAGGAGAAATGTGGCAGATTTAGCTACAAGCTCATTTAGTGGGGTGCCAAGGCACTCAGTCATTTCAAATTGATGCAAAAGTTTTGTTTTCTCCTCTAAATTGAAGATAAGGGTCTATAAAACCATTTTGGTCCGAGGGGCAAGAAACCTGATTGAAAGAAAATATTTTTTTGGGCCATTTTCTAAAATGAAAAAAATTGGAATTATGAATTTTTTTAAAAGGTCTTAATTTTCTATGTAATATTATTTTCATTGCTGTTGCAAGTTAGTACTATGTGGAGAATCAACTGTTGCCCAAATATGGAAGTTTTGAAAATTATGGTATGGCAAAACTCTAAGGTGGTTACCAATTTTTGTACCTTTTTAAAATTAATTACCGTAATGTTCAGACTATTGAGCGCACCTGAATACAAGCCGCACCAACTAATTTTAAAAAGAAAAAAAAATTGTAGCCTACATATATAGGCCGCACTTGTCTATAAGCTGCAGGTGTCCACGTTGTAACATGAGATATTTAAATCGAAAGATGGTACACAGAAAGATTTTGACATTTTTAATTAAATAAATGTTTTTTTTCCAAAAAGTGCCTGTGACACGGCAGTAACACAGCTGGTTAAAAAAATAACAAGTGTTTTCCATGATGATGGGGTGTGTGCATGATGCGCAAAATGACTGTTCAAAACACAATGGCCCTCATTTATCAATCTTGCGTGAAAACGGGTGCAGATCTGTGCGCAGAATTGGTCTTACGACAGGACACACGTGTGATTTATGAAAACATTCGTATCTGACCAGTTCCAGCGTACGAATGATCGGGTCTTGATAAATGCGGCGGCTGAATTTGATCGTCATTAACATGTTATGCCCTTAAATATTCCTGGTTCGGAGGCCTCGCCCACTGAGGTCAAACACTGAGAGAAGAAACTCTGGCAAGAAGAGAAACTTTTCCGAGATGGAGATCGGCATCCCGGCAGCGCCGGCACATCAAAGGCTCCATTCACTAATGAAATGTTGTGCAAAACTGAACAGGCCAAAATAATATGGCACACTTTCTCTGCGGTATACAGCAGAGCTCCCCCTGCTGGTCCGAGACGGAGCCACCTGCCCTCCAGCACCCCGAAGCAGCTCCACTGTGACCCGTGTGTGTGTGTGCGCACTGTTGAATCTGCGTTCCTGCTCTGCAGCAGGTTTGCCAGCGGGGTTATTAGGTATTCCGTTAATTAGTTGTCATGTTAGACTATTTACATATTTTATTTTACGAAAAAGTGGTATCAGTAAAAATGTAAAAAATATTCCGTTTTGATCAGTTCTAAATATGTGACTGCTTATGCTTAATGACAGCTGAGGTTTGTTTAATAGTTATTTTCAGCCAGATTTCGCTGTGCTGCACCGCAAATCCACGGACTCAAATTTGCGTACACGATCTAAGACCTGACGTGAGATCTGATCGTAGCTTCAGCTCACGTCCAAATTGATAAATGCTGAAGTTTGCGTGGAAATGGTCGTACGCACGGTTTACTGCCGTACATTCGTTTGATAAATGAGGGCCAATCAAACCATCTGTCTTCTACCTGTCTGTCTTGCTCTTGTGCTTCCAGCTTAGAGCCCCCCCTGGAGGCCGTTAGCCAGTAAAAATCTATAGTCGCATCATTGTTTAGGTGAAGCGTGTGAAAAAAGTAGCAGCTTATAGTCCGGAAATTACGGTATAGCAATAGCTATAGTAACTTTGGAGAATGTCCTGAGTATTTTGAATAAGGGAAGGTGTTTATTATTTGTTCCATTTCACATACAGTTATTTGGTGTGGGCCTAATGTATGTCAAGAATATTTTACAATCTTACATATCATGCCCTTTAGTTAATTCTCTTCTATTGCTCATTTTCCTATTTGCTCTCTTCTACTGCTGAGATAGATTAAGTTCTTTCGTCTGTGTGCCTCATTTGCAAAGTCCATCCAGTCAATGTAAGAAGAGTGAATAAATGCCTGGAGAATACAGTAATTCCATCATGCATTTTTATTAATGCCCCTCAGTGATCACAATTCACTGAACCACTTGGCTCTTTACTTGATAAGTTCTCATGGTACTGTTTAAAGTGACTGCATAAGTTGCAATGAACATGAAAAGTAAGTATTCCCTCTTTTACTGTTACTACGGGAGAGAGAGAAAATCTAACAGGTATTATGAGATGGCTGGGACAACGAAATGGCAGCTATGCATTCTGTGCCAAAAACAAACAAGAGGAATAACTTGTTTGCCCTCTTGCTAATCCAATTGTCAGTCGTAGAGAGGGAGCATGCACAGAAATGATCAGCCTTGCACATCAGAATCCATGAATCAGAATCGTGCTGCCTGGCACAAAACCTGTTGTTAGCTTTACCAGCCAACAACACTTGATAATGCAAATAAACGACATTCTGAAGGATTGCTTCCAGCCACAAGAAGATCCTGCCCGACTGGTGCACCTGTTAATCATAATATATGTATCTTCTGTGGTGATGAAACAAATGCAGCAGACCATTCTTTCCAGAAGGTAGAACTATCCCATCAGATACATGATAAGGCAGTTACACTGGGGGAAGATCGTATTGTGGCTCTCCTTTCAGAGGGAGGTCTTGTCGCTATTGAGGTGAAGCATCATCGCAATTGCTACACATGGTTCAATGTTACAATGCGATTTGTCAAGGAGATATAGCTAGTGAAGTCTTTGAAGTCACGGCAGAAAATGAGCTGCTCCAACTCATACAGGAAGAAATTGCTGGAGGTCGCAACATCTTTGCATTACAAGAGAGAGATTGGAACAACATGAAATCCAGAAGACTATGAACCAGACAGGTCTAAAGAAAACAGTCCTCAAACACGTTCCAGATCTGACAGAAGAGAAAGGTACCCGTGACCAAGTTTTCATCTTTTGGTCAAAAGACTGCTAGGAAGATCATATCAGAAAAGGAAGCACGTACATTACTTAGCATCCACTGTCAGAAAAGCCGTTTTGAATCATCAACACTCCATTCAGGTTTGATGATTCATTTCCCAAAGACTGCGAAGAAACTTGAGTTGTGAGCCTCCGCTTGCAGTGTTCCTGGCCCTCAAACTACATTCGCAAACAAGAAGCAAGAATTGTGTCAGATTGGTGCATACTGGAGACACGGATGTGATTGTAATCCTTCTGAGTAATTTCCATCACATCAAGGCTGTGAATGCGGCTGCAGAAATCTGGATCTCCTTTAAAGCGGGAAAGACAACTAGAATGAATAGAAGACCAGGGATGTGGAGAGAATTCCCAAATGATGCTTTGGATCAACATCTCAAAAGGAGCATCTTCCAAGCAAGCAACTGGATGACAGCCCAACAGTGTTTATCTGTATTTGTGTATTGTGTAAATATCTTGTATGAACATTTCTAATTAATGAATATATTATTAATCAATCAATTAATTGCATTTTTAATTCAGGTCCATGATTCCTGTTCCGAACCCCGCTGATCATGGATGGAAGGAAGAGGATGGCAAGCTGCTTCCCATTTGGACCACGCTGCCCCTCACCAAAGATGTAGTGAATCTAGATTTGAAGTGCAGTTATAAAAGCACTTGTTCGAGTAGGTCTACCAGCTCTCGGTGCAAGTGCGTGAAAAAAAAGCTGAAGTGTGCACGTCTGTGCAAGTACAAGTGTGTGAAATAGCTGGAACAGAGTAATTTCCAGGACTCTGGTGTGTAACTGTAAAGATTATTAGATAGAAAAACCTGTTTTACATCACCAGGCCTATGATTTTCTGTCTTTTTTTGAAGTGATACTGGACAAAATATGGGTTATTATATATATATATAGGTTATGATGATCCTGAATCAATACATACTTATTATGTTCAGATCAGATAATCTGATCAAGAGTTATAACAGCTACCATATTTTATTAAGGCTGGTGGTGGGTTGGGAGCCATCAACTTTCATACATTTTTTGACCGGCCTGTCTGGCCCTTGGACCAAAATTGCTCTACCGACCCTCAGAAACAACTTAGAACTGTAAACTTTTGCATCAATTTGAAATGAAAATGACAAATTGCCTATACACGGAACCCCACTATTTCCATCTGCAGTCCCTTCTGTGCACAATAAGGAGGATTGATTGCCAAAGATGGCTTCCTAGAAAGCACTGTAACGCCCGCCAATGTAATAATGTCGGCAAACATAATAAACCACAAACGTAAAACAAATCTGCAGCATTGAATGTAATAAACCCACAAATGTAAAACATTTTCCACAAACGTAATAGCCGCTGCCTACTACAAGCTAACACGTGATTTCCCACAATTGTAATAACTACTACGCTTTGCAGGGATTTATTACGTTTGTGGGGACGTGAAAATCTTTATTGTAATAACTTCCCACAAATGTAATAATACAGTGAATAATGGTCGTTGTTTGTGTGTTTGCCTATACACCTACTAATGCTACTGACCATGGGTGCAAAATCCAGCTTCTGACTCTCCGCTCTGCTATCACACAACGGATACCTTGACGGACTTTTCCTGAAAGTGCCTGTATTTTAATTTAGAGTAGTTTTTATATAAATGACACAAAAGGAAAATAAAATGCAATATGTTTTACCTATTTCGGCTTCTTTGCGAATTTACTTGTAAGTTAATTACTATATAGTTTTATTATATAGCCTGGTTGGCACCATGGACAAACAAAAACAGCAGTTCCCCCACCATTATTCACTGTATTATTACATTTGTGGGAAGTTATTACAATAAAGATTTTCATGTCCCCACAAAAGTAATAAATCCCTGCAAACGTATTAGTTATTACATTTGTGGGAAATCGTGTGTTACGTTTGTAGTAGGCAGCAGCTATTATGTTTGTGGAAAATGATTTACATTTGTGGGTTTATTACATTAAATGCTGCAGATTCTTATTACTTTTGTGGTTTATTACGTTTGTGGACATTATTACATACGTAACAAAGCACCATACAGATGGCTGAAAACACTTATGCAAATATTAATCGTATTGGAATTGGCAATTTCTCCTGGATTATTAAGATGCTTCAGCCAGCAGGTAGTGATTAAATTAATCTCAGTCCCAACATGTGTGGGCCAGATCTATGATACTGACGAATGAAATCAAATAAACACAGAGAGAAAAGCCAAACTGCCTGGAGACAGCAATAATCAACTGACAAAGTGCACAAAGCAACAAAAGCTAACACATTTTAGCAGCACGTATATTTGTTCAGGGGTCAGTATCAACCAGTTCAGAGCCGCTGCAGCAGAGCGAACACGGAAAAAACGTGATCAACTAATCTGACAATGAAAATGACACTTTCTGTATGATGAAATATGTGATAATGTCTTCCTGAGAACTTCACTGTATTAGCTTCACCAGCACATGTACAGTCCATGTGATGATGACCTCATGTCAGCTTCATATTATCCTCCTACTGCTAAGCAAGCCCGTCTCCCTGATGGGATATTAATGACCTGCAGCGCAGATATATTGTCAGGCGTACAAAAGTGAAAATCTGCCTTGGGCTCACGGAGCTGCACACACGGCCTCACACACGTCTCGTGTCGCTGCATTACTTACACACTGAATAAAAGCTGTGTTCAGCTCCTCGTTTGTGTTCGACAGGAGGCTGTTCGGAGCAGCTATGACCTCACAGACACAGACAGACACACTGTTGGATGGCAAAGAGCAGCATCGATTAGATGAGCATATTGTGTTGGTCAGTTTATCTCGGTGGGGCGCGGATTACTGTCACATGGCCAGACTTTTATTAATGTCAGATGTGTTGAGCCTTTCTTCTTTATCAGTGTCCGTGTGAAACTGAAACTGTCTTAACATTTAATCAACATTTATGATTCTCTATTAAAGATACAATATGTAACATTACCATTTTAAAATTGGAATCACATATCGGTACCAGTGTAAATTATTATTGTTATTGTTAAGATATGAAAACTTAATTTTTTTATCATAACATAATGAAGAAAAAGATGCTTAGCTGCTGTCTACTGTATGCATCGTATATTCACCTCCGCCGAGCAGGTGATGTGTTTACCTGTGTCAGTTTGTTGGAGGGTCGGTTTGTCAGCTACACACAAAAACCTCTGAACAGATTTGTATGAAATTTGGTTGGAAGGCAGAACTGATCCTGCTCACTTTTGGTGCAGATCAAGAAAAGATACAGGATTTTTTTTTTTTTTTAGCATTGTGAGATCTTTTTTTATTAATTTCTCGTGATGACACAAATCGGTGGCATTTAAGCGGCTGGTATGTATGACGGAGATCTATAATTCTTCCACAACACAATGGAGCTTTTGCTTCCATCAAGGAGTCTCGTTCTCTCAGTGTTTGTTAGAGGTCTGGATGTTATCCTGAATTAAAGGGGACTGTTGGGCCTCAGCAGAGGTTTGCACTCTACTGAGTGCCATTCTAGTGATGGGGAGATCATTCAGTGTTGTATAAAGTACCAAAGTATGAGATGGCGTGTTAAAAAATTACCATGGTAAAAGTGAAAGTCACCTAAACAAATAGTACCTGAGTAAACTTAAAAGTGAATTGGAATCAGTGTTTTTAATTTTGTTAACTGATATTAAAAATGTTCATTTAAACTCATCTGGCTCTGATGCAGCAAGTAATCTGAAAAGTAACTGGTAACTAAAGTTATGAAATGAATGTAGTGGAGTGGAAGTATAAAGTACCAGAACATGGAAATAACTACCAGTATAGTGCAAGAACCTCGAATATGTTCTTAAGTGCAGTACTTGAGTAAATGTACTTAGTTACATTCCATCACTATGTAAGTTATTATTCATTATAAACTAAACAATAGGCCTCAGTCTGACATTATACAAAGCATAAAATGGGCAGATGTTTTGTTAAATGAGTTTCTACCAAACTGCTGGATAGGCTGTACAGAACATCATGGCTCTACACAACGTGTCCAGCAGAGTTCAGTCTCAGTACTGTTCACCTGTGAGCTCTGGACATGAGAAAAGAATAAAGTGTGGGACAATAGTTTTACATTAGTTAGGCGACACCACTAATTCCAGAGAGCGTTCATCTCCTCTCAATAAAACATTCACAACAAAACCAAAGTTTCCTACAACCAGCCTGACAAAGAATCATGTCATTTATATTTTCTTTTACAGGAAAAGTCAAATATTGTTCCTGACTAAAAGCGTGAAAAAAGTTAAAGCTGTCATTTTAAAGGGAACTGATGATATTTTTAGTTTCATGTGTGATCTCATCTTTAACTGATTCAACACGACACTGATAGCTTTCACAGAGCTTCCTCAGCTCGTGTCTGTAACGGCGCCCACAGACAGTGGACTCGCTAAAAAGATACTCAACAGGTTTCAAACAAAAAATATGTTTATCTCCTCATGTATATATAATCTGAACAAACCTCTGATGGTGAAGAATGTGTTTTGCTGAATGAAGTAAACCATTGTCATAAGAAATTACTCACTTATTTACAATTGAGTTTGTTTGATGATCCGATCAGATCAGATGAGACGTGCACACAAACGTCTCTGTAGACGCACACACAGGATTAGGCAGCGCCTCATTAATCACCACCGGCTAAAATCTGATGTGTTGAGAATCATTAACACCTTTGTCAGAGCAGGTGTTACCACCTGACGGAGCTGGATGTGTGAGGCAGCAGGTCGTGTGTCAGGAAGCTCACTTTTTATACGCCCGCTCTGTACTGAGAAGAGAACTGAGGCGTTAGTCAGTCGTACGTTTCAAGAAATTCACTTTATTTCATCATCAGTTTGTGGAATTTAATGTACTATTCTGGAGCACGACATTGTTTCGGTCTGCTTTTTCTTTGACTTGCTAATGAAGACAAAGGGATTCGCAGGATTTGTATCAAACTCTTGACAGGAGAAAAACACGTGAATTTTTTACATGCCCACGTGTGGAATAAGACACATTTTGCTGCTGTCTGACGTCTGTCTGTTGTTATGACTGAAAGCATCTGATCGACTCATTGAAGCAAAATACATCTATTACCTGAGATGAAGAGCCACACATAGAGCTCATCCCTGGCTGTGCTGTCCATTTATTTCTTCTGCATTTGTGCACATTTTCTGAAAGCTTACAGATACACACCAACAGAGCATCACCTCCTGTAGTGGTGGGGGGCAGCGTAGCAGTGTAGCCAATAGCTCAAACGAGACACGACCACAGGACAAGAGGAAGACGTTTCTAGAAACGGCAGAACTTTATTGAAGAGATGTTTTGTCCAAGGACATCACGTTGAGTCTGGACACAGCGGTGGAGGCAGAGCCTCATTTGATCCTGTGAAAGTGGCTCAGTGAAACCAAGAAGCTCGAATTCATGAGGATGAAAGACCCGTCTCATCCGTGATGTGGGGTCCACAGAGCGTGCACACTACAGACCAACGAACTTGAATGGGGATAAAATAATTCAATCGTGCGGCTCCTTCCGAACGGATCAAATTCCGACGGTGGAACGAGTCATTTCCTGTCCAACACTTTCCACATGCGTCTTTCACGATGGGAAAAAGTCTTCTTGTCCTGCTGTGGATCAGGGGACGTTTGCTCTTAAATTGCCCCCCCGGTGATAAATTGATTGAATTGAACTGACCACTTTGCCAGCTGTGCTTCCCATCTGGCCCAGTGGTGGTATTGAAGTGAAAAATTCCCCTGCGGCCCAAAAAGCATTTACAACACAATAAAAGAGTCGTCTGTAAAACTGTTGACAGGACATCCAGAACTGCAAACAAACCCGATCATGTCTCTTTCTATGATGAATTTTTGATCAATAGAGGTTTTTTATTTGTAAAACTTCATCCAAGCTGAGAAAAGCGATCTCGTCTCATCTTGTATTATTGTTAGCGACGCTCTCAAAAAGACAACAAATAGCCTTGTGTTTTCAACAGCTAGTAACAACTACCAACCACACGGGACAGATGTGAGTCTACTGATTTATGAAGTCTAAAATGGACGAGACAGCAGAGAGAAATTCTCCCTTCATTTGCCCTTGGAGATTTCGTGCCCAGTGGCAAACACAATAGCATAGAGAAAGTGAGGTAAGTGGGGAATCAATCCAAACTCTGACAGTGACATTATTCTTCAGCCATTACATCGTACAGTAATGACAGGCAGACATAAAAAAAATAAGCTTGCTGCGAGGACCATTAACACTGAAAAACAACAACAACAACAACAACAACAATGCTAAACCATCAACGGGAGCAAAACACATGGAGCCTGTTCTAAACACATCAGATACCAGCTTGATTTCCTGTCAGCAGAAACTTTTGTTACACAATGTGACAGAATCCAGCTCCATCAAAAGATGGAAATGTTGAGCCATGCATGTGTCCCGAACTATAATTTTCTGCTGTGAATAGCTGCTTTGATTGCAAAAGTCTTTCAACCCCGTAGTTCGAAAAAAAGAAGTTCTGTCTTGTATTCTGCATGCCTGTTTGACAAAGAAGACCTTTGAGGCTACTGTAGTCAGCCTTTCCACTGGTCTTGTGATGTGGCATCATTAGAGGAAGAGCTGGCGGGATGTCGGTGCTGCTGCTGACAGCCGAGTGTGGAAAAGGGCTGCATGTGGTGTAAAGAGCTGATACAACCACACGGGTTAAAACTGAATACAAATAAGAAGTTAGACTCGCCTGTTGTGCCGATGTTTTCCAATGATGGCTATTTCAACATATAGATAAAAACCTTCAAATCCAGATGTTGAACGTGTTATCTACATTTGAAACAGTCTGTCCACAATGAAAGAATAATACAAATGAGTTAAACCTCCATATGATGTTCCTACAGTGCTGCATTACAGGGGAGACTGTTGTTGTTTTAACCATTTTTCCGCCTGATAACCTTCGATTTGAAATACAGTTTCCAGTGAGGATCAGCACAGGTGAGCCCAGATCTTTACTGGAGCGCAGCGCTGCGATTGACTTCTAAATGTTTTGGGAAGCTGTGTTTGTTTTGGCCATCTGCAGTGCACTCAGTAGGTTTAGAGCTGCCGGATGGAGCAGGATGGATGTCTTGTTTCTAATATTAAATCATCACAATTTTTTGAATTGGTTGTTCTGCTACGTTGTCAGACTTTGACAATGTAATCTAGCGATTTGCCAGTGTTTTGCGAGCGTTTAGTGACACTGCCTGCATTTACATATTTATGATCCATGTGAGAAACGATCAGCCGCAGACCGCTGTGTGAGACTAAATCTCTCCAGTTTGGAGCCAGACGTTATGACACTGATTTCTCCATTCTCCCATTAAGATGGCAACAGAGACAGTGATGAGTGAGTGGGCGAAGCTATTCTGCCAGACTGTCATCTAATGAGGCAATAAATTATAATACACTGTACTGCTGAAGTAGGCTGTTGGGAACGTTAGGTGCTCTGTGAGTAGGGATGGAATCGAGTACCGGTTCTTCTTCAACCTGGGCTGGACCCCAGGTTAGGAACCACTGCCCTCGGCTATGGGTACCTGCACTTTACTTTGAGAAGTAGCTCACCTACTTTTAGGTTTGTTCTGAGGTTGCTACACATAATTTGTGTATACTCTGTGCTGTGTCTTCTGATATTCCTTCATCCAACTCCAAAACTAAAACCTAAATTAATCTTCTATTTCTACTGACACATGGAGCCTAACATTCAGATTATAATCAGTTTAAATGTTCAAAACAGAATAAAAATGCTCCATATTTACACCTCAATCAGAATAAACACGCTCAGATTATTTTCTGGTCGACTGCGGAGAGATGTTATTTAATACAAACTCTAAGAGAACTTAACACAGACGGAGACAGATCTCCTTCAGGACAGGGAGCTGATCAAACACGCCAAAAGAGATGAAAGAAATCGGACGAGGAAGAGGAATGACGTGACATCACCTCTGCACATGTCACACAGCCGTTCTGAAATCTTCAATCTGAGTGATTTCATCAGAATGAAGACATACTGTCCATATAGATACTATAAATACTGTACATAGATACTGTGAGAGGAAACAGGAATCTGTTCCTATTTAATTCAACACAAGCCTCCAGGGTCTTCAACCACCGATTTCTTATATTCTTATTTGACTGTTGCTCAGAGGCGTCTTTGTCCCCTTCTGCTCTACATGTTTACAGTGAGTCATTCTCCATGTAGACAACATTACTTTTTCTGAAACCCATCCTTAAACATAACCTCTGTTTGTACACAAGACAATTACAACCTTAAAAGCATGAAAGACTATTCAAGAATACAGAGTAGGCTCATCCACTCAACCATCCGACTGCACTAAATCAAGCCCATGTGGCCTCTGAACGCTGGAGGCTGAATGGTGAAGAGACTTTAGCATTTAGAGTCTTTTCTAGTCTACCGATCACCCAAAGTGCCTTACAGCACAAGCCACAGTCAATCTGTGGGTCCACTGACCTTCCTACAGGTGGATGACCAGCTCTTCCTCCTGGCCACAGCTGAACGGTGAAGGAAGTCAGACAATCCAAACACAGATCTCAGACTATTTCCTGGCTTTTGGTAAAAATAAACAACTACGACGCAGAGCCCTCGTTACCTCGTGAAAACAAACGACAGACGGGCCACCCACAGGTGAGCCCCATTTAAACAAGTCCACATGTGGGAGGTTTGATGCAACATGTCATCATCACCATCATCATCATGCTGATGACACAACTGGCACTTTAAAGTGAAACTCTCGCCAAAAAGCAACCAAGGCTTTATTTGTGAATGCATATGAGTCAAACCTTCGTGTAAAAGCATAATTACGAGGAAAGAGGCACTTTTAAGACTTACCCAATAGAGATTTTGATGCTAGTGTTAAAGTGCCCCTGCACTCCATTGAAAAATAGCTTGCCTGAAAACGAAACTACGGTAAATCTTAAAGTGCCTCTTTTGTCGTAATTATGCTTTTACACAAAGGTTTGACTCATATTCAATCACAAATAAAGCCTTGGTTGCTTTTTGGCGAGAGTTTCACTTTAAACAACAGACGCCTGCACAGAAATCCACAAACGACGTAGAGCCGCTCCGTGAGGGTGAACTCTAACACAACTATTCAGTACATGCGGTGCAGTTAAACATCACATTTTACAGATTAAACTGGAGTCTTAATGCTCTGAGATGTTTATCAGTGGGTGAATTTGCCGTCTCACAGTTTGTGTCTGGTGAAGTGAGGAGTGCGCTTCAGATATTCTGTAAGCCAGTGACTCATGAAACCAAGCTGAAGTGAAAGGACAACCAGTGAAGCATCCAGACCCTAAAACGGCACTGTGTGTTGTGTTCAAAGTCAGAAAATCAGATAATACGTCCACACAGTTTATTTGTTGTATCAAATGTCACGGTACCTTCTACATCGTCATAAAACAGATGATAACAGAACTGATTTATTGTCCGTGATTTATTTTAATGCTCCAGTTCAGTTGTTTGTTTCACCATCATTCATTCTTCTCACAGAACAACCACAAACTCTAGAAGGCTCCCAGTATTACAGATGGAGATTCACATTCATCACACAGGACCACCGTTCAGATATCGATCTTTCCGTATGAGACTTGACCGAGAGCAGAAACGTTTGGGATCGGAAGTACAGATATTTCCATATCGATCTGTGCACCATGACCACTGATCCGTTTCCTTTACCTGTTTATCCCGTTCAAGGTCACTGGGGACTGAATCTAAAGGCTGCAGCTCAGCTGATCTGCACGCTGCAGGATTCTCATCTCAAACACTTGGAGAACATCCAAACTCTTTCATGCTGCGAGGCAACACCGCTAACATAAGAGCTACTGTCTCGGCCTTTATGTAAACCAGAAGATGTTTGCTCTGTATCTGAGGTTCAAACTCACATTTACTATTTAAGAAGAGACTTCAGTTCACTCGTATCCTTGCTGCTATAAATTGGCTCAACACTGACACATAATGTAAAGCCAAGATATCATAAGACTGTTAACTAACATGTGCTCCGATTGGCATCAACTCCAACAGAAAAAATCACTGTATGGAAATCATTTCTAGAATATAAATATATTTATTAATAAATCCCCTGACTCTTCCGATTATGTGACGACCAGGTGATGTTGGTATGCGTCTTGAATAAAGCTGAGCTGCTGTCTGGATTGTGCTTGTTGATGCTGGAAAGTTCAGAGACATTCAGCGAGAGATGCTGCCAGCAGCAAAAAATACAAAAGTGTCCAGCTTCACAACAGGAATGTTTTTAAGTGAACCAGCAGCCCGAGGCACTCTGTCCTCAGGCGCTCCTGCAGTCATGGTGATCACAGAGAAATGCTCAGTTTGTACTTTATTCTCTTAGTTCTACTCTTCAGAGAAAAATGGAGGAACCTGAACAATACAGTCCAACCAAATATTATGTCTATGTAATGCAAAACGGAAAAAGGTGTATTTAAAGAGTGGTGATGTTTCGTTTGCGTCTTGACTCACTCACCAGAGGGGGCGCTCTCGCACTCCTGAAGGTTACACTTCTGGATGCTCTCCGGCTGTGGCTGATGGTCACATTGAGCCTGGTCCACTTCTTCCTCCGTCTCAGCCTTTGTGTTCACACATTTGATGAGACGATGCTGCACTCCGCCCCCACAGGATGCTGAACACTGCAGAGAGAACAACACACCTCCATGGGCTGGCACTTGTTGCTGCAAAAATGCCTTTTTCGTCATGATTTCAAATACTTCATGGTTGTTAAAAATTAACAATGTCATTGTATCCTCGTTATGATGATATTGGCACTCTCCTCTCCTCTCCTCTCCTCCAGTTACTGTGAATGATGCGGACAGGGCACTGAATTCATTAGCTTCATCATGCAGTGAATGACAACTGATGGCCAAAACCAAATGTCATTCCAGCTTATTACAACAGGACTAACACTATGGTTTTGGGTTTGCCTCACACATACAATTAATCAAAGCACATTAAACACATTGAATACAACTAAGACACTTTGAGACATGAGCAATGCAGCACTAACTGGATATTAGTCTCAATGTTTGTGCAAATTTAGACTCATTGCAATCAGCTTTTGTAACATTACACTATGCTCACGTCTGCATGTGTTTAAGGATGAACAATAAATAAAAGGTAGAAATAAATGACGCCGTGGACACGTCTGATGCACTGCAGAAGTCACTGCAGGTTTAAATTGCCTCCATTAAAAGATCAATCTCTGTGTGCAGGAGGCATGTGTGAGAAATAACGTTCCATTAATAATCAGAATAAAAGCCCAGAATACAAACGCCTCATGTAATCACTTCAATCAGAATCTGATCCCATCCCTCAAAATCTACATACATTTTCAAACCTTTGATAATCTGTTTAATGGGAAAATATAAGCGCCTGACAACCACGTAAATGCTTCATCAGATTCCTTTTGTCTGGTTGGAATAAATGTATTCCGTGCACTTTCGCCTCACATGGGGTTAATATCATGTGACGTTACTACAGAAACATGATGGAAACCATCGAACTCCTCAGCAGTCGAAGGACTCAAAACAGCGACTTTTTCCAGCGAGCGTTTGACCAGACGAACACACGGCTCATAAGTAATAATGTGGATTCTGTGAGATAGAAATACAACCCACAGTTTAGTAATATACCATTGTCTGAACGCTCTTTTTGTGATGAGTAGTTCTTATCGTTTTCTTTGGAGCAGAAATAAAAACACAGCCGACATCATAAAGAAACATGACGATAACTTCCAAGGATTTGAGCCAGTATGTTATCATGTGGCTGCATCAGGGACCTTTAATGAAGGAGATCCATTATTCACATTTATCCAGCACCTGGTGTCGAGCCACTGACTCACTGTGGCACGTGTATAAACACAACAGGATGTGCTGGACTTCCTCTTCAGCCAATCAATTGGAAGGGTCGATGCTAATTCTAGACTCAAAAGGCAAATAATAGAAGTGCTGCGGTGACACAAATTAGCGTCTACACCTCCTGACACACACCTAATTACCCCGAGGTCGACTGTTCTTTTCCGTTGCTATGTCACATTCTTTCCACGCTTATCCTCTCATCACTCCCAGTCTCTGTGCGTCTCTCTTCTCCCCATCAGTTGTCATATGTTAACCATTTCATTATGTTCACCCTGATGCTGTATCACTGTCTTTGCAGTGATGCTCCCCCTCGTACCCGTCCATCGATCACCAGGACCTCACAGACATAATATGTCATAATATGTCACTTCCATAACCCAACCTCCTCCTTCACCCCATCATTACATGTAATATTTCTGGGCCGGTACCGGCCTTCACACAGAATATCCTGTATAAACACAAAATAATCAATAAAGTGAAGTGACCTTGTGTATGTCGGTTTTCTTATGTTTACTGACAGGATAAAATGTTAGATCTACTGAAGAGTGTCGATGCCAAGTGCTCTCACTCAGCATGTGCTGTTGATCCTGTGACCGTGAACAGGATTGTAAGAGTTTTATGAAATTAATTGTGCGAAAGGACATTATGAATTATTTAGTGATTTAAATGCAGCCCCTGAACATGATGTGACATCACTTATCTTCCAGCTCATGAAACCACATCCAGTTTAAATTAATGACAGAGAATCCTTATGTACTGCAAGTGGTCCATGAATCATACATGAAACTTCTCCTCTTATCAGCTGTGTGTGTTTGTGTGTGTGTCTGTGTGTGTACCTGTCCCCATGATCCAGTAAGCCACTGAGCACAAGGCTGGATATTACATGACTGGATGTTGCTGGGCTGAAGGTCCCTGTTGCATCGCTCCTCCTCCGGACAGGTAACTATGCGCTGCTGCTCGCCTCCTCCACACACCTCAGAGCACTGAACAACACACAGAAACACACACACACACACACACACACACACACACACACACACACACACACACACACACACACACACACACACACACGCACGATCTATGAATTTATGTGACTTGTTCTCAGCAATAAGTTGTGTAGCAGTAGAAAACAGCTAAGAGACCTCAGATGGTTGTTTTCTAAATGTTTCAGATGTATTTTTCTGAACATTACAAGACGCCGGTAGTTGTCGGTTAATTTTGGTGCCACACAAACATCAAGCTCCTGAGGCATCATACAGAAAATCCATACAATGTGACATTTAATCTTTCTTGTTACATCATTGCTGGTTTATTCAGCTGAAAGGACAGATTGTTCTCCAATCTCCCACTTGTTCGTGAGTTCATATAGTTGTGGGAAGCTGTGAAGACTGCGTGACAGCAAGCTTTTCACTGCCACTGTCACCAAATCCATCCGTTATTCCAGTGATCCCCAGCCATCGGGCTGCGGACCGGTACCGGTCTGTGGGTTGTTTGGTGCCGGGCCGCAGAGAAAGAATAAATAAGTCATTCTATTTCCATTATATTGACGATCACACTCTGTAAGTTATTTTACTTTGAAAAACGGATTTTATTTTAATAACATCTGTCTGTTTCTCTTGGCGCGCTAGACACGTACCTGTTTCAGTCATGTTATACCCAAAATAATAAGCCCTCAAGCCAGCTAAAATGAGTGAAAAACAAACGTCTTCGGAGAGCTACTTTGCGAAGGAAAAAGGAGAAGGCCCAATGATGAGACAAGAAGAGCCTGCAACTGCCAAGAAAAAGGAAGCTACATGTAGGGATCTGCACCAAAAGTTAATTGGGTCTGTTCTGGGCCAAGACCCGTCCTCCATCTAAGTTTCTTGGAAATCTGTTCAGAAGTTTTTGTGTAATGCTGCTGACAAAACCAGCCAAACTAACACACAAACAGACACGGGTGAAAAACAACTGCTTGTCAGAGGTAAAAACGCCCAGAACACTTCAACTTTCTTGCTTCTATTTGTTTGTGCGTCTGTTTGTGCAGCGTTCATCCTGCTGTGTGAAGCGTCCTTGGGTCTTGTAAAAAACACATATAAGTCCAAGCTGTTATCATTATCATTATTCGGCACATTGATTTTCATTCAGCACTGCGATGAACAGAAGCAATAACAACCTGGTAAACAGGAAGAAATGCATTCAGAAATCTATTCATTATAAAACATACAGACTGATATGCTTTGACAAATGTGAGCAGTAATCTGCACTGACAGGTGTCGACCTCAACACTACTTCAATTTAGAATACAAAGAGCAAGCTTTGACGGGAATTTCTACTGTGCAGAAAATATTGATTTAAAAATGGGAGGACGGTGAAAGTGACTTAAATGGAGCTTTTTTTTTTACAAATACAAATATCGATTCAGAACTATGTTTCCATCCATTTAATCCTATTCAGAAAGCAGAGAAGACACCAGTGCATTTTCCACAGTCCCTCTCATTATTTTGTGAATGACTCACCTGACCCCAGGAGGAGGTGTACCAGTCGAGACACGGCTGAAGGTTACAGGGCATCTGGCTTTGTGGCCTGGAGGACATGGCCCTGCAGTGGAAAGGTCGCAGTTGCCTCTGATCCCTCATGTCAAAACATTGGACCTCTCGTGATTTGACCCCACCTTCACAATTCTTGGAGCACTGGGAGAAGACATGACATGATTGATATTCAAACAGCATGAGCTACGACTTTGTGGTGAGTCTACAGGGACTGGTCAGGCTGTGTGGTTTTCACATTTAGATGAACATAATTCCCATGCTAAACATTAAACACATGCTAAAAACAGTACGGCTGTTGAGTAACCCGGCAAGCAGGTATGCCAGGAGAGGTGGTGTGACATTATAACGACTTGTTATGTGTGCGACCCGCAACCGAGGGGATTTCAAAAGCAACTAGCAGCAGTTAGCAGCTAAATGAAACAAGAACAGCAACTGAAAATGCCAGAAAAATCAGAAACGGGGATGGTAAATGATTATCATCACTGCGTTATGCTCTTGTTATTACCAAGAAAGCGTACATGAAACATCGATCTGGACACAGACGGTGTTGTGTAACAAGTTGCCACCTATTTTGCTTGCGAAACGATATGATGAACGGTTTTTATTACAATAGGGTTGTGCAATCTCTATGAAAGAAGGACTGAAGTTAGGGGAGGGAAGTCGTCACAGTTTATCCTCTGTGGAAGAAGAGTGTCTGTGCCAAATTTCACAGCAATCCATTTGACGGATTCTGAGATATTTCAGTCTGGATCAAAGTCGTGGACTGACCGACATTGCTACATACTAGGGAGAGATGGCAGACAAAACATATTCATACAAAAGTTAGTGTCATAATGGGATTCTAAAAAAACACCTTTTTCAGTGTACGTGCACAAAACCCAGCAATTTTTCAGGGCAAAAAACACTGACTGTGGGAGTACAATATCACAGGTGGACTCACCTTACTCCATTCCTCAACTTTCCACGTGGAGCAGGGGCGAAGGTAACATCGCTGGGCCGGCGCGGGCCTCTTGGCAGGATTACAGTCAGAGTCTGATCCAGAACTGCAAGCCAAAGTCCTCCAGATGGCCCCCAGACCACAGCTGGTGGAGCACTGCCAACCACACGAGAATACTACTTACAAATTGCGATTTGAGGATTAGATGCACAAACATGATGTGCAGCTCTATGACTTGTGTTAATTGTGGTCAGGCTTGGAGCATTTTCATGTAAATAAATGCAAATTCCCCAAATCTCTTGTACAGCACAGCAGGGGTGCGAGTGGAAGCATCCGTCTGTTAAAATGTGTAAAAAAAAAAGAGCTTTGTGTAAACTGGCATTAGCTGCGTTAGCTCCAGGTCCAATGGTGTCTCCAAAGAACAAGGTTTACTGTGTGCACGAACCAAAACTAGATGTTGTGCCTGCAAATAATGAGAAATAAAAAAACATGATTTGTCCTGCAGTGAAACACCAGAATGTGTGATTAATGCAGACTCACAGCGCTCCAGTTGCTGGCAACCCAGTATGCAGCTGTGGCGACTTGTGTGGAGGCTGAAGTTTGGACAGATGTCGGCACCGGAACTGGCCACAGAGCAGGTGGATGTGTTGGTAAAATTGGCACAGCGGATGCCTGCGAGTCCATGTGCGGTGCTGCTGTTGTGCTGTGACGACCAGCAGCAGGATCACTGTCACTGCTGCTCCTCAGCATCGTGGGAACGACTATTTCATTGTAGTCAAAATCAGCTGAATCCAAGGACGGAGCGCGGGAAGTGGGATCGGTTCCAGTTCTGTCAGTGAAGACGGGATCTGACGGCAGGACACCAGCAGGAGGAGGCTGCGTGGCTCCTTCCAGGTTCGTAGGAGGTATCACTTCTGTTCCAGTTAGCGAGTCATCAGACGGCTGAGGGTCACCTGAGGTTGGCAGAGAGGGAACAGGGAGAGGAGTGGATTTCTGAGGGGCAGGGAGTGAGGTTGCACTGAGGTCAACGTCAGTATCCCACAATTTCTGATTAGTGTTGTACACTGTGTTAAAATCAGTCGGATCCATGTCCGCATCCTCCAATGTGAACGCAAACACTGTCGACTGACTCGTTGTGTGAGGTATTTCTGATGCACTCTCGCCCACTGACGTCAGCTCTGGTTTCTCTGCACCTTCTTGCTCTGAGGAGATATCTGTCCCTGCTGTGCTTTTGTCGTTGTAGCTGTGCTCATAATCATCATGTCCCTCTGTCTCCTGAGCACTCACTGTTGTAGCAACAACAGCATGAATAGTGGTTTGATTTCCAGGAGCCTGTTGTGGAGTCACAGTGGCATCCTCAGTAAGATCTTCCTCCTCACTGAAACTGCCATAGTTATTTTCATCCTCATCCCCATTTTGCCCCAATTTCACATCCTGTGTAGGCTCCTTTGTAGTGACAACCAGACTAGGCATTGTGCTAATGTCATGCCTCTCTTTTAGTGGTGGTGAATGCGGAGTTGTATGCAGTGATGGGGAGAGAGTGGTCGACACAGGCAGAAGGTAATCCTCTGAAAGGAAGTCATCGTCACTGTCCTCCATATTGTCCAGGTTTGGGTTCACTGGCTCTTCAACAGTGGCCTTTGAAATGACAGAAGTAGCTGAGGGAGCTTTAGTAGTTTCCATGTTTTCTGTAACACTGTGTGTTGGCTCGGCCTCCTGTTGGCTGTCGAATGAGTGACTCTCCCCTGACTCTGTGTCATCACTCTCAAAGTCATCCGACAGGTCTTCATGGAAGTTAATAAAGTTATAGTCATAGTAAAAATCATCAACTTGAACGTTGTTTTCCGAAGAGCGATCGATATTTTCTATGTTATTGTGATAGTCAAAATCTCCCTCAACAATGTTATTAAGGTCGTTGTGGTTTCTCGGCTGGGCTCTGGTGGTGCTGAACTTGGGAGGAGGTTTGACTTCAGGTATGGAGTTGATCTCATTGAGCACCTCTTTGCTTGACCAGCCACTTCCTGACCAGTCGATGCCGAAATTATCCACAACTTGTGGACAGTCCTGGACGTAGCAGGCGGCGACAGCGAGGGGCTTCTTCTGGGGCTCACAGTCCACGCCTGTGTTTCTGGAGCAGGTCACGTTACGGCGACGGACTCCACTTCCACAAGTTTGCGAACACTGCACAGAAAAAAGATTCAATATCTGATCATGAGTGGGCCCAACTTGTGCTTTTACAATTCCCTTAAAATTGATGGTATAATTACAATAGAAAGCACATTTTCAATAAATTAGCAAAATTGAATTGAATAATTTCGAGCCCAAGCTGCTTTTGTAAGCAAATCCTAATCCTACTGAGAGGAAAAAGGCTGATCATCCTCTTGACTGTGATTCTCCTCGTGGTCACGACCACAGGTTCATGTACTGTACCGACTATGAACTGTCAGTTTATTATCATTTTTAACTTTCATCATACAGACCACACAAAACGACAAGTACAAACCAACTACCAAACACACTCCACATTCAAACAACCACAGAAACCGGAGCAGACAGACATATACACACTGAGGGTTCAGCCTGAACAAAACATACGACAAACAATGTGCCATCTGGATATCACACAGCAGGACCTCCACTAAGACCCACTGTGTGCCACTTTAAACTCCACTTTTGTATTGTGAAGAAAGTCTTGTGACACATTCTGTTGCTGTTCAAATGAAGAGATACACGACACAAGAACTGGAGGATAACGACGATCTCCCAGACAGCCAATTAATTTAACTAACCTTTTTCAGAAAATGTTTAAAATAGCCCTTCAGAATGCCTGGTGACAATTTGCATTTTAATTTCCTATTAAATCAGCACAATTTCCCCCAAACCAGGACCTAATTTTCCAACTCAGACTCACCTTTGACCAGCTGCCAGGGCTCCAGTCAGCGGGGCAGGGGATGTGTGTGTTGCAGGAGGATACTGACTCAGGTCTGGGCATGTGTTCACACTCGCCTGGCTGCAGGGCTTTCTGCTCATCAGCACTCACTGCCTGGATGCAGAGCACCGTCCTTTTAGTCTGCCCAGAGCTCCCACAGCTCGCAGAGCATTTCTGCCACTCTCCGAGCCACCAGCTGCACAAAGAGACACAGAAAGATGCAAAAGTTCATAATTTAATTGTCCACTTGTGTTGGAAAATTACAATATTATATAGCTGTGGAAATGCAGAGGACTCACACACACAGATTTGGGTGGCTGTGATAAAAATTGCCATTTGCCATTTTGTAGAACCTCAAGCTACACTTTGGTGCAACTCAATGTTCTGGGAGGACAAACGTCTGAGGAGCGGTGACTCACCTGTCACCTCTCATGTGAAGATGTTGTGCTTTCAAAATTACCTCAATTTGTTCAAGTCTAAGAAACGTTCAAAAGAAGTGGCACCTGAATGAAGCTTTGGGGCAGACAACACATTTTATTCTCCAGAAAAAATGTTCTTGTCCTTAAGAGTGCGTCCTAGAAGTTCCATACACAATGTTCCTGTTAATGCTTTGAAATAGCACTTTCAAACAGGTTTGGTAACCTGGGAGCACGACAGCAGCCAGTTCACGTTTCCTTGCACGCTCTACTCGTGCATACTGCATGTATTAAAACATACATAAAACAGAATGCAATCATTTGACAGCAGTTGTGCAAAGTGTTCCTAAGCCCATGTAGTGACATCCTTTATACAATCCAGTGTTTCACAGCGTGGTGAACCTCCCCTCGCCCTTGTGAACGACTGAGGATGCTCCTGTCACGCCCAATCATGATACTGTCACCTGTTACCACTGAACCTGTTCACCAGCTCTCCCAGTCTTTTGTTGCGCCTGTTCACATATTACAAAAATCAGTGAAGTTGAATAATTGAAATTAAATAATTGTTTTGCCTTTGTGAAGTTTTCAATTGAGTATCTTTCATGTAGTATTAGCAAATGATCACAATCTGTTTGATTCATGTTTGACACAGCATCCCACTCTTTTTTGGAATCATAATTATACAGAAATATGATTATTATCATTATAGTTTTTGGAATTTGCAATTATCTCTTCTCACTCTCCACACATGCTGGATCTCTCCACATATTTACATTTTGCTCACTGTCTGTGTACATTCATGTTATATACACCCTCTTAGTGTAAAAATACCTTTTCTAATATTGTGGTGTGTAAACATCACTGGTCACTCTGTGACGCCTCCTTATGGTGCCATGATAAATCACTTTTGAAGATAAAACTTCAACATTTTCAAAGCAGTTTCTCGCTATATTCGGACTATGCAGTTCCACAGGGCCCCCAAAGCTACCAGGGGCTCCATACTGAAATCAAACTGATGTGGTCGCACTGTGAAACAGACAGCTGACTGAACAACCGTGCGTCTATCAGCAGTGTGGAGAACACCTTGCTGCAGCTGCTCAGTTGTTCAACCACAAATGAAAAAGAGTCTAATTCAAAGGAGAACCCTTTCATTAAATTATCAGCGGGTCTAAATAAATCAGTAGATGAGAGTTTATTTTTGAACTCTCTGAATCCTTGAAAACATTCTGATCAAATCCCTCATGGAGGCTGTAAGTCCTGCTGCAGTGAGACTCTGATGAAGCAGATAAAGACTGAGGTACTGTTCAATACAATACAGTCATTGTGTTCCAGCCTGTTCTCCCACATTAACGTTTAGTGATCTTAATCTATTTATTTCTATTGTAAACAACCATCACAACACAAGTTTAAAGAAAACTTAACTTACATGAGCAGTTCTCGTGGCTTTTAATTAGAATACATTAAAGCCTATATGGTCAATTGGTTGAAGCCTGCTCATTACATTACGCCCTTATGTAAAAATAAATATATTCATTAAAAGGGTTTGGATCCCCACCACCTCCACAGTCACCAAATAGGGGTCCAGACAGCATTTTCCCAGTAAAAGCTAATAAACAGCAGTGGTAGACTGTATTAAAGTGTGATGGCACCTGGCCTTCATATACAGGTATAAACACATATTATTCTGTTATGATAATGAAATCACAATTTCAATAACACTTCTGGTGAACAAAATTCTGAAGCTGTGACTCCAGCTGTTATTTAACTTCAGGTGCGGCTGATTGGATTCTTTGCTTCAGTTCACACTACAAGGATAAGTGTTTACTCCAAGACCTGAACAACCTGTGTCTTTATCCCCAGTGTGTGTCTCTGAATACTGCTGCTGACATCGTTTTGTAAATGATGTCTGGGAGCTACACTCACAGGGCTGGACAAGGCTCCTTGTTACAGCTGGTTTGGTTATCTTCAGGTCGGGTTGAGGGGTCACAGAGGTGCTCCTCCACGATCCCAGTTGTCTTTTCCACACAATGAACAATCTGCCTCTGAACACCTGGAATAGCAGCAGGAGGAGAGAGGAGAGATTTTGTGATTAAGCACACGAACATGACTCCCAGCTGCACATCAGTCAGAGTAATATATGTCCAGCACCTGGAGGGCACCTGGTGAGCCACTGACAGGCACCTGGTGAGCCACTGACATGTGGCTGTGAAGCAAAAAACAATCTAGAGATGACTGAATGGCTGATTACAAAAATCAGCAACCATCATCACAATATACACAACACAATCACAACATCAGAAATCAATTTCCTTCCCCAGAAATGTCTAAAAAAAAGAAAAAAAAACAACTAATACAATAGTTGGTTGAGCTGTAATGATTAATTGATTAGTCAATCGAAAGAAAATTAGATGCTATGTATTTCTTTTAGGGCCGTCACGATATCAGATTCTCACTTCACAATATCTATTTATCTTTATATTTTATTCATTTAGGGTCATTTATTTTTTTGGCAAATAAATGACCCTCAAAATACAAATGTAGGGAGGCGGAGAGACGCTCACTGTAAAAAAAAAAGTGTACACAAAGGAAAATTACTATTGTATTATAAAAAACGATAACACAATACCAATAATCCATTTCTTAATATGACGGTTACCGTGACTATGGCAATATAACGACACCCCTAATTCCTATAATTGATTTATTGTTTCATTTTTCAAGAAAAGACGTGAAACATTTGCAGGTTGCAGCTTCTTCACTGCGAGGATTTGCAGCTTTTGTTTGTCATTTATGACAGTAAATGGAGATTCTTTGGGTTTTGGACTGCTGGTTGAAGCAGTCTGAAGACGTCACTTTGGGAAAATGCGATGATTCCATTTTTGACAAGTGAACAAACTGTGCTGTCAGTGAAAGGGAAGTAAGTATTGAATGACTGACCGCTTGCAGTAAGGCAGTACGCTACATATCTGACATCTAAAACTCAACTCTGAAACCAGAACTGTGTCCACTTTTAGATGTACATGTTTCATGTATTTTGGTCATTTTTGTATTGTGTAATGTAAATCTGTATATTGTTATGTCACCTGCTAAGTTATGTAACTGAGCACTCTTGCTAAATCCGGCATGTTTACATTGTGTATTTTATACTGATGTTTATTGGCCTGCTCTGTCCAAGCCAGACAAACTAATTACATAAAAATATAAATGAAAATAGATTTTTTGTGTTTTATAGACTAAATAATTGATCCTGAAGATAATCGATGATGAGAATAATGGCTGCAGCCCTTCTAGGCAGACAGAAATATATTTCTGTATCTCCCTGTACAGTCAAACATCAATGTGTCAGGCAGCAGTACACAAAAGGGCTCGTCTCCTACGGCTCTGACAGATTCAACTCCACCTGTGATGCCTCTCTCCATTATTACTCTCACCCCCACGAGGGGATTTCCAGCTGGAGGCAACTCTCAGCTCGCTGCACCCTCTGCTCAGGGCCACAATGCAAGTCTCATAGCTAATTTACACCTTCAAAGTCCTCTTGAAAAGAACAGGCCAGCTAGGTTAAGACTGACAGTCAGGTGGAGACAAAAAGAAAGAAAGAAATGAGGGAGACAGGAATCAATCCAAGCCATGCACGTAGATTACATGGTGTTTTTGTCTGAATTCAACAGCCATTGGAACAAATAGTGTTTGAGATAAAGTCTCGGTCTGGAGGGCTGACCGTCGCGGAGCTTTTTTTTCATCAGAAACACTCGGTGAGGTCAAGTTTTTTTGCCAGTGACAGACGCATGGCAGAAATGTGAGGAGGAGTCTGTAGGACGGGCGGGAGGAAGGACGCTTCTCCACATACAGCTGTGGTATTTTTAGCTTGTTGCCAAAGACAGTTACAGTTACTACGTTACCTAAGTTTGGTTCTGTAACGTTGTTTTGTGGGACATTTCTCTGTATTAAGTTGAGTGAGGGATCTGTGCAGTTAACAGACCATCAGATAGATACGCCTTTCACAACTGCACAACTACTGCACCTCAGATAGCATCAGACAAGTATCATATACATGAGTTATTGAAATGTTACAAACGTTAATTTAGAAAGAAAAAAGAAATCAAGGTTTGTATCGAACCGTGGGTCAAAAATCGTGATACAAAACCGAATCGTGAGTTTGGTGTATTATTACAGCCGTAGTCGCTAGTCAAAGCAGGGTGACAACAGACATGGACGCGACTCAGGGGAGCGAGGCGAGCACATCGTTGCTCGGGCCTTTGAACGGCAAGTTCTTCTCTTCTTAGTGTTTTCAATTGATTAGTCATGCAATACAATTTTGTAATGTCCTAGAATTCAAATTCTTTATTTGGGTACCTTTAGCAGATATGAGATTAAAATACGATTAATTAGATTAATTAATTACAAATCCTGTAATTAATTAGATATATTTTTTTAATCGCCTGACAGCCCTAATATTTATATTTAATGCAGGTTTTGTCATTTGATGTGCTGAATTTAAAGTGGTGCGGTGGAAGAGGAAGTGGATTTTCTGGGGAAAGCATCTCTACTCTGTGTTCTTCCAGGGACATTTTTGTGAGGCTGCTCGTTCTGCTCAGGACTATGAAATACGATCCCAAGTCACAGACAGATACGAAGAGCCTCGCAATTTATAATATCCTGGTTTTATGAAGCGCCTTTCAAGGGAACCAAGGACACATTAACAGAATAGATGGAAAATGAAGCCGCAGATTATGTTAAATTATACACATGCTTGAGTAAAGGAAGTAGCGGTTATATCCCCCCCCTAAACATAAGGCCCTTTATTTAAAACAGGCATGAGGTCACTGTGCAGGTCACTGCCGGAGCGAACAGCAGCACAGTATTTGTTGTTTCATGTTTGCTTCTTCTCTCCGTTATTGGCACCTAAAGGACTTCTGATAATATTCTCATCAGGATAATCTTGAAAATGTTTCTTTTGTACAGCTGGAATCAGGACAAGTTTATATTTAAAGGGCACTATGTAGTTTTGGGGACGACATTCAAATATTTACAATATTAATGAGGTAATAATACAAACAATTATATCAAATATATTGAAATATTTATCTTTTCCATTACTGAATGAAAATAAGATCCCAGAACACTGTTTGAAGTTAGAGAGGTGGCAGGGTCCGCCACATATATATATAAAAAAAAAAGTAAACCGTATAAACTGTGCTGTCTTTTAAGCTCAGTTTGTTTATTCAGTTAATTCAGACATGAAAACAAAGAGAGTTTATTTAGGCGTTAAAAATTATCTTCCTCTTCTGAAAAAAATGTCTTCCTCAAAACTACGTAGTGCTTCTTTAATTTGTGAACAGTATTCATTCAAACAAAAAAAACTGTCCAAATCAGCGAGGGGATACGGAACGATGAGGCCCGTCGTCTGCAGTATCAATATATATCAGATTTCAGAGAGGATCATCTCCTCACACTGTTGACATCGACTGACCTCCAGCTGTGTTTGCAGAGGTCAAAGCTGCAGTTGACCTCTCCACCTCCATCCTTCAACGCATTTTGAGTTTTCCATCCATTTATGAAAGAAAGATGCGCAAACCAGCGAGGCCAACAGTTTCCATGTTTTGCCCTCTGTGTTTATTCACCTCCTTCACATGTGCTTTTTTTCGACCCCCAAGGCTAAACATCTTCTGTACTCACAGCAATATGGACCAGAAAAAAGGTCTATTCAAGGCCTGTTTCAGCAGGTACTTCACTTTGCCAATGCTGCTGCTCCATTATTACATACAACCTGCCACACTTCTGTGAAACCTGCAGCTATACCTCCTCTGGTATTTACAGTAAAATTGTAAGTTTCACCCCCAACCCTGCATCCAAAAAGAAAGATTAGACACTGCTCAGTACACTTTGACCCTAGAGACTGGCTGCCATTAGGAAGTAGTTCAATCCCATACAGTGCGGAGATGATTTACCGTGGCTCTGATCAGGACAATGACTTCATAGGAGGAGAAGGAGGGGCGGCTGTGACTCAGGGGTAGAGTCAGCGTCTTGGTTGCTGGTTTGATTCCCCTGGTCTGCATGTTGAAGTGTCCTTGGGCAAGATGCTGAACCCCAAAGTGCTCCTGATGTGCTGGTTGGCACCGCGCATGGCTGCCACCACCATCAGTGTATGAATGTATGTACGTATAAATTACTGAAACTGAGGGGGGCTATATTATCAGACTGTCACCCCTCTTAGTACAAACAGGTATAAAGACCTCACTCCAGGACCTGCACATTTTAACCAGTGGCACGTGTCTTCACTGAGGGACAGGGATGTGATCCTTGGCTGCTGGACCCTCTGCCCCGTCATTTTGCAATCATCACGCCCTAGATACTACATTCGCTCTTTACACAACTGCAACTGGGGGGCATTCCAAATATTAAACTGAATAAGTGCAGTTACATTTATGTCAGCAATCAGCCAATAAGGAAAGCTGGCTATCAGAGTAAAAGTTAAAGTCACCGGTCCAGTGTGTGAAGCTCGATAACACTGCAAGTGATTCAACAAGCTCCACCCGTCACACAGTCTTTGAAAATGTCTTTGAAAGCACCGTCTTGAATGCTAGTTTGATCGGTCTAAGGTTCATCCAGGGAGAAAAGCCTTCAAGTCACGTTCGTCCAACAGTATGAGGCATTTTTTCATTTCATTCACACTGTGAGGCACAAATTGATCTCCAAGGTCAGTCACTCCACTCAGAATAGACTGAAATCTAATGAAAAGAGAGGTAAGAGAACGAGTGTGGACATTTACTCACAATGGAGTAAACGAAAAATCCTCGATCGTGAATTATTAATGCGTCCTTCTATATTTCAGTCACACAGTTTTGTTGCACTTCATCCAAACTGAAAACATTTGAATAACGTTTGCAAGACAGCCAAAATATTGCGCATTATATCGAAAAAATGGACGCAGCCACAAATATACGAGTTTCACAAAAAAGTCGGATTTCAAAGAAGTAATCACAAATTTAAGTTATCGTTGCAATGTAATGTAATTCAACACTTTCTCAAATGTATTCTGGGCTGTAATCCGTGTTATCTTTATTCATTTTTTGTAATCTGATTACACAATCCAGATTACATGTATTCTGTCACCACCCAACCCTGAGGACCAACCGATTTAAACCTGCTTCTCTCACCTGTCCCACAGGTGACACTGCACTCAGTCCATGAGCCGTATTTCCAGAAGAATCCTGATGCAGGCAAACTGTTGTCCTCAGAAACATTTTGACTGATTGTGTACTCATATCGCACGCCTGGATTGGTCTCCTGAAAGAGAAGCTACAACACAAAAGACGATATCTGACAAATTCTGAAATATATAAAGAAAATAAATAGCCGTTCTGGCAAAACATCCCCAGGAACTAACTCACAAACTAAAAATCTCTTTTGTCCTGTTTCTGTGTGGAACCATGAAGAAAGAACAGCTTAATTTGAGGGAGCAACTTAGTATAGTCTGGTGGAAGAAGTGTAACATAAGTACAATGTAGAAAATATTCTGTTACAAGTAAGAGATTGTACATACTGTTTTAGTCTGTGCAGACTTTGACCTTTCTAATTTTCAAGATATTTTACATGTACAAGAACACATTTAAAATAAAAAGCATTATTTATATGCTGAAGCTGCTAAAAGGTGGTCTAACGTCTTTATATAGTTTATATTTAGATTGCTAATTTCTTCTTGGAGATCAAATAAATGTATCGATTTATTCTGTGATTATATTTTAGTAACTAGTAGCTAGTAACTAAAGCTTTCAAACAAATGTCGTAAAAAGGACAGTAAAAAATTGGACTTAAATACTTCAGTAAATGTATTTAGTTACTTTCAACCACTAGATATCAGAATATACAACGTTGTGGAAGGAGCTTGTTAGAGGAGAGGAACCAAAACTAGAACTTTGTTAAACTTAATTAAGGTTTTAATTCAGCTTGTTTTGTTTGAAAGGTTTTGTTACACTCTTTGTTTTCTTTCATTTTTACATGTTCGAAATAAAAATCCATCAGTCCATCAATCCATCAATCCATCGGTCAGTCGGTCAGTCAGTCAGTCAGTCAGTCATACCTGAATCCACAGTGGTTCCATGGTGGGCCCTGGAGACGTCAGATTCTCCAGGTGTCCCGTCCTCTCGTAGGTGAACACTGTCCCTGCTGCCTTGTACTCTCCATTCCACTGAATCGTCCAGCCGCCGTTCAGAAAGTACTTGTTGGGGGTGTCACTTCGTAGCGCCAGGAAGTTCCCAGCTTCAGCCACCTCTTCAATGCGAATGTCCCAAGCTCCCTCCGGGATCAGTCCGATGTCTACATAACCTGGAGGACATTTAACGCAAGTTAAACAAGATCACCAGATTTATATATATATTGTTACTTTATATCCTTATTATATATCATACTACTATAACATATTAAAGGCCTGCTGCTGCTGAACCAAGTCAGAAACTTACCAAGTCCTTCGCTCTCCTCAAACGTTCTCCTCACGGTCGTGCAGGTGGAGCTGTTTCCGTTACACACCCCACAGCGGTCCTCCACAGCGTTGGACCCAATCACATAGTCACAGCCTACATTCTGTACATAAAGTCCACAATACATCATCGAAAAAAACTGACAGTTATTGAACAGCAAGATTAGATAATAAGACATTATGCAACAGCAGAGAACTGTTTTCTCACGATAAATTATCTCGCTAGCCTGACAAAGTTGTTGATTATCCAGTAATAACAAAACTAATAACTTATAATATCGGGATAACAGCATCAAAAAGTACTTGCAAGACAAGTATGTGTTTGATAGAGTTGTTTAGGAAGGCATATAGTGCAGAAACTGGTGGCAAGATTATCTCATGTTTGTATAAGGGTCTGTTAAATCTTAAAATCCACTCAACCTCGTATATTAAAACAAAGTGGGAAAAAGAGGGAGGAATTATTATATCTGATGAAGATTGGACAACAAAATGGAGATACCAATGGAAGTGCACCAGTTCATAGAAATGGAGGGAATTTGGGTGGAAGAATCTAATAAGATATTTTATTACACCCTCACAGAAATCCCACTATGATAATAATCACCCTGTTTGCTGGAGAAACTGTGGAAACCAAAACGCGAACCATTATCACATCTTCTGGGAGTGCCCTGTTATTAAAGACTATTGGAGGGGGATACACAAGGCCCTACAAGACATTTTTAAATGTGAATTACCTTTTGCAAGTAAAACCATATATTTTGGATATATACCTCAAGACTGGTCAAAAGGAGATAAACTCCTAATGAATGCACTGCTGGTAGCTGGTAAAAAAACTCTTACAAGGAAATGGCTATCTCAGGAGAGCCCATCTTTAAATGCATGGATTGAAATTACAATGGACATTTATAAAATGGAGAGGATAACAGCATTTGTCAACTATAAATCAGAACAATTTGCTTCCCGCTGGCAGAAATGGGTTTTCTACGTAAAGCCTCTTTACTTTTACTTACCAATAATAAGGTACAAAGAAAATGTCACTCCCTAAAAGTTCTTTTTTTTGTTTGTTTGTTTTTTCTTCTTCTTTTTTCTTTTCTGTTTTTGTTTGTTATGTGTATATACACAAACAAAAAGACTGAGAATTGTAGCAGACATGAATATATGAAGAATGCATATAATATTTGAAATGCACTTTGTGAAGAAGCATATTTGTCTTGATGATGATGAATACCAATAAACATAAACATAAAAAATAATAATAATAATAATAATAATAATTTAAAAAAAGTAGTTGCTACGCTTCTGTCAAACACAGGTTTAGCCTATTTGTATAACAGGGATCACTGGAAACACAAAGATGGGGCAGGTTAGGTGGAAAATGTGACTGCCTGACAAAAATGTCACAAAATGTCATGAAATCGGAGCCCAGAGTCTGTGATTGCTGTCCACTCGGTATCTAAACAGTGTCGGTATCAGTGACTGGCATTTGGCCCGGGGTGATAGGCAAGAACAGGCAGATAACAGCCACGCCGTTTGCTCTATCAATAAGCTCATTTTCATTCAGAATGTCAAATGTTTGAGACTCACCTGAAGTGAAAACAAAATGAGAGTCAACTCAATACAATACACTGCATCGCTAACAAGGCAGTGGTGCAGTGAAATGAAGCAGAGCTATGCAAGAAGAATTTCCCTTTCAGAGTGTGGAATAATCGATGAGTTTTGTTTCCAGGGCAGGAAACACACGAGGAGACAACAAAGACAGCACAGTGAGAGAAGAGTGGGAACATCGTTGATACCTGACAGATGCCGTTGATGCACATGTCTCTGCTTTTGTTGCCTTCGTTGCACGGCGTCCCGTCGGTGACAGCATCCCGCATCTTCTCAGAGAAATGTTCGTTCACCGGACGGCAGTGCAGTTCACATGGGCTCACTGGAAGAAATTACAGGCCCAAAGGAAAGAGGGAACAAAGGTTTGAGAGAGCTGAAAAATTAACAATAGCAACAAAAGGTGTTCTATTAGGTCTGCCTGTCACAGCCTAGGGTTAGGTTAGGGTTAGACATGTCACCCCAAAAGCTCCAGAAAGATCCATATTTTTCCGCTTACCTGTAGTGCTATTTATCCATCGAGATTTTTTGCTGCTGTTTCATGTAGGAACTATTATCTTTCCGTGTCACTGCACAGAAGACTTGCTGCTGAGTTTTCCAAACATTTACTTTTGGTGCTTTGAGCCGCATGAGCTAAGTGCCATCTAGCTGTGATTGTCCACATCTCATCAGCTCACACCAAAAATAATCTAGATGCATTAACAGCGCTACAGGCATGAGGAAATAAACATGCAGCTCACCTCTGCTGATGACTGCTTCCCACTTGTAGAGCTTGCCCTTGTACGGCATTGTGTTGAAGTGATTGCACTGGAGGTCTCTGAAGGTGGGCAGCTCTTGGAGACACGCTGCAGTGTGACAGATCTTGTACCTCCGTCGCTCTCCCAGACAATACCTCCCTCTGTTTTTCGGACTGTAGGACGGTAAAATATATTTGGATATTTCAGCACCGATATTCAGCACACTGCTTTAGGTCCCAAATATTATCTGGTCCGTAGAAATCAACATATTAACACTGAGACTGGAAAACTAGCTGTTAAATCCACATTTACTTTACTTCTTTCTAATTAAAGTTTACCATTTCTGTAGAGGAGCCTCTAAGTTAGCTTGTACGATCAGTGTGACAATCAACATCTTGAATCTTGAAAGTGAAGCCACTTCTGGTGCTCGTTGCGTAGTTCTGAGTGTCTTGAAGCTGTGCCGATGTCTGTCCTCTGACTGACTGCTCTGTGATTTGTTGTATGGTGTATGTATGTGAATATAGAGCTTGTTCTCTCAACGATCCTGTTCGACTGAAAAGAGGAGATGCTTTAGATGTTTTTTGAGCCACTATCTTACCTTTGTGCATGATATTACAATGGCGCAATGATAAGATTATAGAATAACATTCTTGCTGTGAGGAACATTCCACATTCAAGGTGAACAGTGAAGCTTGTGAAGAGTTGTGTGAAGAGACAGACAGTTGCAGATTACATCACAGATTCTGCTGCCTCTCACCAGCAGGCGACAGGTGGATCCAATGTGTGAATTAAGTTACCGCCTGATGCTCCTCTCATTTTGCAAACGTCAATCATTATCTGTCCATGTTTTTCCCAAAGACGGTTCATCTCTGCATGTGCACCTGATCGACTTCACTATATCACACAGTATGAGATGTTTTTTTTCCTCTTGTCAAGACATGGTACATTTCAGATTCACTTCAGTTTTAGTGCTTTGTGCTGAGAGGTAAATCTTACACTGGGTTATCACAGTCTCTGTAGGCGCTCTGGACTCCGGATCCACACGTCCTCGAACAGGCCGACCAATCGCTCCACGATGCCCAGCCACCATTTACACTGGCTGGCTTGTATCCAGCTTTGACACACTCTCCACTTAAACACCACTGGTAAAACAAGACAGCACATTTTACATCATTAAAGGCACGCTAACACAAAGCTTCATCTTCTTCTTCCTACTTGACACAAAATGTTGTTTCTACATTTGCCGCCCACTCACTTCATTTTTCTAAGCAGCATATTATCCATATTCTAAAACACCACATATCTCTAAATGTTGCTTCATGTCGATTTTTTTCTTTTCGCTTTCAATGACAGGATTTGTTTTTTCAACCTTACCCATTTTTTAACCTTATCTTGTTAGTGACAAAACAAATGCTAACTCTTTAATCAGTTTGTTTGTAGTTAAATTAGTCTACCTGTTAGAGGTGCACTATGTTGTTTTGGAGAAGAAATTCAAACTCAGGATTTTAATATTTACAACATTCATGAGGTAATGATACAAACTCAGAAGTATTTCTTTTTTCCATAAGTGAATAAACAAGATGTTGGTCCTTGAAGGTGGCAGGGTCTGCCACATGTAAACAGAGTAAAACAGTATAAACTGTGTTGTTCTTTAAGGTCAGTTTGTTTCTTCAGTTTATCCAGTCATGAAAACAAAGAGAGTTTATTTATTTCGTTTGTTTCGGCAGAAAAAAAAGATCTTTCTTTTCTGATTAAAACTTCCCCAAAACTACAAAGTGCTCCTTTAAAGTGTTGTTAAAGTTTTCATACACCGTCCTGATGCCAGGATCATTATCAGCCTGCCCTCAAGGTCAAAACACAGCGTGGTTTACACTGAGAGAAAGCTGAGTGGCCGTCGATGGCGGCAGGAAGAGGACAGCACTGCATTCTGTTACTTTACAAAGCACTTTGCAGCAAACTACCAGGGTGTCTTACATGTCATGTTTAGTGTAGGTCAACCAATCGGCTCCTTAACTTTATGCTCAACAGAAGTGGAACAATTTCACTCAACCTGGGAGGTTGGACCAGCTGATACATTTACTCAGTTTTAAGGTTGTGTATGGTATATATTCAGTGTTTCCCACACATTCATTTATTTGTGGCGGTCTGCCACAATATCAACATTGGCCGCCACATATTGATTTTCTACTTTTTGAGCTGCGTCCCATTCTCGCTCACTCGAGACAGCACCCGTCAGTGAATAGCATGATGTTATACACTGACGGGTGCTGTCTCGAGTTTTTAGTCCGCTGGTAAAACCAACGAAGAGCAGGAGGAGGACTATTTAACGCAGTTGGCTTGACTGTAACTTCCTCTGCAATGGCCAGGTCTTGAAGCCAGTGTTTGTCGTGGCGAAGCCTTGTGATCACATCTTCATGTGAAGCACTGGGGACTTTTTCACAAAAGCCAACACTGTGAAAGACGTGACTGTAGAACGGTTATAAAAGCCTCACAACCCTGCGGAATTACTCGTCAGAATTTGGGCAATTCGGTCTAATAAAATTTGAGAGTCTAGAAGAGCCGCCCGATTATATTTTATCCCCATCCAAGTTAGCTCAGCACTAAACCTGAAGTTAGCCAATGCCGTCGGTGGAAGTCTTGAGTGGGCGTGCTCTATGGCACTCAGCTGGACAGCCACTGCCACCATTAAAGTCTGATTCTCTGGAAAATACTGATATTTCTATATTAAGCAGTTATATAAAACTTTTGAAGCAACAAACTCAATCCACAGAGAATGCACACAGCTAATTACAACTATCAAATATAAACACCACAAATTATGACATGGTCTATGACATGTCTTCCATAGCGTTGTGATGTCACAACTGCACAGTCACCGCCCCCAGCACAGCTATGGCTACAAAACACCTCAAGCCAGTGAGAGCTGACCAATCAGAGCAATCTGGACTCTTCAGGGAGGGACCATAATGTGACAGGCACTAAAACAGAGCATCCAGACAGAGGGTGAACAGAGGTGCTGCAGCACTGGACAGTACAGGAAACATAATTTTTTTGTTTCTTGTTAAAGAATATGTTCTATCCTTATATGTAGATTATACTGTATATGCATGATTTTTTTGGTCTGTTATATTGTCCTGTGTACACAGAGATTTGCTATTGTTGGGCCACGCTGTATAAATGAAGGCTATATGAGTGGAATCTATTTCAGTGCTACTTGAAATATTAAAGAAACAAAACAAGGCAAAAAGGTCAGACACCAATCTAAAACAAACATTTTTGCAGGGTCGGGGTCTGTCAGAGTCCTGTTTCTACATGTTGACCTCCCTGAGGGAAACTGCAAAGACTCCCATGAGTCTCCCTCACCCCTCTGGAAATCAACCACTGCAGCTGTCAAGCACAGAATCTAGATTCTCATCACAACCCCCACGTCTCTTATGCTCGTGCAATGCAAGACTCACCTTGTCCTGACCACAGCTGGTCCCATCCACAGCCCCGTCCAGCTTTGAGTGGCAGGTCGTTCCCACAGTGCACCACAGAGTGCTGCATACATTCTGGGGAAGCAGAGAGAGATCAGTGTATTTTCTCAACCTGCTTGCCTGCTTTTCAAACAAACACTTATTTGCCCAAGGCATTCTAAGTATAGAATATGGTGCATACGCTGTTCCCCAGTCAGACATGCAGTGAATACGCTGCATGATGAATCTGACCTCAAATAAAATGAGAGCAGAGTTTGGTGAATACTCCATCTTAAAACTCTCATGTAGTTTGTTTCATTTATTTATGTTCTCGTCCATCAATACAGAGTATCATTAATACTGATGGCTGAAGCGTACCCTCACTTACAAAGCCTGTTTCTTGCTTTGTGTGATAAGAATGCAGTATGTTTGGTGACAGCCTTGGTAGCGTGTATTTCCTTACATTAGTCCTGTGTCTCGTGTTCTATAGTGAGTGTTTTCAAAGACATTTCTGTGTGAAATCTGCACTTCAGCAGGTACACATAAAATAAAAAAAAACTTACATGGAGCCTGGCTCCATGTAAAATCTCAGGGAAATGTAAGGGTCTTTTACAGGCAACGATCTTGGGTGTGTTTGCAACAGTTCTGAATCAGCAGACCAATAAGGAGCTGGTTATTCCCCAGAGGAGTCAAATCTGTGTGTGTGAAGACTGATAATACCAAAGGTCAATGTGCTGCTTATAAAACAGCCCCTGGCTGATGAGTCTGACAGTCTAAGCCTATTTCTGCTGCTGTTTTTTGACATTTGTAATGATTGTGTGGAGGACATTTTCCACTTCAGTCAAATAATCACCATGTGGATAAAGACTATTTCTGAGATGCAAACAATTTCAGTATTTGAACTTTCAGAATGCAATTTTTGAGCAATATTTAGCTTCTTCCAAGTAATATCCTGCCCCTTACAAGCACGGACAAAGATTAAGGAAGAGAGCAGAGAGGTTAGGGCGACATACAGTATTGATTCTCAATGTAGGGATTAACTGAAACGGAAAGGTCTCAGTGACTGAACATTAAACTCCACGGCAGCTTTGAAAGACTGGTGCTTCTAAAAAGAGCAGATCTGACACAACCTGGATCTGAGTCTCCTTAGCTTTCCAGATGGCTTCCTGAGCCCCATGCTAGGAGATTTATCAGGACCTGACAGCCTCCTCTGGCTGCATCTCACACAATAAACAGACAAATCAATGGAGAAACATTCCCAAACCGACCAAGTATCGAGCAGCCTGTGTAATCCTTCTAGCCAAGGACACTTCCGGCATCTCCACTGTTTCGACAAACTGCAGCCCTCCCATGAGCACACGTCCACATGGCTGTGTGACATGTATGACGTGGTCAAAGCGTTATGTGACAATGCTGCACTTGGATGGTAGGGCGCAATTCACAAGTTAGGCCTTGAACAGCATTCATAGATGTACTGCAGACACATGTTCTGTCAAAGGAAGTATTATCTCCAGCGTGACACAACAGCCTGATCAGAAATGTAAGAAACAATGAACTCAACAACAATGACAACAACAACAGCTGAATGAGGAGGAGGTTTTGCAACAAAAAGAACTGAAATGGAATCCAATGTAAAAGAAAAAGTTCGTAGCACAGTTTTGCTCAGAGAGTGATCACACGTACAGCAAAGGCGTTTCTGTCGCACGTTGTAACTTTGAACTTGTCCACTACACAGTATTTTGTGCCTTCCTGCACTTTCATGGTGAATCACTTGATATAGAAAACCAGCTGTGGAACCAGACTAAGCCCATTTACTCAACTACTGAACTTATCGTTTGTGATCAGAGATGGAAAGTACTGTACTTGAGTGCAATTTTAAGTTACTTGTATTTTACTTCAGCATTTCCACTTTTTACTTCCACTCCACTGCATTGTCTGATAGCTGTAGTTACTAGTTACCCTTCAAATTACATTGTTTCTTACCCTTACATGCACCATGGTTCTCCAGATGTGTTGGTCTGGTTGTGATCGTGATGGAACGTTTAATTAAATTTTTACAATAGTAGCTTTTCCACCTTTTATTTCTTTGCTTTTTTCCTCCAGACTTTTATGGTGAAACCCTGACAGAGGAAACCAACGGTGAACTGTTACTAAGTATATTCATTCAAGTACAGTACTTAAGTACAGTTGTGAAGTGCTTGACTTGAGTATTTCCATTTTCTGCAATGTCGTACTTCCACTCTACTACATTTATCAGCACATAGAAAAACAAAACAAATCACTGATTCCAATAATCAGAAATATGGTATATATATTGGATATGATAATCTGTTGTCCCACAATATATATGTATACATTACTTGTTCTTGTACTTATACTTCTGTACACTTATCCCCTGGAGACTGTTTGATATTTAATATATTCAGTATCAGAAGATGTCTACTCTGTACTATTTGTATGTATGGGTGACTTTTACTTTTACCAAGTACTTTTACACCATATCTGTATTATTACTCAGATATGACTTTTGTGTACTTGCTTACTGAAGGATGAAATGTTCCTGTATGTGTTCTCTTGCTTCTTAAACTAAATAAACTCTGTATAAACCCTCTGGCATCTGCTGGAAAGGCATTGTCACAAAGCCGGTGACAGTTTTTGTGAGCTCATTGCATTTTTTGAGAAATAGAAAACATTTGTTTAAAGGTTTCAGGTCTTTGGATTGTCGTACGTGTCAGCCGGCATCCCAAAGTGTACATTTTTGACGAGTTGGGACTGAGAATCAAAAATCCATTTTACTTACAAATAGCACCTTTAAATGAGCTCAAACTTAAACGTCTACAGAGGCAAAATGACACATGCACATTAATATTCATCCAAAAACGTCAGACATAATAGTAAAAGATTAAGTACACAATGAGCGCTTTTACTTTCATACATTTAGCTGATAATCCTTACATACTTTCACTTAAGTAAGGTTTTAATTGCAGGACTTGCAATTGCAGGTGCATGTTTTTTTTGTGCGACTCAAAGGACTGAAGGAGCCAAATTGTTCTTCCACCATTGTAGAAAACAACATTTTACGTAGGAGGAAATTAATTCAGAGGACACTCAGCCTGCAATCTGATGAGAAAACACTGATTCTTAACATTATTATGTTTTGTGACAAAACACCACAGGGGACCTTAAGGCAGCTGGTAACCATGTATAAAAAAAAACATTCTGAACAATGTGCCTGGATTTAACAAAATTTGTAGATTTTCAGCACAGCAGGCTGATTTTGTAAATCTGTGAACATCCCACTGTTTTTCCATCCCGGGGGCTCGCTTGTAAAACTTGTGCACGTTGTTACACTCAGTGTTTATAAGGACACTTGGTTGCTGGTGGAAAAATGTGTGTGTGGTCTCTGTCGGTCCAGTCCTTTGCAGCAGTTGCTGCTCTGGCCTGTTGCTCTGCATTGTATATCTGCTCATAGCCACAATACACAAGCAGCCTAACAAACACACAGCTGTGAAAGCCCAGAGGATTTAATCGAACACAAGGCACAGGAAAGACTGCCCTGAAAGAGCGAAAACCCTGTGTCAGAAAATGTGTCTGCATCGATTCTCTCCCTCAAAAAAATCTGTGGGATTCTTCTGTGGTGGGCTTGAATGCCAAGACTGGTTTGAGTCTTGTTAATCATTTGTTTGTAAATCCTTCTGACACCAGTCGCTGTAATTGCCTCGTGTCCTGCTGGAACTATGTTTCACACTTCCAGCTACAGAGAAGGACGTGCACTCTGCTCATGCAGACGGTTTAAATCCAGCTCACATCATTAGTCGAGGGTTGATGAAGAGGGGGAGTTTAGTTTGTCTGGCCATATGGAGCTGCTCACAGATTCAGTCCTACCTCTCCTGAATAGTATCAATTATGAAGATCTTTCCTGATAATTTAGCTCATCAGCAATTTATCATATGAAAAGTCACACAGCTTTTAAGTCGTCATCGTGGTTGTGAATTGCTGATGTAGAATATCACAATATTCGCACAAAATATTCTACAACAAGCAAAAGGCCAACAAAACCTTACTTGACTGGCAACAGACAACTGTCTTTTAATTTTTCTCATTCTGAAGTTAATAGTTTGATGCACAGTGTAATAACATTGGGTCCCTATAAACCTCCTGCCACCGGGCTGGATTTTTACCAGAGAAATGAAAATCGCATTACAGCCCACAGGAAACACGTGAACCATTGCAGAACCAAAACAGCAGGAGGCATTGATTTCCCTGGTTGCTATCCACAGGTAACCGTGGAACAGCTGGAATAATGGTGGAAACTCTACATTGCAAAAGATAAAGAAACCACTGATGGAGGAGGCAACGACGAGGGAGAGGACAAGGGAGAGTGACAGAAACTGAGGTCAAACAGTGAGCGGACGGGCATCCACTAGATAGAGAGCGCTCCGGTGTTGATACGTGTCTCTGTTAACCACCAGGACTCCTGGAAATTTTAAGCAGCCATGGACGAGGTGATGGCTGCGTGATTCTATCCCGATGCCGACTACTGTCTTTCCAACAGCGGCGCCAACAGTGTTACTGCAGGGAAATACTGGGGTGGGAGGGAGAGTTGAAAATGTATCTGCTTTAAATAAAAGCACTAGCACTATAATGTGAAAACACAAAAGGCACTCAAAACCTTGAAAAAAAACATTTAAGTATCCAATAGGGCCGTCAAACAATTCTTTTAATCGCGATTAATTGCATTTTGTCCATAGTTAACTCGCGATTAATCGCAAATGAATCGCAATTTTTTGGCATATTTTTTTCTCACACACACTCTCTCTCTCTGTGTCACACACACACACACACACACACAATCACCCTCTCTCTCTCTCCAGGGCTGTCGCCAACCTCTTCAGCTTATCTGTTGTTGGCATGGTGACTTTGGTCTCATGTAGGGATGAGCTTGCGTTGGCTTGCAAATTATATTTGAGACTCGATGTACTTCAATGCTAACTCATTTCATGTCGACAGTACGTGCAGATAACTTTTGTCCTATCGACCCATCTGGCAGTGTTTTGAAAGTGAATTTGCCGTTCATAAGTCCTTTCTCCATTTCCTTTCGCTTTCGCTTTTCAGTCCACCGTGTTTTCCCGAACCGCCAACCCTGCTTCTTCTTCTGATTGCCTTTCTTATTCTTCTGCCACCGTCTGGATCAAGACTATAGGTGCCACAGACGGCCATAAATCATACAATGCACGTTTCTTTTTTTTTTTTTTAAACTGAGCGTTAATCGTGCGTTAAAAACATAACAGCGTTAAGAGGATGTTGTGTTAACGCGTTATTAGCACGTTAACTTTGACAGCCCTAGTATCAAAATACCCAAAATATAAAAAGTAAAAGAGCCTGTAATGCAGAAAATGGTCCATGTCAAGACTTAAAGTGACAAAATGCAACTTCCTCTAGAAAAACAGTTTGGTAGGACGCCAACACAGAGACTCAACAGGGTTAGGTTTGGGGCTACAATGATGCAGTTGTGTGTGAAGACTCAATACAACAGTTAGCCGACGCACAGTGGGGGTAGGCGGTGGCGACCTGTGTGTCCTGGATTCCTTCAGGATCCTGTAAATGTTGATGACTCACTCACTCCGATTGCTTCTCCAGGCCACCATTTTTTTACACTTGTTTGTCAAGTGGCTTATCAAAAGGCTTCGACTGTAATGATTTCATAGTTTTTTTCTGTTCCATCTAAACACGACTGGCCAACCATCATGTTGGTTTTTGTAAGGATGCGGTTTCCAACGGGGATTTCCAAAGAGGGAAGGCTGTGTTCACTCTTTACCCTCACTGTTGTCATTGTTTCCGGTTTATTTTCTCACAAATCTCTGAGGATTTACATCCTACTGTCCTGCCAGCCTCCACCAGAAGATACAACATCTGAGCTGATAAAAATGTTGAACACTCGCCTGAGTCACCTTCAGTTATTAGTACAAGCTCATAGAAAGAAGCTTAAAGAGCAGCCGCAAGTGGTTCAGCGAGGCCGGCGCTCTGAGGTCATTTCTGCCCTGAGTTTCACCTCTAAAGTGACGTACATGTCGTCCTACTTTATCTGCCTGTGTGCAGTAAGTGATTGCAAGCATGAACAATGATTTAACATTACAGAGACATAGAGGTTGTGTTTTTCTTCAACAATCTCCTACAATAATGACATGGTAAAGGTTGCACCAGAACACTGTACTGAGGAAATGATGGGATCACGGAAATATGGAGGAGGTTGTGGGTTCACAAAGGAAGGTGTTGCTGTGGCAGTCTAACGAGGAGAAGATTTCAGTTTAAATCAAAAGCAGAAAGAACACAAGACAGAATAGAAAACGACGAACGTGCGCAGTGAAGAAGAGAAGGAGAATGGAGGAAGCCTTCCTTTTGTCTATACTACTGTACAAGGTTTTGATGTAATGTTCTGATTTATTTGTTGTCTTAGAGGGTCTTACATCCATGTCATCACAGAGCAGGGACCCGGAGCCATACTGCAGCCGACACTGATGAGCAGCGCTGTACAGAACCCCAGGAAGAACCGAATTTAAGGACAGCTTCTCCTTCACCGGGGCATCATCGAGGCACCAGCCCCAGCCGCGACTGTGAGGGGAGGATAAAGAAAAACATGGAAAACAGTCAGGTGAGCAGTTTATAACGGTCTCTGTGTTAAACTCGCAGTATAATTCTGCAATATTTTTTATCAAAACTGATATATGTTTTTACTCCCTTTCTGTACTCCACTGTAGTACAGTAACATACACGTACAGATGGGCAGGACTTTATCCCAAATGTAATACATTTCAAGTTTCCATGATACAACAAGAATCTTCAGCAACAGACAATCTGAGAAACACTGATTATGTTTCGTTACTGTTTGACAACAGAATGATCTGCAGGGAACTGCAGTGGACCGAACAATGACCTCTGAGTGCCAGAGTAAAATAGAAAAGAAGAAAAAATAATCCATCCATCCACTGTCAAACTGAACGGCCATCCCTGAACAGAGGAAATGGTCTGCGACATCACTTATCGCCCACCTACAATGCAGCACTGAGTTCTCTCTCCAGACAGCTGAGCAACCATTCATACCTGAGCTCACCTAGCCTTAGCAACCCTCAGGAAGGCCGGTTGGATGAAGTGGTCCTAACAACTCTGAAACTCACAGCTCACTTGTGTCCTTAGAACTCTGTAAGGACACTCCCACACAGAGTTTAAAAGCCTGCAGCTCCTCCAGTAAGTGAAGAAGCCTCTTGAGAGGTGAAACGTCTTCATCAAAACTGAAATCTGTCCACTACGATACAGCACTGAGAATGACCATGAGCTGGATGACTGAGAACGCTCAGCCCCAAAATAAACACTCAAGATTAAAATATCACAATTTATGAATAACCTTGTGAGTTTCACTGAGCTGGAGCCGAGGAAAATATTTCACTGTTATGATTTATTTTCTGAGCATCGTGACTGTATAGAACTGAGTGTAGTAGAGTGTACTGTAGTAAATCGGACCGTGAAAAAAAAGCGGCACAGCACAAACTTATTGAAAACTGCTGTGCACATTGGGAAGGTAAGTACAATTAATTCTGAAGGAGGCATGAAGGTCGGTTCCAAATCTACAACATATTGCTTTAGTGTTTGTTAACGTCTGCAGCAGATGCAGTCTGATGTTCAATCAAAAGAACATTAAAAGCCTCTTTCTAATTAAAACCTGCAGATTAAATTAGATAAAAAGACATTTGATTAAATACTATTTAATTTTCCTCACCAGAAAACAGCACAGACACGACAGATACTTGGAAATATAATCAATGTTTCAGAACGAGACCTATCAAGTCTGATTTATATTCATTAAACATATAAATTATTCTTTATTACATGCAAGAAAACAACGTTAAGGACACAATGTTTTGATTTGTTACTCATGTCACGTGTTAAATACATCCTGGTCAACTAATCTGGCTTAATACTAGCAAACACTGCAAGATTATTTTCCAGCGGCATGAGTGATTCTTACTAAATGACTAATGTAAACATAATTATGAACATTCTACCCCTGAATCCCCCCTTAATACTACACAGTGCACAAAGGAAAAGCATAACAATATACCCGTTCAATGAATACCAAATTATACACTGAAAGTCTAATTACCTGGCATTAACCTCCCTGTAACTGTATAGTAATCTTAAACAAAGAACAAAATTCTCTGACGTACACGTGAATCACTTTACTGTCACTAGAAAATTAGCCGGCATTTAAATCTCCATAATGAGCTGTGATGGGATTGTGATGAGCCTGTGGTCATTAAATACATTTGTGCTTTCTGATGTGAACTTTAATTGCATTCATTACCTTACATGGCAACGCTGATGTAAAGCTGCACTGCCAAAGCTCAGTGTAAATACAGCGGCATGGGAAGATACCTATGTCCTTTATATTATGTTATCATGTGCTTAAAATAAAGAACACAGGCAGAGAAATAAAGGACATGAAGACATATGTGCGTTATGTTGTGTGCTTCAGTCGATCCCAGTGTTGTTTTGTTCTGTGATTTCGACGAAAAGGGTAATAAATCATTGAAAAACTGTTGGAGATCATACTTGGATTCCTAAATCTGCATGAAGTCAGATTTACAGGCAGCAGTACAGAGTTTTCACTGAGCAGGAAAAAGGGGAAAAAAAAGTCTGGATAAAGCCGCCATGCTCCGGAAGAGCCAACTGTGAGTTTATGGCCTTCTGCACTCCACACATGTGGGCAAAGATGAGCAAAGTGAAGCCAACTGGAAACAAACTTCATCGTGCAGATGTTAAGAACATTACGAGAGCACCAACAAATTCACCATCTGGCCAAGTGATGGTGTTTTCTTTAAATGAGATGAGACAAAAAGATAAGTGTAGAGTGTAAGAGAAACAAAAATCACAGGATCTTACACCAGACTAATAAACCAGCTACACTTCTGCACACTGTAACGACTGTGCAATCAAATCAGCGGGCTATGTTGCTGCTAACAAGGTGCAAATTGCACAGGATGTTTTCCCCCATTATGCTTGTACAGCGTCCAATAGAAAGATTAAATTTGACAGGAAAATACTGCTCAAACCTCGTTTTACTTCCACTGATCTATCACACTGCAGACACGTCTTCCATATGTGACATAAAAGCACCAGATTACTGTGATTTTGTGCATTTCAACCAGTCAAAGGCATCAAGAGAGAAAACACATCATCATCTCTTTTGGTTTGACATGGCAAATGTGTATTTACACATCAAAAGACCTGAACTATCCCTTTAAGTCTCTGCAGCATGCAGCTGACAGGTACGTGGTGTGTTTACATGATGTAACAGCGACCATGTTTAATAGACTCAGCGAGCGGAGCATTGGATCGGATGCCTGCATGCAGTTAGGACAGAGTGAGTGGAACCAAAGAGCTTGGTGATCATGTTTCCCAGGGTTTGTCACTATGAGCAAACCCTTTCACGTTACATCATTTCATTAAATCACAGTCTTTTCATCCATTGATAATACAAAAATATGACTAAAGCAGCTTTAAGGAGCAAGGTCTGTATAATTAACACATTGTAGTAAATAGTAAGCAACGTCTTGGCAATGAGAACATTTGCTCAAATATCCAAGATACCTCCGTAGATTCCGTTACATATTCACATTTTTAGTATACTCTTAGAATACACTTAATGATGTAAAAAAAATCAATTCTGAAGTTATGAAGGCTGACTGTTGAGCACAACAAAATCATTAACTCGAGATGACCTCACACTGACTATTGAACAGCAGCAATTAAAATGTTCTCCATGAGTGCCTCAGGACTGAACGGTAGCTCGGAGGGCAAATTAGGTTCTACTGCAGCCTCGGTCAAAGCAAGCTTTCCTGGAAATGTTTATGCCAATAATTGAAGTGTATGCTGAATCCTTTCACCACAACATTACTCAACAAGCAGTGCAAATGTGTTATCATAAAGCTGTGATCATATGTGCTTTGTGATGTGTGAGATTGGTCCACGCTGTGGCTGTTTATTTCAATCTCTGTGGATTCTCTAGTTAGCAGCTAATTGAACATGAAATGAGTTTTTTCTCCTTGTTTTGCCACTAAGCGTCTTTGGCCTTTCAGAAATTTCAATTACATTAAAGGGTGGCTGGGTGTTTATGAGTAGCCCATCTATGTGATAACATCTCAACCACTCAGCTCAATGTGACCTTCCACATTCCACATAAAATAACACCTACGGACCAAAGCTCTGAATCAGCGCAAGCAGCAGAGGCCCGCGGGATGACTGAAGCCACAAACAATAGAAGCCTTGTCCTGCAGTCAGATACAACATGGAGGGGGAACACTGGCATTCAGAGAAATGAGATGTGGAGCCTCATGAGAGTAAAATGATCAATGCAGATTTTGGATTGGCTGGCTGGATGTGGAGGTCAAAAGAGAGGAGAGCCAAGAGAAGACATACAGAGAGCCGTTTATGTGCCAGCTCTTCATCGTGCCTCGTTACTGAGCACGGGCAAGTCTTCTTCATGTTTTCATTGAGACTATTACAAACACTTTTTATCAGAATGTAGGCAGGTTGTTCTGGATCAGAGTCAGCTCTGGTTGCTCATTTTAGTGTCACAGTCTGCAAAAATCGGATTTCATTGTCATTTATATTCAGTCAAAAGCAAGTTATTAGCAGTAATAAACTCATACCTGCTTCAGGAAACAAGAGTCTAGAGCCACACTGCCAACTCTGCTAGGATGCTAACAATGACAATGCTAACATGCTGATGTTATCATCTTATTAGCATACTAACATTTGCTAACTAACATAGAGTGCAGCTGAGGCTGGTCAGAATCTTTTGCAGGTAGTGGAAAAGATACAATTTCACATGATGCTGGTGCCAAATGACACCGAGTGGATCACGTGTAGGGAACATGAGTCAGTATCAAGTGTAAACCAACCGTGATGTCACCCTTTGGTTTACGGACTAGCCTCGAGTTTGGCATTATAGCCATTGCCGTCTTTGTTTTTTTTTGGAGCCAGACGTATTTGGACAGGAGGGTGGAACTGGGCCGATATCCAGACCGGGTCTGACTGAAAACACTGGGACACTATTGTCAATCATAAGGTAGCCATGGCCTAAAGCATACCTGGCTTTATCGTCTGTTTTACTCTGAACCATAATTTACAAAATGAACATCATGCTGTGTTGAAGAAGACTTGAACCCAGAGACTGAGACCATAAACTCATTAGGAAACTGTCAAGTGTGATGTCAAGCTTACATTCAATCTTCTTTATGAGACCAGTGGAGGTGCCCCCTGCTGGCCATTATACAGATTGAGGTGGAAGGCGCTTCTGCTTTTGAGAAAGCTAGACCATTTTTTAGACTAAGTCTTTGGTACCAGATTTAACAGCATCCATTAGTTAGTCAGCAGATTTAACCAACAAACTCACAAATGCTGAACTCTATAGTTGCTATGGGGGAAGTGAAGGGAACCATCACAACTTAGAAAAAATAAATCAGCTAGGAGAATGTTAAAATGATAGTCATGTTCCTACATTATAGTGAGGACATTTGCTTCTGAAATGGTACGGACAAAAGGACTAAATGACAACAAACTGTTAACAAAATGTGTGGCAGCTCTCCCTGTCTACTTTTTAATTACCTCCACTCAAACACACAGACACGCACACACAAACACACAAACCAGTGGCCTTTGTGTAGCAAACTCCCGCGAGTGTAAATATCGGCCCACGGCCCGTTTTTCTTTCCCCACGATGGAGTCAAGAAGCTACAATGCTGTCAAGTAGCTGAACACCCACCAAATGAATTCCAGATGCTTTGAGCTCAGAAACTGGGGCAACGCAGACATTCAACACATGAAGCCAGTCACACACACACACACACACACACACACACACACACACACACACACACACACACACAAAACATGAGTAAAGTTCGCTAAAAAATTAAAATTCAGTTATTATGCAGAACCTGCTTGCTGACAGAAAGAACTGAACAGGTTAAGATATATCCACATTTTACTTAAAACCAGGAAATGACAACACTTGTAACATATCATGACATAATTAAAGACAATGTATAGTCTTATAACTCAATAATAATTCAGTATTGATATTTTTGCACAGCCATACAACAGAGTCAGTGGAAGTCCATGTAAGAGAGGAATCTGAAGGTCATGGAGGATTCATAGACTCTCAGGTAGAATAGAAACACTTATTCTGTTCTTCCTTACATGTACTAAATACGGAGTAGAGATACAGTATGTGATGTTGCAATGCCTTTAAGACCCTCTGAATGGATGCATTCAAAAAGCTGCAGGCAATGCAAGTTTGAACCTTTAACACACAACCTCAGTCATACATCATGTGTGGCACTCACTCGAGGAAGCGGGTGATATACTGGCGACTGCAGCGTGACCACCTGGGCAGGGAGGTGCCGTACAGGAGCTGTGGAGACATGACGAAAGGTCGTTTCCCAATGGGTTCACAGTCATTACCGTTGCCATCATGCTGAATCCCAAAGCTGTGACATAAAAGCACATCCCACACAGAGGGAGCGTGAGTAGGCACAACAAGTACTGACTTCAGAGTACAGCCACAATGTGCAACAACAAACAAATACATGTTACAATTCATAACTGTGATGTGGGTCATTCCATCAAAGCAATCTGTAAAGGCTGTGATTAAGGAAGGAGAAGGTAAACAAAGGGTTGTTAATCAAGCGAGAGAGTTAGCACATCCCTCTTAATTGCGAATTGCCTGCCTGTTGGACATCTGCTTCTGAAAAGGCCGTGGGTGTCTTTATGGATGCTTCAAATCTGCAGCAACAACAACGACTGCAGTGAGAATTAAAGCTGATTCGGTGCATGTGGAAATATTTCCACTTTTTCTGCTAATTGCCAGTTATAAATGGATTATAAAACCTAGAACTGTCCTCTAGCTGTGATTAATGCTTATTTACTGTATGTCTTGCAGGGATTTTTAAAATGACTATCAGCACAGAAAGTATGATTTTTATGTTTTATTGGAGAGATTGTTCTGCACTTCACTCTACTGCCGATTTGAGCATGAAGAAAATCTTGTGCAATATGACAATATACTGTACATACAGTATATATATATATATATATATATATTATATATATATATATATCTGACACTGTAAACTGAAGTGATGATAGGGCTCAAAGTCATGATTAGAGCTTAATGTAACATTGAATTGTTATTGTTGATGGGAATATGGTGATTACTTTTAAAGGGGCATTATGTAGTTTTGGAGAAGAAATTAAAACTCAGAATTGTAATATTTACAACATTAACAAGGTAATAATACAAACTAAGTAATATGTATTCATTCCATTTCTGAATAAACGAGTTGTTCTCAGAGAAAAAGAAGGTCCTAGAACACTGTCACAACAAAGAAAACACCATAGGAAGGGTCATTACGTTAGCTTATCTTGCTTTGATGCTAAACTGTGTGTATAGCTTAAGTCTGCTTTTTGTAACTGGTCATACTGTAAAGTGACTCCTGTCTCTATTGAATTTGTGTACAACTGTTGATCCTATGCAACTGCCCAGAATACACAAGCAGAAGTTTCATTTTGTTGTTTGGAGTATATTCTAAGTTCACATTTATGCCTACAGCTGGCAAAATATGCAAGCAATCTATATCGTTTAAGCTAACAGTCTCACTCGTTAAGGTTGAGAGGGTTGATGATGTCACCCTCTACCTTGTTCAAATCAAGGACTGAAGGGTCACTACATCAGAGACTCTTGCTTTGGTACCAGACCGTGGTGACAGCAGTATTGAAGTCTATGGAAGATGCAAAACAGCTAATTAGCAACTAACCAGCTATCTTCCTCACCCCTATGCTATTTCACTTCTTGGATAACAACATTACATCAACAGTTTCATGTTCAATGCAGAAATAATTTATTTTACAGTATCAGTTGCAAAGAGAAGATCTGAGTTTTTTAAAGGTGGCAGGAGGGAAAAACAAATAAGTGTTACTGTGTTTATCCTCATTAGTGACTGAAAAGAGCAGCAAAGTTAAAGTGAAAGCGAAAAATAAGAATCTACGCTCAAGGGTAATATTAGGAGAAAAATTAGCAGTCCACTTTCTTTTCTCTCTTTATATAAACCTCCTGTACCACAGCACCTCTGTACGCTGAAATCAACCTAAGTCTGTCATTCTACTGTCGGAGCCTCAGTGAATTCATTTTTTATTTTGTCTGTATAGGAAGGACTGATTGGTATTCACAGAGGGCTCCTGTCAATCCAGAACTCGTTCGAGCATTCAACAACCTTAAAAACAGACCAAACATGAATTGATGACTACCTGCCAGCCATACACAGTGGAGAATGAGCTCATCTGGCCCACAACAATCAAGATGAACAAACAGAACGGGGTTATCAACCACACACTGATTGCAGTCAGGTTGAATCAGTCTGAAGAGAACGTGATTTTAATTGCAAACTGCGTGTATACAGACGGATCAATGGTGGGTCGGAGGCAGAGCATGAAGTAAGACTGATATTTACAATTGTCTAGGGATGCTTCCCCACGGGGACGTTTGTTTGACTGACTTTTGTTCTATACGTGTATGTGGTATTACTCTACGATATACATTCAGATATGGCCCTTTCCTTTGGGACTACATTCCCTCACCATACGTCAGACTCTCAGCAGCTGTCTGACAGAAATGTAATTCACCACAAATACAGCAAACACTTGAATGTATACATGTCAGAATGGTTTTCAGTAATGCTCTGCTTCACTGTTGGTGATATGCGCTGCTTCTCCACACAGGGGGAGACCTGACAGTCATCTTCTGCAGGTTATACACTGACCAGGGATCAGTACATCATACAACCCGGTCCTGAAAGACCCCAACTATCACTTTAATGTTAAGCGGCTCCCCCTAGCACCCAATAAAAAAAAGCTATTGCAACCTAAAGTCGGCTGAAGTCAGCGAATCAGGCTGACTTTGCCACAGTGAGACATGAGGGAGATCATGTTTCTCGCTCTGTGGCAGAGTTATACTGTAACTACTCCAGCTCGTCAGTCCTGTTGACTGTTCGACATGTAGATCAAACACATCGGCTATTTTATCACATAATTCATTGTAAACAGCTTTATAAAGAGTGCTGAAGCCTTATCAGAGCAAAAGATGTTAATGTTCTCATCAGCCGGTTAGAATACCAATTATTGGGTTCATTTGTTGAATTTAACCTCACTGCATTAAACCCACGCAGTATTGAAAATATAATTTGCTCAGGAGGTTTCAGACTGCTCCTCTGCTTCACCAAGGTCTGGGGATTAGCTTCTTTTCATGAGTTGTTGATTTTATTCCTTTCCGAGAACGTGCTTTTGTTTAAATGCCATTTAATGTTCTTTAATTACCCAGTCTGTGGTGGAGTCATTTGAGGAAAAGAAAATCCTCAAGCAGGTCATTAAGAGGCTGAATTATAATTCAGGATGAAAAAGCAACAAATGTTCCAGGTTAATCAGCTGATAACAATCCGCAAGCAACCGTCGGTTCAGCCAGAAAAATCAACCATCGCTGGCTGAGTGAGGAGGGGGAGCTTTAGTGGTGAATCAGCAGGTGTTATCATTGTCGATTTAACACTTTTCATGCGAGATCAGACAGGTGAAGGAAAGTAGCAGTCTGTATACATGGTGAAACATTGTTACATCATCAGTTACATCATGTGTGTGTGTGTGTGTGTATGTGTGCGTGTGTGCGTGTGCGCACGGTGAACACTTACTTGTGTCCCAGCTCATGAGCCACAGTGAAGGCCAATGGGAGGCCCGTGTCCTCGCTAATGCTGCAGCTACGATGTGGCTGACACATGCCGGCCACGTGGGACAGACCCAGAGTCTCACAAGGCGTGTTGATGGCTGCACAGATATCTTTCCTGTGAAGAGCGGAGTGTTAGTTAGTCATAGGCTGGAAGGGAAACAAGAGACAAGCGACACATAGAAGGTGAAATGGATGAAAGTAATGGGAGGTGAAAAGCAGGTGAAGAAGGTGGAGGGAGACTAGAGAAAAAGAGGTGGGCACTCACATCAGCTTGGAGCAGATGTCATATGTCTTGCTGATGTTAATTCTCATACTAGCCACCATCCGTTTGAAATAATTGCAATCTGTTCCTCTTATATAATTAATCAAACCATTGAGTGTATCATACTTTATTGGTAGGAGCTTTTGATTTAGATCAAATGTATTAAAATGTGCTTCACACAATGTAAACAAAAGTACCTTATGGTGCAGCAACCCTGGTGAAAGTCCCATTAATGTCATCCCATATAGAAATCTGAGGTATGTGGATTCATGAAAATGCCATATGTAGACGGATGCATGTGCTATGTATGTAGAATATACCATGTACATACAAAAATACTCATATACAAATCAGGGGTCGGATGATATGGCCTTTTCAGGGCGGATACCGATTATTAGAAATCAAGAAGACCAATTACTAATATTTGGTTATTTACTTACAGTAAAAATGTCAATCTTAGTGCCAAACTTTAATCATCCATCCCTAATACATATATGTATATGCATACATACATTCATACATTACACTGTATACATACACACATACATACAGTACATACATAGTATAACAGTTAAGTTTAAGTTTAAGAACAAATGTCTGCAAATCTCATGACACCATCAACCTCAGCTTTACTTTGTGTTTGGTGCTAATGAGCAAATGTTAGCATGCTAACATGCTGAACTAAGATTTTGCACATTTTACTTGCTAGAAAATTAACATTCTCGTAATGTCATTGTTAGCATGTTAGCATGCTGAGATTAGCATTTAGCTCAACACATCCCTTTGACTGAGAGCAACCTCACAAACTGCTTTCAATAAAACACTGAAAGCGTGTGACGGACTGTGTGGGCGTCTCCACTCCTACCTGCTATTTAGTTTCATGTATGTGTTGCAGTGGATATTTATCAATACACTTTGAAATCAGTGGTGCCACAGGGTATGTACTTCAATAAAAAACATGAAATGCCACTTTTCATAAGAGAAAGTTGTGGAGGAGGCGGTGATGCACAGGACTGTTGAGCCCTGTAATCCATGTCTGCCATTTAGAAAACAAGAATACCAAATGACATGTGGAATGTGAGGAGCAGTGGGGTTATCCTGCAGCAGCCTGCCGTCATTTGGATGTGATTTCATAAAGGTAAACACGATGGACAGACGTGTGCTCTAGTGTGGCATAAATCCAATCAGAGGGCGCAGATTTGTAAACACATCAGTCCTGCTGCTGTCAGATGGCTGCGAGGGTCTAATGAACTGAAGGAGGAACTTTTCATACATTATACAGCAGGTGCGGATAATTGATCTGGCTGTCAGAATCCAGTTGCACATTTGCAAAGAAATGCAGAACAATACATAGATGCTCCTGCTTTAACAGCATTTAACTTAATTATTTTATGCTAATTTAAAGGCACATACCAGCCGGAGAATGTGTAATTAAAACAGTTAATTTATTCCACCATTGCTGCACAGTTGCTCTCAGTGTTGAGTATGATTCCTTGGAAATGAGAGAACTCGCCGCAGAGATAAAGAAGATGTGATAAAATACCAACAACAGGCTTTTTACTGCCTCGTTTTGAATTAACCTCCAACCTTTGAGGTCTGTGCTGGCAATTGTCACAAGAATTTGAGTGTTTTTATAAGTGACATACGTATATGTTATGTAAGTGTTAAATCCTGACTCATATATTGTATACGACATATATTGGAACACCATATATTGTTCAAATGACCTTAAGCTGTTGCTGCTGCTCTGCAACCATGCTGTTCATGCAACCTGACCTGTATAGAGATGATGTGAGGCAGGTTGTGTTGCTCAGTGTTCACAGACAGCTGCCAAGGACAGCAGGGAAGTGATGGACACATACAACATTCTGAAAGGAATATTTTCCAGCCCACACTCTGTTCTTGTAGAAATACAGAACATTTCTTATTCAGGGTGGAATTCGAGGGACTTGAGTTTGACAAGACATGAACAAAACAGCATGTTCTCAGTCAAACAATCAAGCCAGTTATTCTTATGTGAAAATGCAGATAGTGTGTACTTTTTTTTTGGGGGGGGGGGTTACCTTAATAAAAGCTAAAGACACCCCAAACATATTGATGTAAAATAACAAGTTCATTTGGAACGAGTGTCCTCAGAATCACTGCCAGTATCTGCTTCATTATGCAACATCTATTCAATAGTTTCTTTGTGTTCATAGATTTTTAGAACTTCAGCAATAACAGGAGATGAGGGGTAAGATTCCTGTGAGGTTCAGTGAAAGGTCTGTACTGGCAGCCTATGGATTGGGTTAATCAATATGGGCAATAATTCACACGAAAAAAGGAATATCTACATGAGATAAATGAAGAATGTTCGTCCTGGATTAAGAACTTGTATGATATGAGTTGTAAATGTGGGCTAGAAGATATCATGTAGGTGAGAATGATGGTTCGCTGCCACTTTATGTATCTTTTTGTACTGTACGCTGCCTTGGAAAAATAATTACACATTTGCATAAATTATGTTTCTTCACTGCTCTTTGTGCTGCGATCTTTACCGCCGATATGAAGGACACTGTGGCTGGACACTGTGAATGACTAATTTCATCTGAAAAGACTGTTAAACTGGCTACTGGCAACCTTAGTTTAGTGAATGCATGAGAGGATAACACTTCATATTCAGGGCCTCGTAATAAGCGTTGGTTATTCACTTGTTGATGAAGGTTCTCAATCATCCAGGTCATGTTAATTCTAGGTGCTGTATCGTAGGCAGCTGGACGTGTTTCAGTTTGTTGAAGATGTTTCACCTCTCATCCAAGAGGCTTCTTCACTAACTGGAGGAGCTACAGGCTTTTAAACTCTGAGTGGGAGTGTCCTCACAGAGTCGTTAAGGACAAGTGTACGCTCTGAGTTTCAGAGTTGTTAGGACCACTTGACCCAACCGGCCTTCATGAGGGTTGCTAAGGCTAGGTGAGTCCAGATGTGAATGGTTGTTCAGCTGACTCAGCCAACTCATTAATGCACTGTAGGTGGGTGATAAGTGATGTCGTAGGCCACCTCCACCGGAAGGTTGTTCCAGTTTGACATAGATGGATTCTTTTACTGCTCTTTCAAACCATCTGTCTTCTCTGACCAAGATGTTTACTTTGTTGTCCTCAGAAAAATGATTGGTTTCCTTCAGATGAAAGTGGACAGCAGAGTCTTGACCTGAGCAGTTGGCCTTTCTGTGTTGTGCCTTTCTTTTATGGAAATGTTGTTTTGTCTTTCCAATGTACAGATGTGTGCAGTCCTGCCTGCATTGAACAGCATAAACTACCTTACTCTGTTGATGCCTGGGTGGTTTGTCCTAAGGAATGGGCAAGTGTCTGCCTCAGTGTGTTGGTAGGTTTGAAGTTATATGATGTTATATGATTGATGATGTTCAAAAAATAAATAAAATAATCCATCTATGTCAAACTGGAACAACCGTCCTTGAACAGAGATCACGTGTCCTTAATGACTCTGTAAGGAAACTCCCACACAGAGTTTCAAGCCTGCAAACTCAAATCAAATACATTTTATTTATATATCCCAAAATCAGCCTCAGTGGACTTTACAACCTCACAGTTAACAACATCCTCTGTCCTCTCTCCCCTCCAGTTAGTTAGAACTGAAGAAGCCTCTTGGGTGAGAGGTGAAACGTCTTCAAGAAACTGAAACACGTCCAGTTGCCTACGATGGAGCACTCAGGGTTAGTTATTAACATTATAAAAGACTATATAGTAAATAAATAAGAAGGAGGGCTCAATTCTTGCCTCTAAGCATTGTCCTCCACTATTTTCACGCTGGAGGCAGTTAATCAGATGACATGCAGCTTCCTCTGGAGCCACAATATACTTTATACTACTTTGTTTCACATTATGCAGTCGTACTCCCCGAGACCTGTAAACACACCTTCATGTGTAAAATTGGTGGAGTTTACCTTTAATTCAGTAAAGGTGACATCAAAGCACAAAAAAACTAAATTTATGATACAGATACGTGCAGATTTGATTTTTCTTTCTGCAACCGTCCAAATCAGTAAATCAATAACTGCTCCTGTGAGACGTGATGGAATACAATTTTAAACGGACTCTCTCTGAAGTCATAACTGTGTATGATTGAGACAGAGGGAGGGATTGGGGAGATTTTTACCTGGTGAGCAGAACCGATACGTCATGGTGCAGTGGGTGTTCGTCTCCTTTCATGTTGAGTTTCTTCTGCCACTTACAGAAGCTGCTCAGGCTGTTGTCAGCATGGTGTGTAATCTTCAAGTCATCCTGTTCTCCACGTGTCACATTCAAGCCAAGGGAAGAGAACATGAAGTAAACAAATGAAAAAAAATTGCAGCTAATGAACCACGTGTGGACAAAATGGGCCGAAAAAACATGCATGTTTTATTTCAGGTTCAGGTAAATTGCACCCTGTCTGCTTCCGGCACTCATTCAGACAAATGTAAGGTAGCAGCATCACTGTGTCGATCCTATTAAAGTACATTTCTATACTGTTCCAGCTGGTGTGGATACAAATGAACATGTATTTAATTCAATATGCTTTTCAGTTTATAAAAAGCGTGTTTAAAATAAGTAGTGACGCACACAAGCTTATCTTATCACTTTATTCGCCTCAAGCATTATCATTAATCACATTTTCTGAATAAAGCACAGTGTTTGTGTGCTTTATTCACACTTATTACTTATTATTGGCTACTGCGGGGAAAAGAACAGGAAACACTTTGGTTCTGTTTGATGGTGTTGACTGCTGCCAGCGACAAGTATGAGTCATAATGCAAACTGCAGTAACAGGTTTTCATTCATGAAATACCTGCCTGTCTCAGGAAACATGGTGACACTCAGGCTCCTTTGAGCTTCAAGCAGTTCAACATAGCCCATTATTTTCATCTACGAAAAGGTTTGTCTACAATGTTTTAATTAGCAAGGTAATCCCTAAAATGTTTGTGGAACTAACATCACTGCTCAGACATTAAAATACTTGTGGCCTTTTCTTATCCTTTTTGTTTTTAGATTATTCTGAATCCAAACACCAAACACTTGTTAAAATACTGAGTTAAACAAGTCCCCTCTTAAATTACACAGACAGGGAAGGCATCATTCCTCTAGCGGCATCTTTGCGGCGGCTCCTCGTTCGGTATAGATTTTGTGTTTGGTGTTTACTTGGTCAGTTTACTTATATATAATGCATGTTTTTATTTTAAAATAATTATTATGAGCTTGATTAATTTTATTTTTTATTTTTAAAGGGACAGTCCTGTCTTGAGTGTCATCACATGATCACCACACTTGTGTGTTCAAGGCGGCTTTGTGGAGTTTATTCCCTGGTTTTGTAGATTAAATACAGAACCTCGACATAAACAAGCATGATTTTACCTCATCCTGCTCCAAGAGGATGAGTCGAACAACCACAATGTTGATGGCGTTTCCAATACTGGGGTCTTGGAACAGACCTGCCACCTGGAAACAAAAGTAAAATCCATTGAACATTTGGACGTCACATGATTCCTACATATAATGACACTGTGTAGATGACGTGAGACAATTTCCACGATATATTGATATTCAGTTTCTTTTATGTAATATGCCTTTTTAATTTTGGCAGATACAGGTCTGAACAGGTCAGACCTTGAAGTATGTTTTTATGTATCAAAATAAAGAATGCTGTCTTAAAGTTACAGCGCCTCACATCACATCATCTGACAACATTAATGAATTTCATCTTTGATTGGATGTTTTGATTTCTTTCATCAATAAATTCATGGGATGGCATCTTGATAAGTCACTCATAGGAATCCATTGATGGGGGGGAAGTAAGCACCACACAGACTGCTGAGATTTGACACGATCCAGCACACATCTAGCATATTAACCACAATCCAACCTCACAGCATCAAATGATTTTTATGTCTGAGTGCCTGTGCCATTAAAGGGCTATTAATATCTAATTATGGCTTGTAATTACATCTCTCTTTAAAAGCAAGAAATCTCTGTCTGTCTGTCTGTCTGTCTGTCTGTCTGTCTGTCTGTCTGTCTGTCTGTCTGTCTGTGCCTCAAATATCTCTGCAGATCTCGATCCGACTGACCTGAGATTTTCAACATGGCTGCTGCGTGGTTTAAGGGTGTGCAACGTCAGATTTGTTTGGACTACAGTGATACCGTTAATAAATTATTTCATAAAGTATTTACGAATTCCGCTAGCATTGTCAACAATAGCCACCATAGCCATGTGCCCACCAGAGCCAATTACTGCAGAGCCCGCCCCCACGTCCCCTCCTCCTGAGTCGACGGACGCTCCGGTGTGTTCAAATCACGTGACCAATTTAAGATGACGTAGCAGCAATAGGGTTACAGTACTGAGTAAAACTTAGGGGGTGTAGTCATACCTTTCCAGCAAGGTGTTTGTTACAAGAGATTGCAGGTAATAATTATAATACTTTTATTGTCACTGTAAATCAGTCGGCTAGGAAGCTGGGCTTGGAACAGGGAGGTAATGCTGAGCACACAAAATGGCTACCTATGCCCTATTGGGTGATGCCTGAATTGAACATTGAGCTTGCATTTCTTCAGGAAAAAGATAAAAGGAAAGTGACTCCAAGAATAGTGGAACATCTTAATTCAATCAGTGAGAGTAATTTAATTGTTTTTACAGATGGACCTAGAGATCCAGTTAGTGGGAGAGCCAGTTGTATGCATATACATACTGTATATGGAGCAGATTGGGTTGAAGATTGGTCGACGTATTTCTAATGGAAGCTCTGTTTTTGCTACTGAGTTAATGGCAATTCTAGGGGCTTTATGGTGGATTGAGGAAGCCAGACATTAAGAAGTCACTATCTGCTCTGATTCTGCAGCTGCTCTGGAAACTTTAAGCGCAGGAAAATCCACAGCTCGTCCTGACTTTGTGAATGACATTTTGAATGTGGTTTTTAGAATTGGGTTTGCTTGCAGCATTACTTTTTGCTGGGTTCCAAGGCACGCTGGGGTCAGGGGGGATGAGCAGGTGGACCACATTGCAAAGGAAAGCTTAAGCAGAGAGGTAGATGTCCATTTATCCATGGGGAGAGTGGAATTAAGGGAAACAATCAAGGAGGGCTTAACAAAAGAATGGCAGAGACGGTGGCAAAGGGAAGCCAGGGGTAGACACTTATTTTCTATACAACCTAAAGTTGGGAAAATATGGTTATGTAATTCTCTGTCCCAGTAGGGATTCAGTGAAACTCTGTAGATTGAGGCTGGGCCATTGTTGGTTAAATAATTCTTTGTGCATTATAGGAAAACAAGTTTCTGGCTTGTGTGAATGTGGGATCCTTGAAACAGTAAGGCATGTTTTCCTAGAATGTAGAAAGTATAGGGAAGAGAGAAAGATATTCTTTGTTAGATTGACAGTACTTGGAGTTGAGGCTTTTCCTGTTGCATCTTTGTTTCGACACAGTGAGAAATATAAATTGATCTCCAATGCAGCTCTGCAGTTTCGACATGATACAGGATTGTGTGTGAGAATTTAGATCTAAATCTCACCTGTGGAGGGCAGTAACACACTTAACAGCGTATACACTGCCAAAATCCTATAAGAAGAAGAAGAAGAAGACGTAGCAGCAAGCCTCCGTGAGTCTCGACTCTCGACCTAGGTGTCAGTGCGGCCTGAAACTATATACCAGTTTTTAAATCGTGTTGGTAGGCCAAGTAAAACCGGACTTATGATAAATAATGTCCGCCACGCTTTTTCGCTAACATTACCTTCACGTTTGCTGTGCTTTTGGTGCAGGAAGAAACGGTCAAAACGGGCTTCTCTCACGAAAGTGTCTGCAAACAGGAAGTGCTTGCAAGCAAAAAAAAAACCTGTGCTAAAGGCACCACACCAACCAATCACAAAATTATACGGCAAACCACGCGAAACAGTGATAGGCGACAGTGGCGGTGATACAGACAGCGATAGTGATAGCGAGTTTTGAGAGTTGAGAGATTTGTGACATTTAGCGTGTTTGGAGTGTATAGTTAGTGTGTTATGTAGTGTTTGGTGTAGTGGAGTCGTTTTTTTTCTTTAATGAGTCAAAACAATGAGGAGACGGCTGAATGTGGAGCAGGCAGGAAGGAGCTGAGGGAGCACTGAGCCTGAGGCATTGCCTGCATTCAAATCTAAATAGTTACATATAACTTTGTACATTTCAAACACTTATGCACAAATTTAGCAAACAACAATTTATATTTGCATTATAAGTAATAAAAATGGTTCATTAAACATATTTGTGGTTTTGTCACAGTAAAAAATAGAACATTTTCCTACTCCGATTTGATGTTTTTTTGTGATTTTAGGTCCATAGCATTAATATAGTACTAGTGCAGTGCCCGTAGGAAATATGTGTTCCTATAGAAAAGTGGGAGGTTAAGAAGCATTTTCATGGATGGCCAAATGAGGCTGTTTGAAGGTGGAAAGTCAGGGATATTTAGGTTTGTTGTGAAATCCGATATTCCAAGGAATAATTGGCCGTTTGTGACTATTTTTGATTTTGCCATTATATATCACCTTAAAACTATTTACTTGGTGTGATTATTTTCAGCACAACCTCACATGTGTGACTGTACAGTTATTTTTTCATTTTGACATATTGTATTAACACAATAGACCTAAAATCACAAAAAAACATAATGCAAATATAAATTGTTGTTTGCTGAATAAGTGCAAAGCATGGCGGACATTATTCACCCCAAGTCCGGTTTTGGACAGGTCGGTGCGTCCGGTCCGTCAGCTCGGGAAGTGGGCCGTGTAGGTTAGCTAGCAGCTAGCGGCTAGCAGCTACACACGAACATCCACAGATTCCGATTCCACTTTGTTGTCCGCGCGTCTCCGCATCTCCTCAGACCCGAACGGACTGGTCCGGTCTCGTTTAGTCTCATTAATCCACAACAGTCAGTTTAGAACATGCACAGAACATAACGTGACCGAACCGCCGGAAAAATCCTGGCCCAGCTCGCGCCGCTGCAGGTATAAATCCGCTCTCCTCAGACCCGAACAGACCGGTCCGGTCTCCTTTAGTCTCATTAATCCACAACAGTCAGTTTAGATGCACAGAACAGAACGGGACCGAACCGCCGGCTAACTCAAGGTCCAGCTCGCGCTGCCGCAGGTATACATCCGCTTGTTTCTTAATGTGTGTCGTAGGCTTGAGCTCTGCAGTGACTGGCTCTAATGCGCATGTCATTATGGTAGCTCCGGTGGACAATGTTTTCTGAATGTGTAAAGCATTTATGAAATAATTTATTCACGGTATCATTGTAGTCCAAACAAATGCGAAGTCGCACACCACTGACCCAAATGGCAGCCATGTTGAAACTCTCAGATCATTCTGATCCTGATCCGCAGAGATATTTGAGGCACACACATACACACACAC